>CAIIXF020000012.1:31916500-32516500 GCA_903813345.2 Owenia fusiformis
TGATGAAAATTGATGGTCCTTCACCATTTAATTTAATATGATCCTCTAGATTGTTCAAAAAGGGAAAGCTGCGCCTATTTTCTACTTCGCTTGTTGATACGATCCTGTTCGGTGCTGAGATACCAAATGCTGCTGTTATAACATGAAAATAGTCCGTATCAAAAATCTATCAATGATTTCTCATCGCCACTTATCAAATAGTTAGAAATAATGGGCTGCAGACTTTTGAATTTTTATATGCATTTATTTCGGATGCAGAATTTGCCGTAAGCTTCACGTTACCGATTTGTTCTACATAGAACTCAAAACACAATTTGAAAAACGTCATTCGTTTATTCCAAGTTTGCCAAAGGGAAAACGCTATACCAGAAAGGCGTCGCGGTCGCAACTTAACTAAAAGGCATTAGCATATTATCTTTTTCTTAACCAATAAGACGAGACTACCTCTAAGGTATTGAGGATATTGGTCATTGGTGCTAGGCACTTTAGATAACTTAATTGCAATCTGCCAATAATTCAAGTGAAACATCAAAGAAGAAAGAGATACCATTGTCCAACATCGTTGCCACGTCATAAAACCAATTTTCATTTTCAATATCTCTGTACTTAAAACTATTTATTTTATATAACGATTCTTTTTATAAAAGGACTATATATAGATGACCTTGTGATAAGCCAAATCATATTGACACGTCGCAAAAAGTTTGCGCACGTATTGTTACACATTTTCGCGTTTATTCCGTTTAAACACCACAGAATGTGACGTTTTTTGAGAAAAATGTACACATATGGAAATCTTTTCGTCCTTCACATTTGCCTCTATATCTCAAAATATTTAAGGCGGATAACTCTGATATCGTATATGTATTAACAATGGGTTAGGAGCATAATAAAATACGAATCAATTGATATTTTAGTTGAAATAAATATACGTGTTGCTGTGCTTGAAAATGGGCGAATGGCGTAAATTAGCCCTATTTTAATGAATTTTGAAAACTTTTCGTCCTCCACTTTTCCATATACAACAGAAAACACATACTTTTGTGAACAAAATCAACTATTTATTAAGAAACTAGAGTTCAAGGGCAAAATAATCGTGTGTGATTTATTAAAAATTGATCTCGTATTTTTTGTTTAATGTATACCTGAAAAGTTGAAGGTAACAAAAAATGAGCAAAAAAGGTCGCTGTCAACAGATTCTATTTTTCAAACTCTATGACGTCACAATATGGGACGCTTACTAAAATTCATCCTTTGAAATAAAACTTCCATCTACCTTTATCAAGAGGAAAAATAAGTATAATAGTCATATATTGTTTGAGTTATGAGCGTTTAAAGACGAAAAATAATTCAAAATGTAACGTGTCAACAGGGGATATTTTCCAGATGTTTTGGTAAAAAACTATTTTTTAAAAATGAACGCGCAAGAATTGTGAACGGAGTGTAGTTGATCTAAAGACTTCATCATCGAAACAATGAGTGATATATAACTTTAATTAGAATATTATCTTATAATCCGGGGAATCAAAGTTACATTCACGCGATACCCTTAAAAAACAAATGCGCCACCTTTTTGCGACACGTCATTGCATGATTATTCTTAAGAGTTTGACAACTTGACGCGCAATTCTGTTCATTGTATCTAATTTTGTCTTGTTGATTTAGCTCTTCGATTGTATTGAAATTCCTCTAGTTTTTTCATATTTTCATGTTACAATTTATTCTTCAAATGATTTTTATTCCAAAATGAAACAGATATAATTGCAAAAGATTGTTCCTTTGAAAAATAACATTTATGGTTCACGGAAGATACTGATTAAGATGTTTTTTGTCATAATGAAAATGGTGGATATTATGCACTATGTCAACCAATCTACTAATTGAAGCTATGTTTGGAGTCTGGAAGTCCATTGTACCATATAATTATAGATACAATCATTTGATTACGTTTTTGATTAAAAGAAAGAAAGCAAACAGCTAGATTCAATATTGTCCACCCCTGAACCATTTTTCTGAATATATACCTTTAAGTTTTCTTTAGTTCTTACGGTTTAGTTAAAAATAGTCAAAGACAATCAACAACTTTTGAAATTAAAAGCCTTTTTATTAACACGAGTAGTTTTTGTATTGTCAAGTAATTTATTAGTTTTGCCACCAATTCAAATACGCAGTTTAAATTGAGTTGATGCATATATAGCCTTGCCTAAGTCTGTATTTTATTGTGCTTATCTTGATATTCAATTTTATACACGAAATAAAAATTGAAATGGTTCTTTTAAACAGTGTTTGCCAAATAGCTTTGTAATCTCGTTAAAGACCCTTGCCATATGTCTACATGTGTTCTGGCCCTACCATTTTCTACCAAAAACGTGACGTTATCTAACTAGCAAATAGTCTATTGTGTTCAACGTGCGTTCAACTCTCATGCTTGATCTTTTAATTTAAGCAAGTTCGTGATAACATTCCTTGAAATGCCAATATCTGACTGACTTTTGCTAATTGCACCTTATTTTAGAATAATGGCGGAAGTAAAATTATCAATGAACAGTGATCATGCGTAAAGTAGGTTTTTGTATATTTTTCTAGGAACCCATTTGTTCAAGAATATAACATTGATTCCGTGTGTTCAAATATATTTTTGTTTGCATATTACTTTGTGTTAAGTTTATGTTGTCGCCATTGCAATCAGAACTTCTGTTGATATTAACTCAGGATGCATTCCTTATAGAACATCAATGGTGCCTGACTAAATGCTTCAGATGACCTCAGTATCTGATTTCGGAATAGAATTGCGTGTATCTTAGAGTGTACTTGTGCTTTACTTCGATCGATCGAGTAAGGAACGAGCAATCATTAACTGCAACATGTTGTTTGTTGATGGATTGTGTCATCTTTAAATTCAACTTCAATTTCCTTTCTCTTCTAGAGTTGTCATGCTGAAGGATTCCAAGCTTTTGGGTTTATTTATCAGACGTACCTTGTACGTACTATTTGGCGGGTCTACACAGTTTTACCAATCCATTTTGTCCCACATCAATACTGCACATTATTGTTATAACCTTTTCTTTTTGAGCCATTACACGTTTCGATATTTTTTATTTAAAGGGCAGATAGATTGGAGTTCAGTTATCTAATAGTAATTTGTAGTAAGACATATACTGGTAATTATTTCTTATATCACATTTTTTCAGGAGAAGCTTACAGAGATGTTTCCGATTGAAGCTGGAGTTATAGATGAAAGACAACGAATATTACCAGCTTTACCCTGTAAGTACTGTTTGGCGAGCATACAAAGTTTTACCATTCTTTTTGTCCCGCATCAACATTGTAGAGTATTATAAACTATAAGATTTCCTTCTTAGGGCATTGCAGAAGCCTCAAAACTATTATATTTATTCAAAAACTACCCTCTGGACTTATTTTTGTTCTAACATATATATATCATATGTTAAACGTTGCCATGGTGACAAATTATGATTTAATTCCGATCCACCCCCAACCATGCAAATTGTTGATACAAAAATTGTTCTTTTTCCAAATGCATTCAGCTGTACGCCTATCAAATTTTTAAAATATCATCCTATTAAAATATTTTCAAAGATTTCGTCATCAATTCATTTGTCAGCCGCAATGCTATGTTGAAGACTATCATTGCCCCTAGAGGTTGGAAATTATTTATCATATTAAGAGGTCATGGCTAAAGGTGGTAATACTTGGTTTGTATCCAAGAAAAAACACAAGCATACATTTTTTATATCGATGAGTATAGAAACAATAATAACGCGAAGAGCGACCATAGCTCTAAGGATAGCAACACTCTTTGAAATGAAATAAGTAAGGCTGAATTTTATCTGGGAAACATCAAACACCCCAAAAAGCAAATCTAAATAGCGTCACCTGGGGTATTGCATTCTTCTTAGTTGAATCTATAAGCCGCTGAGAATGAAATTAACTGCCAGGCTTTAGTCTGTTTGAACCTAAGAATTGATATTGATTTTGATTGAATGACATAGTTTTTGAATTCAGGTTAACTATAGCATTAAGTTCATTTAGTTTACCCCATCCATATACGTTCCATTTGGGAAGAAAGGGGTCACATGATGCTTTATCAATCATATATTTTTTATATTTCGGTATAATAATACCAAACATTTAGAGGTAATGAATAAATTTAAAGAATTTCGAAACTATGGTAAAAAGTTAGAAAGGACTGTATAGAACATAATTTTAGACATCCAATATCATGCAATGTATTCAATCTTGTGAGACATAAATTTACAGAACGAAAGTCTGATTGACTACAATCATCATGTATCCTTTAGATTTAGATGTTCCTCCCCAATTAATGTTACATTTCAATCATCCATAAATATGTAATGTATATGCATCTTGTACCTAACTTAAAAACTAATCAAATTGCACATTGTAATTCATGATGTAATTTAGTGGAAAACAATAAGATTTCCACAGATTTTCCTCAATATTTACACATTAGACATCCAAGGGTTAAGTAATATTATTCATCACATTGAATGTGTTAATATTGGTAAAGGATCATGCATCTTCTTCTCTAGAGGGCACCCCGTACATGATTTATATGGAGTATTAGTCTTAAAGTATTGCATGCAGTACAAGAATATATTAAATAGATAAATGGTCAATCAAAATATTAACTTCCAAACCTAATGGATAGTAATCTCTGATTATATTTCAGCTAGGAAGTTATTTCAGCGAAGTGAAGTGAAAAAGGTTGCCTCAGAGCGTGAAGTGAGTCTGGGAGAATACTGCAAGCGTTTCTTTAAGCTGGAGGAGAAGATCTGCCAAAATGAGTTTGTTCATACATTTTTCGAACCCTCTATGGAGGATATCAATCCGCCCAAAGATGCAAGGTTAGTCAATAAACAGTTAGCTGATTTGTATTTCCCAACGTCAAATTTAAAGAATTTCGGAACTATGGTAAAAAATTAGAAAGGATTGTATAGAAGATGATTTATATGGGCTTATCTGCTTTATATGGGCTTATTAGCCTTTTGCAGATTATTGACATAGACATAGTCAAAGATATGTTCATTTAGAAATGAGTTCTCAATAGTGTGACTTGCTTTTTATACCACATGCACATTGTCTTTTTTTATCAAATATTCGTCTCAATTAATCTTTCAGCAAAAAGCCTGTAAAGACTAGTTTGCTCTCTGCCTTGCTACCCTTCTCCAAAAATAAAAAAGAGCTTGTTCCCCAGAAGTCAGGTAAGCAACTCATAATTCAAGAACGCTTAAATATCAATATCTACAGGGGGTAACACTAGGGCTTAGATTCATCAATATTCTAGAAAGCAAAAGCTGAAACATTTTCTTAACTCAAAAGGGATAATTGATCTTATTATTGCACTGACTAAAATGACGAAAACGATTTATTGTGATGTAGCAGTGTTATTTTCATAATCACTTTTGTAGTGCCTGCTGGCCTTGGCCTCAATGTCGATCAAACGATGGATACCGGCGATGGTTTGTTATGAAAATATTTATATTATATAATTATACGTATGTATAGGATCACCCAAATGAGTCCACGTGTATATTCAGGATTACAAACGCTTAAGACGAGGACTGCTATTCAGGAAAGCCTTAATATATAAGTGAACTCATTTGGGGTCATCTCGCATGCGCAGTGGCTACATGTTGTTCGACCCTTTCCTTTCACTGGTTCCCGGATGTTGTATTTTCTAACTAGGTTTAATAGATGAAAATGTTCCCACTAGCAAGAAATGAATTACTAGCGTCAATTTAAGAGAACTAACTAACTAAATGCACGAGATACATGGTATATTTTTTGTTGTATTAATTCACCCTCCCCTTTATATTACAATTACATATATGCATGGAAGTAATGTAACTTAAGGATATAATTTAATTGTAAATAATATACCATCACTTTACATAATTAATCTGTTGGCTTTTTATACATCACCCCCTTCCCCAGTACCTTCGTTTATTTAGTACTAGGCTACTAAAAAGCAGCATTATGGAATGCAATCCTCTTGACCCATGCATATTTTCACAGAATCTAAGGATTTCTTTTAGTTCGAGACACTGATTTATCATTCCTTTAGACAAAAATAAAAGCTATGTAATCTATGTATCAAAAGACAAGGGAGTAATAATATACACTCTCCTATGTATACCGTTCCGTATTAGTGAAATAGTTGACATTAATACGGAATAAATCATACTATTTTATGAAAAATGGTGACCTTGTCCTACGGAAATTGAGATTATGTTTCACAGCAAGCTCGCATGGTGATACTGTATAGCACATGCTCTGGGGAATCGATTCTACTTTCTATAGACACCAAACACATCTCTGTCGATAGAATAATAAAAAAGCCTTAGGGCCCCAACCTCCTTTGTTTACATTTACAAAAACGTGAAAAAATGACAAAAGTTGTAATAAGTTTTTAAATCTAAATCTGTTTAAAGCGATTTCACTTGCTAGCGACAGATACTTTAATCTTTCACGAACCGAACATGTCAGTTTGGTTTGTAATATCTCCAAATAAACGATTTCAACATTTTGAAAAACTCGATGCTAGTCCACGTGTTATACGGAATGTGTAAACGGTTTCCAAGTGTTAATACGGAATGGGTGTTAAATCGTATACATTCCCGGGGAAATCACAATTTCCATAAAATTTGCAATGATGATTGTTCTGATAGCTCATTGATGGACATTGGACAGTATCTTATCGAATGCAAACAAATGGCACGTTAACCGAAGGCGGCAACACGTCCGTCAATGGCAAGGATTGAATGACTATTGTACATAAATAGTGCTCTCTTTTTTCTTAAGTATTAAAAGATAAGTTGTACATCGACGGCGTCAGCGCGATAGCTTTACGCCCATTAATAGTAAAGACAGGTTGTTGTACTTTTTCTCATTGCATCTAATAGGTTGTAGTTGACTACCGACATTTTCATTCAAAAATGTGGTTTAGAAAGACAATTAGTACCAAATGAGGTAAGCTGTCCATTTGTTCATTTTAATTCAATACAGCAAAATCAAGCTTACATTTTCATATTGTTTCCTTGTGAAATAAAAATTGTAGTATAGATGTCATTACTTATGCGATATTCCCTATCACCGTGGTCTAGTGCTGGCACTTAGATGATTTTCTTGCTAAGGTTTTGGTACATCCTTCAAAACCGGTGTAAAAGGATAGGAGGTCCTCTCAAATTATGGTCCTACTCTCCATTGATTTATATGGTGACCTCAATACAACTCTTTCCCTCATTATCTTATACGCAATCAGGGCCAGTAAGGGCCGTTAAGAAAGGAGACCATAATCCCTGGGGGATCATCATTTCTTTTACACCGGCATGACGCTCTTACCCTCTCCATGACGAATAAAGTTATAATTGAAACTAAAGTAAATGCCCATGCTACTGAAACCCGTATTCAAGGTATTCTGTTTCATACCCAGGGTTATGTAACCATCTTAATTGCTTCATTTCATTCATGAGTGCACCGTTTCGTTCATTGATTTTACTTATTGAGTCGACCAATTCCGTATTAACACGTGGACTAGCATCGAGTTTTTTAAAATGTTGAAATCGTTTATTTGGAGATATTACGAACCAAACTGACATGTTCGGTTCGTCAACGACTAAGGTATCTGTCACTGGCAAGTGAAATCGGTTTCAAGAGTTCAAGATTTAAAAAGTTATGACAACTTTTGTTATTTTTTCACGTTTTTGTAAATGTAAACAAATGAGGTTGGGACCCTAAGGCTTTTTTATTATTCTATCGACAGAGATATGATTGGTGTCTATAGAAAGTAGAATCAATTCCCCAGAGCATGTGCTATACAGTATCACCGTGCGAACTTGCTGTGAAACATAATCTCAATTTCCGTAGGACAAGGTCACCATTTTTCATGAAATGGTATGATTTATTCCGTATTAATGTCAACAATTTCACTAATACGGAACGGTATACATGGGAGAGTGTATATGAGCATACAAATAAAAATCTGTATATATATTTCTGATTTTTATAATGGTATACCTACGTTCGCGATTCAGGTCTATTGGACTTCATGATCACATTCAGTTTGATAACATTTACTCTGGGAAAACAATATGAAAACTAGACATATGCTAATCATCCTCCAAACGTTTGGCAACGAGGAAGACTTTTATTTAGGATTAGCCCTAGCTGTCGGAGGATGCATGGCAATACTCAATACTTCTATAATTATTATATCATTAAGCCAACGTCATTAATATACTTATAGTCATAATATATTTGCCTTACAGTTGTATGGTTACACCACATTGCACAATAAATTCACTTTAAATTGTATTTTAAACTTATTTCATTTATACTTGGTAATATAATTTATCACATTTTCCTGACCTGTGGTGGAACATGAACTCAAACAAGTGATGATTTTCGACATTATGTCGTAAACTCAGGGAATGAGACAATGTCGTAACTATGACTATGGTCATCAACGATTGCACAGATTATGAATAGATAAATAAATACATATATTCACCTGATATTTGTCTCTTATAGCCGAGGACATGGATATAGGTTCTCCAATGTCTTTGGATCCTTACCGTGCTATATCCGACTACAAGGCCGCAGACAAGTCAGGTGTTAGCTTCTCAGAGGGACAGCTTGTAGATGTGGTCGAGAAAAACCCAACAGGTTTGAATTCAAAGTCTTTATTAAAGATACTTGGCATGTTTGTCTGACGACCGTATATGTGATCAGGTTCTCGTCATATGATAATATAATATAACACTTTTTGTTATATTAGTTAGATATTTTATTTTGTTGAGAAGAATGCCCGCGCATCTCTCACAAGCCATTGATAACCAAGTCACGTGTAGGACATCAGAGATCAGAGAGTCAGGAATACGACAGGGATTTAATGTGAAAAGTATCCCTTATGTGATGCTATTATAGGTTGATGGTTTCTCAGGTTGACGACAATCAAGGATGGCGCTGCGTAATACAATATAATATAATATAATATAATATGATATGATATGATATATTATCCCACGATTAATGTGTTATCTGTACAATAACAGCTATTGATATTTCTGATATCATTGAAATCCGTGTGATATTTTCCAGAAAATCGTTTATCAAACTCATATGCGTGTGATATCGTTTATCTCACGCATATCCGTGTGATATCACATTTGCATTTCGCGCCACAATATTGTTGGAAAATAGGTCAGATAATTTATTCTCTTTTGAGAAAATAGGTCCGTTAATTTATTCTCTTTAAGTTTCATTGGTGTATTAAATTACGATTGTGTATATAATTTGATTAGAAGGCTGCTAAATAACGATTAAAAAATTGTATTTATGACGAACTATATCACAAGGTGATCGTAATCATGGGATAAACCCAATATCACATAATTTCTCGTCATATCATTTTATCGCCTCGTAGATATCAAATATCAACACTCATTCGCTTCGCTCACTCGTGTTGATATTTGATATCAACTCGGCGATAAAAATGATACCACTCAAAATGATGTGATATTCTGTATATATAATATAATAAATATAATATGTAGTATAAATGAAATAAACACGAGCACACGCGTCTCGAACTCGCAACCTCGTGGTTACGGCGCCCAATCGCCTCATATTATCATATTATGCTATATTATATTATATTGCGAATATAAGTATATGCATAGTATCATAATATTCTTATAGGTTGGTGGTTTGTCCAGGTTGACGAGAAACAAGGATGGGCGCCTGCCTCATACCTTGACCCCATTGATTCAGCCGAAGAGGCAGACGATCCTGCGCCAAACTATACAGGTATTGTTTATTTTATTTCATTTAAAACGTTCCTAATTTGACGTATAACTAAATATCATATCAAAATTTTAAGATTTTGAGTTTCACTGAAAATATTGTTTTTAGTAATTGTGAGACACCCTGCTTGTATTGTAACTGTTATCACAACTTACATCTCTATTGTTCCAGTGAATCCTAATATAGGTAAAGTATCATATGTATCATAGATGATGAACTTGCTTATATGCAGTAGATATGTAAAGTGCATTGTATTTAGTCTGATATAGAGTTGTGCATGCGCAAAATTATTGCGCAATAATTTTGCATTTACGAATTGCTATATCACAACATACAATGCAGTGTAAGAATAGCTCTTTTGAAACTATCTTTTATTCTTTGCTAACATCTATTAGAGTGACTGAATAATTATGCTTGAATTGTAGAAATGGTTTCTAAATACTAAAGTGTGGTTCAAAACAAAAAGTGGAACACTTTTCACTATATAATTTTTCATGACATACGAAGTATACAGATCATGACCACGACTAATTAATACATATATATCTTTATCTTATACATTTTCACAAATAATCATTTAACCATTATCTTAATTTTTATTGATTGAACTGCAATAACAAAGGCAATTGAATTGTTATAAAATAAATTCGACATGTTCCCTCTTTCCCGATCTGAAACATACATTTACTTATTTTCGGTCTTCCCAGGTATTGAGTTTTCAATCAATGAACTATTTTAAACCTTCTCGTTAATGTTATTTCGTTCCGTTTAATTATATTTTCCACTTTGTAGAATATTGAGTAGATCACATTCTTTTCCAAATGTTCCACTTTCTGGAGCCCTTAGAATATTTGCATGTAACAAGCACGGTACACACGACGGTTCATCACACAAGATGGTTTGAATTTACAGTTAGGGTTCACTTAATTTGAGCTTATGATTTGGTTATGTTAAAATATGGCACCTGATAATTCACAGCTTTTAAGAGGATACTGCAATATGTATATTTATATATCTAGTCCATGAATATTCTATACTATATTTAATAGATACTCTATAACAAGTACGTATACGCTGCACTTGAAGGTTTACACAGCTAATGAACAAATTTTGATCAAATACTATATTGATAAATCTAGTATAAACTATATACTTACTAAAACAAGTACGTTGCACAGACAGGTTTACACAGTCAGCTTTTCTAGAAAAAGATGGCACCCCACAATGGTAACTAGGTTTGCCTTGGATATACAGATTCACCTTTCCAGTTTTTAGATGTATACAACTCATTTGCAACCAGCTTCTAGATTTAGACAATATTTACCACTAGCTTTTAGGTTTTTCATAGTAAATGTATGTGCAAAACTATAAAGTGTCATTTAGTCATGTTTGAATGCATTGTATATCTTTTTTGTTAACTATTTCGAGGCCAGAGAGGAATAGAGCGTGTGCTTTAATTTCTATTAAACCCTCTCAACTCTGAAGTGATGTGTGCAAATTTATGCTGTGTTTTTTTGTGTTTGTTAATAACTCGGCCTAAGATGACGAAATCGAATACTTCCTTAGTTCAAATCTTTGGATTTAAGTGCTGTATTGTAATTAAGTTCTTGTCAACAGCGGATATTCGAATTGTTGTTCTAGCGATCCTTGGAATGGAACAATTGATATTTATTCCAAAACTTTATTGCTAAATGATTCCCTTATAATAATCTCAGCTTTTGATAATGTTATCAGTACGCAAACCAGCGGTTACAGAAAGGTTGCATTAATTTATAGTTGAGCGTTTTAAACCTTTTAGAGCCAGATCAGATGATTGCCACCAAAGCATACGAAGCAAAATTTGAAGATGAAGTTAGCTTCAATAAAGGGACACTTATGGAAGTCATGCATAAACTCTTAGATGGATGGTGGATTGTAAAGTAAGTAATTTATATTTATAATTTATATTCGTGGGTGGTAGTTCATTTATTGTTGCTTAAATCGAACTCGACTTTCATGATAAATAATCAAATATTTAAGTAATTAGTATCAAAATATCTTATCATAGTTGAGTCATCATAGAGAGGTAATTCGTGTTTTAAATCAAATAATTTAAACTTCAAAAGTCATTGTTTAATTTAAGTTATGTCATAGTCAAGAAATAAAGTTGAAACATAGTAAAGTATATAAATCTAAACTATCTTGCCCAGATTGCTAACCCACATATGATGGTATTTCGGTATAAATGGTCAAGTGGGTTACGCCCCTGCGGCCTACCTTGCGCCGATAACGAACGTACATATGATGGTATTTCAGTGTAAATGGTCAAGTGGGTTACGCCCCAGCGGCCTACCTTGCCCCGATAACTAACGTACATATAATTGTATTTCAGTATAAATGGTCAAGTGGGTTACGCCCCAGCGGCCTACCTTGCCCCGATAACTAACGTACATGTAATTGTATTTCAGTATAAATGGTCAAGTGGGTTACGCCCCTGCGGCCTACCTTGCCCCGATAACTAACGTACATATGATTGTATTTCAGTATAAATGGTCGAGTGAGTTACGCCCCTGCGGCCTACCTTGCTCCGATAACTAACCCATATATGATTGTATTTCAGTATAAATGGTCAAGTGGGTTACGCCCCTGCGGCCTACCTTGCTCCGATAACTAACCCATATATGATTGTATTTCAGTATAAATGGTCAAGTGGGTTACGCCCCTGCGGCCTACCTTGCCCCGATAACTAACGTACATATGATTGTATTTCAGTATAAATGGTCGAGTGAGTTACGCCCCTGCGGCCTACCTTGCTCCGATAACTAACCCATATATGATTGTATTTCAGTATAAATGGTCAAGTGGGTTACGCCCCTGCGGCCTACCTTGCCCCGATAACTAACCCACATATGAAAAATATGAAGGCTAGTTTCAAAGTGAAGGAGGTTGTACCAACTCCAAGGAGGTACGTACTAAATAGCTGAAATCAAAAATAGTTCTAACACATTAGGGTATAATACACTTTTGATACACAACTAAACTATTTGGTGATTTTATCAAATTCATCATTTGTAAATTCATGTCCATTGTGAATTACACTTTAGTAATACTTGTTCAAAATAAGTGCTGAAAATTAGCTGTAATCACAAACTGTGTTGCCATAATATTGTTTGTTTTTTTTATTTCAGACGGACGATCAAAAACATAGCAGAGGCGAACAAGAAGCCAGCAAGAGACCTGACTATATATAGGAAGATGAGCAAGAAACGCATGCAGACGAAACAAAAGAAGCAGGCACCAATGGTATGTTCGTCTTTAGGGTTACTCAATCAAAGTCGTGAAGTTGACATGTATCATTGGGATTATATTTTCTTGTTTGATCTGAATGAATTGTAACTGAACTGAACTGTAAGGTAGTTGCAAAACTGTTTTTGGTCAATGTAGTTCCAACAAAGGCGAGGACTGCTTAATTTGAGCAATGCGTTACCTTGGTAACTGTGCATTACATCGTCCACTTTTTTAAAGTTCACCATTTTACATCAATTTATATATTTCATATATATTCTTCAAAGAAATTATTTAGTATTTTATAATCAGATTAACAGTATTTATTTGGAATGAATTCAATTATCATAATCGTTGATTTATTTTCATTATGTTTAATTATGTTAATTTATACTCCAGCTCAATCTTATGATACCGGTATGTATTTGGCACAATATTTTTTTTCACAAATTCTCTGAACATATTCACAAAGATCCGCATATCCATTATTTGACAGGTTAACACAAGTATACAACTAACATTTCGCTACCTGTATGTGAAGATAATTCGTTGAGAACGTGAGAATTTGTAATGTTATTAAAGGGCATACATAGACCCGACCAATGACCCTTTATCTGTATTTCCTGAATCCCATTTATCCCCATCTTGGATTTCCAAGGTATGATGTGTTCATGATTGAAAATTAAACTGGGAAACGAGTATGATTTATCCCCGCATTAATTAACAAAGTCAACTAATCTGGATTACTACATGTAGTCTAACACGGTTTAAATAAGGTAGGTATCAATGAAAACAAGGATCAAAAACCCGGGGAAAATGTTATCCTTTTTACTCCCGGCTAATCCGACCTTAACCCCGCCCTTTACATCAATTTGTTTATCTAATATGTACCATATTTAACAATTTGAATGTGGCATGCTGGTCTTATTATGGCCAAGAGTGAATATGACCGTGGATTGTGACCGATGTGGGTCAAACAAAGAAAAAGCTAATGGCGATAATTTCACCTCCTTGCCTTCCACTGATTAAAGATTTAAGACAGAACTTTTTATTAGACAAATATTTATAAGGTATTTGGTACATATTTGATTTTTTGGGAGATTCCTATATGGTATTGACAAATGAAGCTGCATATGATACTTTCAGTTATATCCATTCAGTGTCATACATTCAATAAGGAATAACATCCCGTTGTCAACGTGATTCAAGCCCGAGCTCTGAAAAAATAGTCAAGAACAATTTATTAACTAGAATAATGAGTCAGATCGGCTGTGATTCCTTCAGTGATAATGTCCGGTGTCAGAACTAAAACCTACGATGTATGACCCCTTTATTATATATTCAAAAGATATATTTATCTTAACATCGTCATTGTGGTTCCAGCCTCCCCAGAGCGCCGTCGCCAACACAAATGAAGAGTTTGACCAGATCTATTCCAATGACACCATGGATCAACAAGAATTTGGCACAATATACGAGGAGATATTAGAGAACTCTCCATCCCCCACCGGGAAATCTAAGTCCTACACACCATTGGAAAAGGCGGCAGAAAGTGGCCCCAAGGTAGAGCCCAGGCCCATTACTGATACCCAACCACGCAAGAAGTCATCAACAGAACACGGCTATGATCGTCCAGTTAGCGTTGACACTAGCGCTGGCGTTGATGAGGAGATATACGATGACGTACAGGGTTAGTACGATTTAGTTTTATAATTCATTGTTCAATGTTATAAAGAGGTCAATTTACAAAATGTAATCCTTGTATGCACTTTGGTCATATAAAGTCACGTGATCACGCAATATGTAATTTGATTGGTTAGACATATACACAAATTGTAATTCTACCTTTTAAAATTAACAATCATAATAGAAACGCTTTCGTCGAAACTTTTTTTAGAAGCTAAACCATAATGTTACGGTTGAAAATCAATAACAAACTCTATACTATTCTTTGCTACCATAAATAGGTGTATTCCATACCTGATGAGGTTTCAGGGACATATCAACCGGGAATATATTCCATATCCGGGCAAATATTTTTCGTATGTCCCGCTCCAACGGAGCACCGGGACATATAAATCGTATGTCCCGCTCAAAAAAATTTTGAAAATTTTTAAAAAAAAATCTAGGATTTTTTGAAAAAAAATTTTGAAAAAAAAATTCTGAAAAAAGTGAAAAAAAATTTGAAAAAATTTGGAATTTTTTTTTCATTTTTGAAAAAAATTGAAAACAAATTTGGAAAAAAATTGAATTTATTTTGCAAGTAAACACACCAGAGCTAATTATTTCAAACCTCCTCAGGTATGGAATACAACAGTTATGCACGGTCGGTTTGGATACAGGAAATATCCCTTGGGATATACAATATATCTTCCCTTGGTTCCTTCGGTCCCTCGGGAAGATATATTGTATATCCCTCGGGATATTCCCTGTATCCAAAACCTCCCAGTGCATAACCCCTATGTACCCTAGTGTCAATCTTCGTTTCTTTTTTAAAGGTGAGGATGATGATTGTGGGCAAATCTACGAGAATCCAGCAAACGTTACCCAGATTAATGAATCCGTAAACTGGAAAGCAGTCACAAGCCCCAATTCACAACCTATGAGGTCAGCGCCACCTTTAGCCCCAAGTCAGAAACCCCAGCCCAAACCTCGTACACCCAAATTAGAGAAAAAGGTATACCCAGAGAGGTACCATATCGAGTCAATACTTTATATGTGCCCTCCTCTCCTTTATTATTATGTAACATTCTTGGCCACCATATCGGCTAACAGACGAGTATTAATAAGCAAATAAGTACGTATTAATGCTTTTTGCTTTTTGATCTAGTAAAAAGGCAGACGTTTTATGGTATAACTGGAATACGAGTTATAAGTACTAGTACATGGATTCTGAGCAAGTATCAAAAATGACGACATATTATGTGAATAGGGTGGCCATGCTATTCAAAGACTATGAGAAACACATCCATCCCTATAGCACATATTACTTGATGTCCTTTTGTTGTCTATGTACGTTTTCATATGACCACTTCCTAATCTCCATAGCACCCTGTGATTGATATGTAAAATATATAAATATTTCGAAAGTTGTATTATGTAATAACGAGGTGGATGACTAACAATCCTCTCTTCTGAGTTTCTATATCCAATAAGTCAGTCCTGTTTTTGGCGATTTTGTATAGCATAACGCAAAATAAATAAAGGCCAAGTTATGCACAAAAAGACCCATTTTTTGAGGCCCTACAACATTTTCAGGGCCCTAAAAATGTTTTCTGGGGAGGGCTCTATGCTCCATTGCTTAACAGAGAGTTGATTTAGTAGCTTCAGCCAACTGATTTTGGGACGTACCAAATCTTCCTTATGATTTTAGTACGATTTTGCGCATGCGTATGAACGTAAACATGTTTACTCTTCTAAGCATGACAATTGAAGGATTTTTTTTAAATTTCAGGTTCTCTCATTAAACTCGACCATTCCTGCCCCCGATCCCAGCACTGTCACCAAAGATAAATACGGTTATGAAATAGTTGACGACGCTAACAATACTCAAAACGAAAGATGCTCATCTCATAGTGCGGACTATCTTCCCCCTGCACCACCGCCACCTATCGACGCCCAAGATGATAACATTTATCTGGCGATGGTGTCGGACGATAGTACAGAGAGCGCCACAAAGCCTCAGAGTAATTTAAGAACATCCGAACCGGACATATCTCCCGGATTTAGACAATGTAACCCTACGGTTAACTGGAATACTGTTATCCCGCTTAGACCATCAGAAGCCTTGATAGAAGAAAAGAAACCACATGGTTATATTAATGTATTTGATGAAAATGGGAAAAACCCTAACAACCCCGAAGCTCATTTAGAAAAACTTGAGATAACTAAAAAACACGCAACTCTCGGGGCAATGGGCAGATCAACGGGACAAAAGCCAGTCAAACCCCAAAGATCACCAAGGGCATCACCAAGGAGCTCTCCCAGGAGCTCTCCCATGGGTTCCCCGTACGTTGGTAAGAAATCTAGTTCAAACAATGCAGAGATAAATAAATCACAAACACTTCCTGGTAATATTGGATTCGGGAACGTGGCAGACAAAACAGGTTCAAAACCAGTGCCACGACCTAAAATAACTACAAAACCTCCAGTTTCATCCAAACATGACTCTGCCAATAGGGCGAAACAACGTACCAACGATACCGACAAGGAAGATTCTAGTCCCAAAGACAATACCAATGGAACTAATGAAAAACCTATGAAATCATTGGCAGATAGATTGGCAATGTTTCAGAAATAATGATAAAATTTTGAATCGATTTTGAAGATTTGATCTTTTTAGTTTATTGTCCACTAATCTAGCCATGCAAAAGAGTGAGGAGAAATATTGTGTCACCAAGAATTTCAAACCATTGACTTCATTGGAGCCTTGCTCGTGGTACGCTGGTTTACTGCGGAACGTTGTTCTTTCCAGTTAACAAATGTTTTGTTAAATTTTATATCACTTAACATAATGTATGTTTTCTAAAATGATAGTGTAATAAAATACGAGTCCTTTCAACATTGCATTTATTTGGTTGCTTATTTGCTTTAGATTTATATATCAATATACGACGTTCTTATAGCTAGCATTTTAGTCTTTGATGCAAAAAATGTAGTCCAATTAAAACATCAATGACGATTTTTTGCCCAACTAAAACACAAAGTCACGCATATAAAATATAAGAACTCCATTAGGATATATTCTATGAATGTTCATCTCTCTGGTAGTAATGTAATATTAACAAAGTTGTTGATTTTCTTTCGATGGACATCCGACGAAGCGTCAAAAGAAAATAAAGGTTAATAGTCCATTAGGATTGTTTCAAGCTTTGTCAATCTGAGCTCCTTTTAAATAAGCCATGAGCACATTAAATATTCACAGTGATGCTTTTAGTAGCACAATCAGACTAGATTGCGTGAAACTTTTGTTGAATGCAGAACCACTAAGTGGAAGGTTCATGTGAACTAAATTATCTCAACTTTGCGAGGCTTGTTCTCAGGGTATAAGTACTAGTTTAGAAGGCTTATATTTTACAGTATTACCTTGAGCTAAAGGTGGGCCGGCCATAGTCGGAGCAAAGTGGTGAACCATATAGTGGTCTTTATCCTTTGTTCAGTAGAGTTTATACAACACTCTGACATTACAATACTTTCTGTTTATGTGTTACCAGTCAGCAATATTTTTTAAACAACACAACACTTGTTGCATATAAAACGTTCAAATCTAACTGAAATTTACCAAACTGGCTAAAATCTGAATATGTGACGTAAATGTCGGTCCCGGGGTACCTGTACCTCCTTCACGGAAATAAGGATATATCAATATGTATTATATATCTTGTCTTCAGAATTGATAGATAATTGAATGATGTATCACTGGTAGAAAAATCAAAGGGATTGGTCTTTAAAAAGTATCTGTGTAAAAAAGCGTCCATTACTTATTGATCACCCCTCGTAAGATAGTGAGATGTATCACCTATCCTGATTTTGAGGTTTCCATATCCAGAACCTCAAGACCTCCTGCTGTATCTCCCGCTCCTGCATGGGCAAATCTTCAAACTTCCCGTAATTGAAAAAAATATTAAATTTTCTAAAACGAAAATTGAAAAAATTGAAAAAAAAATTGAAAAAAATTTGAAAAAGAATTATGAAAAATTGAAAAAAATCTTGAAAAAATTTGAAAAACAATTGAAAAAATTGATTTTTTAGAAGAAAACTTTACTGGGCATAGGATAAAGCAGTTATGTACGGTCGGAAATGGTGTTTATCCCTCGGCACATGTATATCTACGGTCCCTGGTGTCCCCCAGGTAGCATTTCTCCCACTTGATAAACCCCATTGCATATCCTAAACTAAGTACTAACTCTAAGTACATGACCCTTCTTTATCTGCCCTGGTCCAGGGCGAATTATGAGTGGGATAATCCCAAACCTCATTTCAGCAGGCAAGAAAGCAAAATAAAATTGAATGTTTCATCATGGTCATTTTTGAACCTCTGACTCTTGGAAAATATCCAGAGACGTTGACAGATAAAATGACACTATATACGACCACTTATACTTTTTGATGACAATAGACTGAAATGGAAATACATGCAGTTCCCAAGCAAATATTGAGTATTCTCTTTATTTACATATATTTGTGACATATATTTCACTTTAAAAATATCACTTTATTCATCACGAACTATAAATGATGTCCTACACGATGTCACATTTGACACATGGTCTCGCCACTTTATATATCACGAACTCTAGCTATTAGTGTTGCTATAGAAGTCCTACACGATGTCACATTTGACACATGGTCTCCCCACTTTATATATCACGATCTCCAGCTATTAGTGTTGCTATAGAAGTCCTACACGATGTCACATTTGACACATGGTCTCCCCACTTTATATATCATGAACTCCAGCTATTACTGGTGCTATAGAAGTCCTACACGATGTCACATTTGACACATGGTCTCGCCACTTTATATATCACGAACTCTAGCTATTACTGGTGCTATAGAAGTCCTAGACCATGTCATATTTGACACATGCTCTTCCCATTTTATATATCACGAACTCCAGCCATTACTGGTGCTATAGATGCCACAGACGATGTGACATTTGACACCTGCCTATCAGCTCCACCACTAGATGAAGCCACATCATTGTTTTTGTCTTTTGTAAACGTTTTCTTCAAAGCATTGCGGAAACCAATATGGCTAAATGAGTAGATGATCGGGTTAATGCTACAATTAAAGAAAAGTAAGTAAACGAATATTTGGTACGCCGTTCCACTATAGACATTTGTGTTAATCATTTTAAAACGTTTAAGCATAACGTACACCTCAGCTCCGACGTAACATGTGAAAAATGCAACTGAGACTAAAATCAGGGTACGTATTACTGCATTTCTCGATTTTGCCATTTGTGCGTGCCTTTGGTCGGATGCTAACGCCGAGGCAGATTCATGTCTTAGATGTGCTAGTATTCGGCTATAGCAAAATACCATTATGCAAAATGGGATTGCGAACCGATTAGCAAAATAATAGACACCGAAAAATGATTCAACTGTATCATTGATCCACTCTGTCCACAGAGAACAATGCTTTCCTTGCAAGACAGTAGTTCCAATTTCATTACCTTCGTTTATTAATGGCAATATCCATAACATGAATATAACGATTCTCAACCTCTTCTTGGTCAAGTGCCTTTTGTGAATCAACGGGTGAATCAAGGCGATGTATCTCTCAAGGGTTAAACATACTATGTTCCACGTGGACATATTCAGTATGGCCCATGGAAAATACTCCGACATCCACACTCGACAAAATAACGAAGCAATCAGTCCGTGGTTTGTGATCCAATCCATATTGCTTATCAGTTTATTAAGGATGATAAAGAGAGACGCAAGCATGTCAAAAATACTTTGGTTAATAATAAGCGTGTTACTAATCTTTTGCCGGAGTTTTGCTGATTTGAGAAATATAAACACCACAAAAAGATTCCCTAGAAATCCAGCACTACATACAATACCATATCCCAATTTGTCTTCAAAAGTTATGAATGTGTTTACAGTAAATCCTTCCGCATCAGCTTTTTCTATCACATTTTGTAATGTTTGGTTTCCATTAATGTTATTTTCCATTGTTAAAAGTGCAATATTGCCACCTTGTTGACGTACCAGGTAATGTCCGCCGCTATTGGGTTTTACAACAACACCTGGCTTTTTATATCGTTATCTGGGTAAATATAACGCCAAGAGGGGGAGAAACACCAGGGTTCAAAGATGACATACGCTTATAATGTAATTCTGTATTGAGATGACATCGTCGTTGATTGGTCAAAAGTCGACAAATAAATGACGTCATCAATGGCGGTTTCGTATTTCGAATAATATTATGCTCATTTCTGGCGTGTTAACCAATATTATAACTTGTTATTTCACATCAAGATAAAAAATGTGTACGGAATATGCCTATATCAATTAAAACCTCCCATCGAAGTGTAGTATTTGATAACTAGCCGACGAAAATTCGAACGAACGAAGGTGGTAAGCAAGAGAGGTAATTATGTCTGTCACCTGGGGCTTTCCCTCCTCTTTATTACGCCCTGGTAATCACTTGCCGCGCATGCGCTTTCCCTGATTTAACATTAAAAACGTAATAGAGGAAACAGACGACTGTCTTTTTTAGAATTGCAGAAGAAGACAATGGTCTCGTTAACAACTGCAGAACCACACGATGGTCTCATTTACAATGGCAGAACCACACGATGGTCTCATTTACAATGACAGAAGAAGACGACAGTCTCATTAACAATGACAGAAGCAGACGATGGACTCATTTACAACGGCAGAAGAAGACGACAGTCTCATTAACAATGACAGAAGCAGACGATGGACTCATTTACAATGGCAGAAGCAGACGACAGTCTCATTTACGATAGCAGAAGCGGGCGATGGTCTCATTTACAATGGCGGAAGCAGGTAACAGTCTCATTAACAATGACAGAAGTAGACGATGGTCTCATTTACAACGCCAGAACCACACGATGGTCTCATTTACAATGGCAGAAGCAGACGATGGCCTCAATTACGATGTCAGAAGCAGACGATGGTCTCATTTACAACGACAGAACCACAGGATGGTCTCATTTACAATGGCAGAAGCAGACGACAGTCTCATTTACAATGGAAGAAGCAGACGATGGTCTCATTTTCAACGGCAGAACCACACGATGGTCTCATTTACAATTGCAGAACCACACGATGGTCTCATTTACAATGGCAGAAGCAGACGCCGGTTTCATATACAACTGCAGAAGTAGATGACGGTCTCATTTACATCGGCAGAAGCAGAAGATAGTCTCATTTACAATGGCAGAGGCAGGCGACAGCCTCATTAACAATGGCAGAAGAAGACGATGGTCTCATTAACAACAGCAGAACTAGACGATAGTCTCATATACAATGGCAGAATCAGACTATTGTATCATTTACAACTACAGAACCAGCGATGGTCTCATTTTCAACCCCAGAACCACACGATGGTCTCCTTTACAATGGCAGAAGCAGACGATGGTCTCATTTACAATAACAGAAGTAGACGACAGGCTCATTATCAATGGCAGAAGCAAACGATGGTCTCATTTACAATGGCAGAAGCAGACGATGGTCTCATTTACAATGGCAGAAGCAGACGAAAGTCTCATTTACAATGGCAGAAGCAGACGATGGTCTCATTTACAATGGCAGAAGCAGACGAAAGTCTCATTTACAATGGCAGAAGCAGACGAAAGTCTCATTTACAACGACAGAACCACAGGATGGTCTCATTTACAATGGCAGAAGCAGACGACAGTCTCATTTACAATGGCAGAAGCAGATAACAGTCTCATTAACAATTACAGAAGCAGACGATGGTATCGTTAACCCCGGCAGAACCAGACGATGGTCTCGTATACAATGGCAGAAACAGCAGAAGCAGGCGACAGTCTTATTTACAACGGCAGAACCAGACGATGGTCTCATTTACAACAGAAGAACCAGACGATGATCTCATTTACAGTGGCAGAAACAGACTACAGAATCATTTACAATGGCAGAACCAGACGATTGTCTCATTTACAATGGCAGAAGCAGGCAATCATATCATTTACTATGGCAGAGGCAGACGATTGTCTTATTTACAATGGCAGAAGAAAACGCCAGTCTCATTTACAATCGCAGAAGCAGACGCGTCCGATATAGATAGTCTCATTTGCAATGACAGAAATAGACGACGGTCTCATTCAAAATTGCAGTAGCAGACGACCTTATCTCATCTACAATAGCAGAGCAAGCGATAATCTCAATAACAATGCCAGGAACAGACGACAGCTCTCATTTAAAATGACAGAAGCAGATCGACGACCTAGTCTCATTTGTAATAACAGAAGCAGATGACAGTCTCATTTACAGTGACAGAAGCAGACGACAGTCTCAATTTTAACCTCAGGGACAGGCAATTTTCTCATTTACAATGGCAGAAGCAGACGATATTCTCATTTTTAACCTCAGGGGCAGACGATTTTTTCATTTACAATGGCAGAAGCAGACGAAAGTCTCATTTAGAAGGACAGAAGTGGATGACAGTCTTATTTTCAATGGCAAAAGAAGACGATGGTCTCATTTACAATGGCAGAAGCAGACAACGGTTTCATTTAGAAAGGCAGAAGCAGACGTCAGTCTCATTTAGAAGGACAGAAGTAGACGAAAGTCTCATTTACAATGGCAGAAGTAGACGAAAGTTTCATTTACAATGGCAGAAGCAGACGATGGTCTCATTTACAATGGCAGAAGCAGACGACAGTCTCATTTACAATGGAAGAAGCAGACGAAGAGCTCATTTGTACTGTCAGACTAGACGATGCTTGTCGATTCAATACAAATGGTGAACACGAAGGAGTCATCATACAAATAAATATTTTGCCCAAATTTGTTTTCCCTTTACCAGAGGTGCTTTGCGTGCTCCCTAACCATGACAAAAAAGTATAGCCTTGTGAATATTAACCAAATCTTACTCAAAATGCAATTTAGAGAAAGAAGACGAAGATCGTATTTACAATGGCACAAGCAGATGATAGTCTCATTTACAATGACAGAACCAAACGACGGTCTCATTTATAATGGCAGAAGCAGACGACAGTCTCATTTACAATGATAGAAGCAGACAACGAGCACATTAACAATGACAGACTCAACGATGCTCGATTTAATACGAACTTAGCACGGGAGAAGACTCGTAAAAAGGAAAACCGCTGTACCCATGCATTTCCAATTATTGGTGGGTATTTGCAGCTGAGCTACTTTAATCAGAGACCGTCTGTCATTTTTACTTATAACTATTTTGCCGAATTTGGTTTATCCTTTACCCTACTTCAAAGGTTCTTTACATGCTCGCTCTCAAAGACAAATAAAAGTATAGTCTTATGAACATTAACCAAATCTTACTCAATTTTTTAATGTATGTACTATAGACATTATCATGATTGAAAATAACAATAACAAGAACACAAATGTGTACAAAATGTCCCCACCTATGGGTGATCCCGTCAAATGGTTATCCTAAAAATGAGTAGACAAGACTTTACCGACACAATTTGAGGACAGAAAATCCAAAATGGCCACCTTAAAATTTACCCAGAATGCCAAAATATTAGTCAGTTCTAGATTTTCATACTAAGAACCACCCCTGAAAATTTGAAATTGATCCGTCACACAGTTAACCAGAAAACATGTAAACAAGACTTTACAGACAAGATTTGAGGACAGAAAATCAAAAATGGCTGCCTTGACATTTATCCAGAATGCCAAAAAACTAATCTGTTCTAGATTTTCATACTGAGAATCATCCCTGAAAATTTGAAATTGATCTACCAAACGGTTCACCTGAAAATGCGTAGACAAGACTTTACAGACAAGATTTTAGGACGGAAAATCCAAAATGGCTCCCTTGACATTTACCCAGAATGCCGAAAAACTAATCAGATCTAGATTTTCATACTAAGAATCATCCCTGGAAATTTGAAATTGATCTACCAAACGGTTCACCTGAAAACGCGTAGACAAGACTTTACAGACAAGATTTTAGGGTGGAAAAATCCAAAATGGCCGACAATAAAAAAGTGATTATGAGTTTTTGCTGATTTCCTTTTACAAAATTATCACATATAACTACTGTTAACAATAACATAGACTTTTACAACAAAGTACACCTGAAATTATTTATAAAGCTACTAAATAGTTAAAGTATGAAAACTGAAAAACACCATTCAATATGATACAAAGTATTATCGTGCGCTAACTTTTCTTAAAACATTCAAAATGGCTGACATGACTGAGGTAACAGGTCCAAAACCTAATCAGATCTAGAATGAAGTGAGCTGAACAAGATGTTAAAGTTTTAAAAGCATCTGTGAAGCCGTTTTTCTTAAAGTTTGCAGGCACGGATTTTAGCATTTGACTTCAAAATGGCCGACAGGAAGTAGGTATCGAGTTAATTTTTTTCATCCACATCTGTATGCACTCATTTAAGTTATCCCTGAACATTTGAAGGTGATATCTGTAGCGGTTTTGGAGAAAACTGCCGGACGAACGGACGGACGTACTCCCGCAGAGTCCTTTGTGCAATTTTTTCCTTGTGCTGTGCAATTAGATTTATTTAGCGGGTTGCACATTCTAGTACAGTCCACAGTGCCAAATCTGTCCAACTTATAATGCACAATGTTAAGCATATCAAAATTGATACGGGGTGCGATTGTTCTTTATGAACGTGAGGTGCACTGGTTATGAAAACTGACCAATTTCTGGGTTGCACCACAGAAGTAGGTAAAAACCCCAGAAGGGTATATCTGAACGCATGGCGCACAGCACTAAGGACTCTGTGGGAGAGCAGACAGACGGACAGACGGACAGACAGACGGACGGACGCGCCTAGACCGACAATATGGCCCAACACTATGTGGTGGGGACATAAAAATGCAATTACTCTTTAGTTCAGAAAGTTAAATGTGAGCTTACCGGATATAGCTAACATTAAAAAGCAATAGTTGAATTGAATAGATTGAATTGAAGATATGCCTGTTGGATTATGGTAATTCTTCATGGAAGAGAGCAGTATTTACTTATAAAAGCAAATATTAATCAATGTTTTATTGCCTTTGCTAATGACCAATTGCAATGTATTTATCAACACGTAATCATTGTTGCTTTTTTCGTACCTTGATTTGAAAGTCTTATGTCGGATACGTGGGGCTTATTGCTCGAGAGCACGCCAATCATCAACATGAAAGCAAATAGATTGGTCTCATGTTTGTACTTGATGGAATGTGTCCTTATAATAGAGGGCCCGGGTTTGTCCAAAAAGATGAACCCTTGCAAAAAAACAATATACTGCATTTATCAAACGACCAAGTGTAATCTTTGTTTTGTAATCGTTATACGTATGATTTTGATAGTGTAATATGTAATTAGTGTATTTTATCGTCCGTAAAAAATTCACAATCATTTGCTAATTACATTTAAATACTCATTGATAAAAAGTGACCATCCAGCGAGATTTTAGATTTTCAGATCGTACTGTTCTGTATTCTGTTATCAAGGGTCACGTGATAACTCTTATTATTTATTATTTATGCAATGAATATCGTTCACTTGATGATTTCGACATTTTATGTAAATTCCTTTGAGTGTTTTTCAATAACCTACTATATAGACAATTCACAGTTGTCATAAAAGAAAGATTCGCAACTCACTTATAGCATGTTAATTACTCCCGTATGACGTATAACTTATGAAGGCTTTGATTACGTCATCAGTTATTGCGCAGATCTATATGGTGCAATATTCTTCTAAATTATCGTCTATACGTACGTGCTCGTTTAATCGTATCATTAAAATTAAGGTTACACATATACGATGGGTCTTCTGTTTATCATAAACCCCATATTCTTAAACCAAACAGATTAAAACATTTCACATTGTGATTTACTCTTATGTTTAATTCGATGCAATGTACCGCATGCAAAAATGTTTTGAACTGAAAAACTGCAGCTTTTATTTGTCTCATATATACGAGGGGTGATCAGGGATTTCTGGAACGTTGGCTCTATTTTTGCCATTTTTATCCTTTCTTGGTGATGTTTTCACACAATATAACCCAAACATAGAGAATCTACAAAATGTGATTGTTTCCATCGGTTGTGCCCGTGTACCACAGGCACCATTCCCCCAGAATTAGCTGGGTGTGATTTCTATCTTTTCCCAACAATGAAGAAAAAATTATGAGGTATCCACTTTGAGGACAGTAATGGGAATTCACACACCAATGTTGGTCACGAAGTAGAAAAGATGGTCTGTATCACTATACTGGCAAATCATATGTCGACCATTGCATTGTGTCAGAAAGGTTATTCAATTGTTGTAACAAAATATATGTGATGGATGATGAATTGATAAACACATATGATCACCTCCCAGTTTGCATTGAATTATCAGTAGAAAATATATGTGTAGTCAAGTCAAGTAATATAATAGTAAATACAGGACCCACTAGGATAGCATGGACTAAATTAACAAATGATAGCAAGAACGTGTATCAATTATCATTGGAACCAGAGCTTACACAATTATATAATGAAATTCAAAGTAAGGAAGGTATTCTTACAGATTTAAATATCGAATTGTATTTTGAAAGATTGACACAGCTACTTAAAAATAAGGCAAACGATGCCTTTCCCAAGAAACGCTTTGTAAAATACTTGAAGCCATACTGGTCAGAAACACTGAAACGTCTTGTTAAGGAGAAAAAGTCGACATGGAACAAATGGGTTAAGGCGGGTAAACAAAGAAATATTGAAAATGTTGTATGCCGAAATTATAAACAAGCTAAGGGGGAATTTCAGAGAGAATTGAGACGTGCTGAATACCAACATCAACTAAAGCTACAGGAAGAAATAGATAGTGCTTCAGAAATATCCATGTCGTTTTTCTGGTCCTTAGTTAAAAGTCGCAGACGCACTAAGCAAACTACAAGTAACATTAAGAGTGATGATGGTGTACTGCTGACCAATCCTTCAGACATTAAGGATGAATGGAAGAATTATTTTTCCAAACTTGTGGCATTTAATGACAATGCTCTTTTTGACAAAGATTTCAGTCAATACATAGACAGTGAGATTGAGAAAATAAATGCTGAGCCATCTGACATGAACGATAAGGCTTTTAAGACACCAATCACCGAGCATGAAATGTCAAACTTATGTACCAAGCTTTCCAGCAACAAATCTCCTGGATGGGATGATATATGCTCCGATCATTTAAAACTAGGTGGAGCCAAGCTAATTAGTGTTTTGACAATTTTGTTTAAGTGCATTGTACAATTAGAGTATATCCCAAGGGGCTTTAAAACAGGAGTACTTATTCCACTTTTCAAAGGGGGTAATAAAGACCCATTGAACAAAGATAACCATCGTGGAATCACCCTAATGTGCACATATATGAAGTTACTCGAAGGATTAATGGCCAAAAGGGATCGAGAATGTCAAGAACTCGGATATCATGATGAAAAACACGAATTACAAGGTGTTAGTAGAAAAAACGTCTCCAGTCTGCATACGTCATTTCTGGCAAGAGAGGCAATAGCCACAGGGCTCGAAAGAGGAAATGACGTCATAATAGTAGCACTCGACATCAGGAAAGCATTTGATGGGGTGTACCACAAGGGTCTATTATATAAGATGCATGAGCAAGGTATCCGAGGGAAACTTTGGAGGCTATTGAGGAATGCGTATGATGATTATAACTGCACTGTGCGTGTCCAAGGGTGCAATGACCTTTCAGAGTCCTTTAATGTAGAACAATCTGTTCATCAGGGCGGGGTCTACAGCATGGAGCTGTACGCCAAGTATACGAATGGACTGATACAAGAAATATGTGAGAGTGGTGTTGGCTCATCTATAAATGGACTTAATAATACAATACCGACGTATGCAGATGACACCATGCTAATTGCATACCATGTGCCAGTCATGCAACAGCTCTTAAATGCAGTGTACCAATACAGTCTAAAATGGCGTTTTACGTATCACCCCCATAAATGTAAATCAGTAATATTCAGTAAGGGGAGATCGACCCAGAAATGTGAACTATCGATAGGTGGCGTAGATATTCCAGTCGTAGATCAGCTAGAACACCTGGGGCTCCCTCTTATACCTAATGGTAACTATACTAATTTCATAGAGAACAGAATTGGTAAAGGTAGAAGGGTAATTAACTCCTACGTTGGGGTAACATCGAGTCATATCAATCCATCTAACCCACTGACAATCTCGAAACTTTATTGGACCGTTGCAATGCCATCTATGTTGTACGGACTTGAAATTATACCACTGAAGGAAAGTGATTACACAAAATTGAGCCACGGGCACAAGGTAATTGCAAAGAAGATCCAAGGACTCCCGATAAATACAAGTAATCCTGCAGTTTTACCACAGCTTGGATGGAGCGAGATATCGTACATCATTGACCAAATGAAGTTAATGTTTATATGGCAATTGCTTGTTCTTCCAATAAGTAGCATTTGCAAACGCTTAACAATCCAGCGTTTAATTGAAATCATCTCTAAAAATCTTCATGCACAGTCACCGATAAGGGACATTGTTCACACGTGTAACAAATATGGATTATTGCCAGATGTAATGTCTATGGTAAAAACAGCTCTCATTCCAAGCAAATCGTCATGGAAAAAGACTGTCAAAGATACCTTATGGGATCACCAGTTAAATTCCTGGCATTTGGAAATGTTAACATATAGAAAGTTGAATGTATATGCAGATGTTGTCATGTTTATCAAACCGATATCATGGTGGTGTGTGAGTAAGAGGTATCCGAAAATAGTAAAATATGTTCGTATTGTGATGACACTATTAGTGGGAGAAGGAAACTTGCAAGTGAATAAGGCACAATGGTCAAACGAGAATGACAGAACGTGTAAATTATGCAATATTGATGAAGAAACCTTGATACACATGGTACTTAAATGTGAAAAGTTGAATGAGGAGAGAAAGCCAATTGTTGATATAGTAGAGGAATATGGATGCAATACAATGAACGACGAAAATAAACTGAGGTTTATATTCGATGAGGGTCAAATCCTAGACGATGTATCTCTGATCGCTGTCGCAAGGTCAATTTTTATGATGTATCACAAGAGAGATATCTCCTAAGATATTATTTACCACTGAATGCATCACTTAATTTGTATATTGTCATTGTAAATAGGTCTATTCGTGTAATAGGCATTGCAATATGTAAATAACGTGTAATTATTTTTATACTTTATACTTAACACCTATTTATACACACATGTACAAATGTTCATCATATAAAATGTATGTAAATGTACTCATCAGAAATTGATGGATAAAATAAACATAATAATAATAATAATCACGTCTTTCGGGACTGGGTGAAAAGGCATAACATATCCTTACAAAGTGCTGGTAACTAATTTGAAGGATTTGAATTGATGGAAGAATACTAATAGTTACTATGAATATTATTAATGAATATACTAAACGAAATCATACAACCTAGATACAGTATGTCACATATTCAGCAATTAATACAGTGTCTTAACATCATATAACATTTAAAATTTGGTATTTTTCTGAGCTCCACCTTGTCGCGTCACTAGTTAACATGGTAACAAAAACAATAGGATAATAATGTCATAGAACAGTGAAATCTTCATGGTGTGATCCTATATATTTGGGTTATATTGTGTGAAAAAATCACCAAGAAAGGATAAAAATGGCAAAAATAGAGCCAGCGGTCTCGTATATTAATTAATTATATAAATTAATATATACGGTATACTGCTAATTCGCACGGACACAGGCTTGATTGTGTCATTCCATTTTAAAACTACTTTCGATGGGTAATAAAAGTTCAAGGAGACGAATGTATATATTTTAATCATCTTATTCTAATCTATCTTAGCTGTATGTTTCTCAGTTTTGGATATGTGGTTTTTAGGACATTTGCCACGGGAGTTACCCCAATTACATGTTCATTTCCGAAAGTGAAAAGCGCAAAATTATCCTCTAAATATACAGTATGTGCTACCGAATGTTCAAGTAGTGTAATTTGAATTGTAAACAGAGGCATATTGAACAACAAATATTGCTACACGGGTAGCTACTTCAAGAACACTTATTAAAATTATATAATCTTCGCCAAAACAAACTTCTTTTTAAACCAAAGGCGTCAGGACACAGGTTTTTACTCTCTGGTTCAAATACACGCAGGAAGGCAAATGTTGTATTGTAATGTAATAGTAAATAACTAATACTTTAATAAAACATTATGAAATAAGGCAATTCGAAATTCAAGGCAAGTAAAGAGCAAGTTTGATAACTTGAAAAGGTCCATAGTCATGCTAACTATCAGAAAAAAGACTGTTGACATAACAGAGTTTTTGTAAATTTTAAAATTTGATAATTTTGCGATTCAGAGGACTTTGGGGAGTGTCTGAATTTTTGGTATTTATTTTTGCTATTTAAGAGTAACATAATAGCAAGCCGGATCATTTCTTTATATAATTCCGTAAACACATATCTAGCCTATTCACGTGGGCCTCGATTAAATCCACACCCTCGAACGTGACACCAGTTAGAAGTAAAATAGTGGACATAAGTTATTAAGGAAAATTGAATTTCGGTATTGTACTTATCAAGGTCTGTATTTTGACATGCATTGTCCTGTGAAAACATTGATTTATTTTGTAAATGTTCCGATCTGAAATATGCTACACATTTAGCATTATATTTATAAGGAGGTATTAAAGCCTGGTGAACGAACCATGTAGGGATACGTGTGAGAATTAAAAGACAAGGTGGCAAGACAGCGAAGAAAACAACTACATCATAACAGGACCGAGTAAAGTAATTACATCCTCAAGGTAAGCTATATCTGTATAATTTCAACGAAGTGGGCTCAGAGGCTATTCAATAAAGATATTTCGTAATTCACTTAACAAAAACTTTTCAGAACCCCTTGTGATATAGTTTGTGTACTACTTAATCATTTGCCAGGTGGCTCTATACGTTTAGTGACAGCCATTGGAGAGGTTAAGCTTTGCATATATAATCGAAACTGAACCTGTACGTATCACTCGACCATATACAAATTCATGTAGCCTTCTCATATAAATAGCCGTTCAAATCCAGTGTTTGTTTAGACTACACCATAGCGTGTAATGATTCTATAGTATGTCATTGATGCAGTTTTATAGCTGGTTTTCTAATACATATTTTAAACGAGCTCGTTTCGTAAGATTTTTGGCGCTAAATCATGCATGACATACATCATCGTGTTCAGCAAGAATATAACTGTGCATCGAAATCAAAATTGACAGCATAGTGTTCAATAGACACGAGTAAAATGGTTCCCGTTGACCCAACGTCAAATATTCAAATCTCCCGTTCTAAACCCGAAACTCTGAAGCTGAAAGAGTATCTGAAGTAGACTAAGCGCGCATAAAACTATGAGCGCTCGATACATTCCTTTGTTAATTTTTGTACTTTGCGTTCACGGTTACGTTGTGAAAAACATCGTTAGCTTAACCTCTCCAGTGATTGTAGAATGATGTGTACGTAAGTGAATATTTACCTCGTTTAAAAATGTTATGGTCGAGAATTTGTTAGAGAATGGCAGACTAGGCCTGACAGAAGCCAATTTAACAATGGACAGAAACTCCTCTATAACTTGAAATTATCTGCACGATTTACGCTGCACTCTAATATATGTCTCTTGTACATACACATTGTAAAATCAAAAGAGTAACAATCCATTAATTATTGGAAATTGCGGATCAAGTGATCATAAAATAAATTAGTCCACTATAACTGTAATTGATTTGGTGCTGTAAGTTCAATAGCGCCTTTGTGTCCCCTGTTATACTGAATGATGTTATACAATATTTCCTTCTAATTGCCAGTAAATATTTTCAGGTATTATGGCTATTGTTCTGACTGAAGTCCTAATGGCCAACACGGATGCACGTATTGTAATGTAGGTGAACTTTCAGTTGTCAATACGGACATTCTACTGATAGATCCTGGAGTGTCTCATTGGAGATGTAGCACAATTGCCACCAAATAATACAGACCTGGAACGTTGCCCGGGGTAGAACATCCTACACTATGGTTGATAACAGAGACAGAGTGAAGATTATCCTAAGGGGGGAAATCTTCATTACATCAAGGAAACTCATTCAGGCGCACCCAAGTACTACTCTCGGTAAACTACTGAACGATGGTGATCAGACTACGAACAATGATGGACCACAGGAATTTTACTTTGACAGAAATCCAATTTTGTTCCATTCTATTTTGGATTTCTATACAGCTGGTTCTTTGCATTTCCCGAGTTTCATATGTGCAGCAAAGATTAAAAACGAAATTGAATTCTGGGATATCCACGAGAAAAACATTCCCGGATGTTGTTGGAAAAAGCTGGCTATTCAAGAAACTGATGAAATCATTTTCAGAAACATAGACAATACATTTGATTGGCTGGAGAGGTGGTACGGTATGACTGGAGTGAAGAAATACAAACAGCACATAGGTTGTTTTTCAAAACTCAAACAAAATATCTGGTTGTTCTTTGAAGACCCAAAGTCGTCAAAAGCAGCAAAGGTTAGTGCTGTTGTTAAATGTGCCTCGTTAGATTATTTAATGTATGAACAAACGCATATCGTTCCTATACAAGTGTATGTTCATGTAAATCCAATGAATCGTATAAACATTCTGAAATATTGTGAGGTCAAACTGAATTTAAACATTACTAATGGAAAAATATAAATAATATAAAAAATTAAGTAAAAAATCCTAAATAGTTTTACAACTACACGTAAATAGTGAAAAACAATATTATAAGATATCTATCATCTTATACTTGCATGGAAATTGAAATAAATGAAAAATGTATTTATGATATTTTCAGATATGGTCGGTGTTGTTTCTTTTGATGAGTATCTGCTCAATCACAGTGATTTGTCTAGAGAGCGTGCCCGCATGTCGCATCCCTGCTACAAATCCCATACCTCTCGATGCAAACGTTACCAACCCAAAACAGATAATGTACGCCACAACGGATGTATACCCTAGCATAGAATACTTTGACCTTGTTCTAAACTGCATATTCACAGTTGAGTTAATGCTTCGGATTGTGGTATCTCCGAATAAGAAACTGTTCATGAAGTCAGTTCTTACCTGGAATGATTTCATTTGTGTCATTCCGATGTGGATCGCATACGTCTTCCTCTACGTCATGCCCACTTTCAAGACAAACGAGACGCTCGTTTGGGTCTTCACAGCTATTGCACTTACTCGGGTTTTTCGTGTATTCCGTATATTGAAACTTGCTCGACATTATGTTGGCCTTCAAGTATTGTATCTTGCCATCAAAGCAAGCTTCAAGGAGTTGATCCTCTTGGTGGTGTTTCTCTGCATCGGAATGGTTGTCTTCTCTGTGCTTATATATTACGCAGAGTACGAACAATCGGATCATTTTCAAACAATCCCAATGGGCATCTGGTGGTCGATTGTCACCATGACAACAGTTGGTTATGGCGACGAACATCCAACGCAGCCTATTGGTTATGTAATAGGTGGCGCATGCGCAATGTGTGGTATCATAGCAACCGCTTTACCCATACCAATCATAGCAAGGAATTTTAACCAGTACTACTTGTGTGCCCAGATGAGACTACGGCAACGTAAGGTTACCCTTAATTCCTCTGTAAGCTCCCTGACTGCCACACAGACGCATGCGCAGATGAGTGGATATGACAACAAAATATTTCAAAAGGAAGAACTCGGGACAAAAGACGTATTGAACTAGTTAACGCCTATGTAAAGAATCTTAGGAAATGTGTAACCAAAGATCCATCAATTACATTCTGGTCCTAAATTATCCAAAATGGATGATGATACAATATACATGTAATAGTTCAATTGCAGCTTCAATAGCACTCTCAGTATACTCTCATTTTTGATAATTTATTTTAATGAAGCGAAACATTCTAGGCAGCTGACGGTCGATTGTTACAATGACAGCAGGATTTGGCGACGAACATCCAAGGTAACCGATTGGTTATATGATAGATAGGCAATTATTAGAATAAGAATGACATACAAGGGCTGGGCAGGGCTATCAAATTGTATTTTAAATGCTAAAACAAAGAAAATGGGTACTGTCAGTGTTTGGATTATAAACAAAACTGTAGACTATCATATGTTTGTAATATTTTTTGTATTCAGAATTTATTTATATATCTTCTTAACAGTAATGCGGATATATGTTTAAAGAAAGATGGCAGCTAGTACAGCTCATCTGTTTTGAAAATGATCAAATAGATGAATAAATGACACCAAGTGACACTAGTTCGTATTTTGCTATATCCCCGCGCATAATGTCAGTATATGTTACAGTCACATTCATAGTCTTATTACGATCACCAAATAGAATGCATCAAATGACTTAGATAAAATATCTATTGATTTAACATTATCAGACACTCTGAAAAGGTTTCCTGGAATGTTTTTACACTAATTTCTCCACATTTGATGAAGATATTATGTGCTTTGTCTAAGTATGTGCTGTCTAAGGGTGTGTCTTAGAATTTTACGAAAATTTGCACTTTTCAGCAAATGATTTATGTAACCATAGCAATCCAGGGGCGGATCCAAGATTTTGTGTAAGGGGGGTCGTTTGGCGAATAGCGTGAATGACACAGCGAGCGAGGTTGAGAATATTGGGAGTTCTGGAGGTTCTCCACCAAGATAATTTCGAAAAGGACGATTCTCGGTTTGGAGAACGAAGTTCATCAATCTAAATGAGCATTATCCCTGCTTCGGACAAATTTGATTTTTTTACATAATATAGATTTGAATGTCTTCTTTTGAATAGTCATAATTTAATTTGGGTAATATTTTTAGATTTTTCGCAAAAAAATATTAGCGCAGCGCACTGATAAACTTCTTTCCCCAAATTGAGACTTGTATTTTATTGAATCGGTCTAATTGAGCGTTATCCCTGCTTCAGACCAATTTGTTATTTTTACATCTTGTAGATTTAAATGTCCTCTTTTGAATATTCATAGTTTAATTTGGGTAATATTTCTATATTTTTCGTGAAACAAATTATTAGCCCAGGAGACTGTTCTCCAAACCGAGAATCGTCCTTTAAAAAAACAATTTCAGTGCGTAGGTCCAATTCCCGGGTCGGATTCCAGCGTATGCAAGGAAATTCTGACTTTTGGGGAGGGGGTGCGCCCACGCCCCCGTGCATGCGTCTAGATCCGCTAGTGCAGCCACCCGACCAACATTGATGAAACTTGTCATAGTTGTAGGACGTGTAGGTGATAACCTGTAAATGTCAAGATAATTGTTTGGATATTCTATACATGGCTTTCCTAGTGGCCCCCTTAATGTGTTTTAACAAATTATTACTGTTACCATAGTAACCAGAATACCAATATTGATTTAACTTGTCATGGTGGTAGGGCATGAGAAGTAAATGATTTCCTGTAAATTTTAAGATGATTGGTTGGATATTATAGGCATTATACATGATTTCATTATACCCCTTAATGTGTACTTTTAACAAATGATTTCAATTGCCATAGTAACTAGTAGTAAGACCAACATTGGTGAAACTTTCCATGATATTCAAACATACTATTTTCAATGATATCTGTTAATTTCAGGACCATTAATTGAAAAGGACCACGCCCTCTTTCTAACATTCTTTGCATAGCCATATTATTGTATGGCTAAGATAAAATATAAATTGATTTAATACTATCAAACATACTCTGAATAACTTTTCTTAAATGTTTTCATGCCGATTCCTCCCAATTTCATGAAAATATTATGTGATTTGTGTACTTTTTCCATTACTATAGCAACCAGTTGACCAGCATTAGTGAAACTTGTCATAGTGGACGGACATGATAAGTATATGATTAATTGTAAATATCAAGACGATTGGGTAGATATTCTAGGACACATCGGCTTTCATGGTACCCCCTGAAAATCACACCAGGGGGTATAAATCTGCATAAATCCCAAACGCTGAAAAATAAGACGCCAATAAACCAAGTATAACCCACATAAAGAGACCATTTTTCAAAACTGCTTTTACATCACGCTCATCCTCTGTACCTTTTGATACCTTTCGTCGGGCTCTACTGAGTAACAGTAAACAACTAAAAGCATGTGTTACGATTACATTAAATTAAATATTAAATAAAAACAATCTATGTACCTGCGACTATGGATGCTATTAAACCTCAAGTGAGTAACAATCTATCTTTAACATTGCTTATGAGAAAATACAACAATCTCAATTAAGATCAATAAGTGTGAAAATCTATAACCTTAAAAATTGCATCTACATACTTGAATACGAGGTTGGCGAAGTACAGACGAATCCACGTAGTTATTTTTATTTTAATGTTCTAAATAGTTTTCTTTTTCAATCATAGTATCTGTTCATCCAAGGACAAAGTGCATAGTTTATATTCCAATATAACTGATTAACTATATAGTTACATTAACAAAATGCCTTTAATTATATTTTGATGAGAACGGTCGCGGGTTAATGCATTTCGTGTTACAAGCTAATTTTTAACATAGCAATTTAGCAATGATTTCAGACATGTCCCATATACCAGATTATATTTAGAAAAGTACATCCCGGAAAGAATGCTGCTTGCAACTTGCAAGGCCATAACTATTTATACTCACGGACAAATACATGTCACGTAGGGATCAATTTTCCAGGAGGCGGATTTACCTTAACACGTTCCTGTTTTTAAAACTATGTAAACTTTACTATGTTTAGATGAAAGACATTCCGCGCATCTGGGTCGTTAAGAAAATGACCACTCTTTTTGCTTGGGATATTGACAAAGATGGGATAGTCTCCTATGAAGACTGCATGGGAATAGCAGATCGCATTATTAAATCAGGTAGACATATAGCAGGGGCGGATCTGGGAACCAACAAGGGGGGGGGGGCAAACATCTGGTCTGAGAAAAAAATTTTGAGGCCCATTTTCTTCAAAATTTTGCTTAAGATTAAAAAATAAGGCCTTAGAAGGCCCATTTATGACCTAAAAGGCCCACTTTTTGAGGCCCTGAGGCTTTTTTTGGCTCAACATTTTTTGGGCCCATTTCTTTTCTGCCCCCCCCCCCCCAGATCCGCCAGTGTATAATGATATAAAACATTATCATTTCAGAAACCTTTAGTTTGCAAAGGCATTCATAGGTTACAAAATTATTTATGATCAATTTCATTTATCCCTAATTGTGTATTTTGTTTACCACCAATGAAGGTGAGCAATACCTCTTAAGTATACCCCGTATTCGAACATGGCTGTATTCACTATTCACGCCTTCTTAAACTGTGAACAAAGTCAACATTTCACCGGGGTATATTCGTTAACACTACCTCTGGTAATACGAGTAATGTGTGACGTCACAACTGCGGACCGTAGTATGTAGTACCATAAAATGAATTTTCGAAAAATGTTGGTGAGTTTTCATGCTCGAATCGTAATATTGATCTCAGAGCAGGTGTACTATCGACGAATACACCCCTTAGGGCTAGGCACAAAGGCTTTCGAACCCCTCACTCCCTTCGGTCGTTCGGGTTACAGAAAACGTTTGTGCCTAGCCCTGCGGGGTGTATTCGTCGTAATTTGTACGGTCGTAATTTACGTAATTAACCTGGAACACAGACCTTAAAAACCTCCTTTAACGAGTCATATTAGATGATTTCTATGTACATGCATACATCAACTTCTAACCGCCTCGCCGGGGAGCCTAGCGGCGAGGCAACGTCTAGGACTTCCCCGGGCCGAGAGTCGATACGGCAACATCTACAAGAACACTCCATAGTCTTTTTGTACGAGTTCTAGACCACTCAGTCAAACACCCTGATGTACTTTACGCAGACATTAATTGAGCTTGAATTCTCGAACGCAACTAACGGCTTCCGGCTACCGGATTAACCTTATTTAAACATTCATATTTAAATGATTTGCCCATACAATAGTAGATTAATCCGGTAGCCGACGACCGCATTCGCGAATTCAACCTAACTTTTCTCGAACCAGGGAATGATTCCGGGACCTAATGCGTAATTGGCCCATATAGACTAATATGCTACCACTGAACTACACGTCTGAAACCTTTTTTATAACACTAAGTCGCAATAATGTGCGTCATTATGACCCACTCGGCGATTTTTATAACTTTTCTGATTTTAATGTTGGTACTTAATTTTTCCAAAAAATATTTTTAAACTTAAAGTAGGTGAACAAACGTCAAATCGAGGTCAAAGTTACCTAAGTTCATAGTTGACATTTTGTGCTAAATTGTAAATTGGAACGCGTAATTGATTAATCAACATTACAAGTTCAACTTCTTTTTGTCTTTTACATTTTTATTCAAGATGTTCTACACGCAACAATCAGTGATTTAGTAAGAAAATAAATGGTTGCTTGACTTTGTATGAGTATAAGTCAGTTGCTATTTGGTTGCCTGGCAACCAAATGGCAACGGACTATAAATTGAATTCAAGTGAAATTTATATAGTAAAATTGATAATTTAGGGACGGGGAGAATAAAAATTATGTCTTAAATGTGCAGGGGGTTATCATCATAATTCTGATACCACAGTTTGCAGTAGCATTCAGTAAAATGCGTAAAAATCCAAATGTAATCATTGAGCAGTTTTTGAAAAAGCGTTTTTCTCTCAAAAGCGTGAACAGAATGCGATTAGTGAATACTTTGCAATTAGCCGTTTTTTACCTTTAAAAATCATCATGTAGAAAATAGTGGCTCGATTTTCATAGAACAAAGTATGTTGGGAAGAGAATTAAATATGCTAAATGATATATTAAACATAGCAATAATGATCAATATTTTATGAAATTCGTTTATAATGGCATTTCCCATTGCTAGGGAAAAAACGAAGGCAAAAAAACTTGCAAAAGTACTATCGAGAAAATCGGGGATTTTACCCCCCCCCCTTCCTCTGCAGATATTAGGGTTGATGAAAAGAAAGAAGTGTGAGTTATTTTATCTTGTACTGCATGTTAATTGTAGCTAATTTGAAAGACCCTGCAGCGAGTTACGTTATACAATTCTTCAAAGATTATTATTCTGGTTTGGAAAAGGAACTACCAGGTTTCTGGTTAAAACCATGGAACAAGCAACTTTCAGATCTTTGGTCATCTGCGTCATTTATGGAAGAGGCAGTGAAAACATTGCATGTCAAAATGTTTCAGGTAAACATAAAATAATTTCATAAGGAAGGAAAGAATGTATCATTTGGAGTATAGTACAGGGTGGTCAAAATGCGAAAACCCTGCATTTTCCTATCTTTGTCATTTTAAATTACTTAAATTATTTTAAAGGAAATACTCCCTGATATTTCACACTGTACACCTTTCAATTTCCTACCACCCTACCATATTTCATGGCCATAAGAATGATAGTCACAATTTTACATCACTTTGAAAAACATGCTTAAGGTTTGGCCATCATCGCGCTGTAGACAAACCTGCACAGTTGTCAATGGATCGAATGCTGCATTCGAATCCATTATTTATATATTGCAGATTCTGGATTTCAATTCAGATGGTTTTATTGATTTCTCCGAGTACATGCACTGGTGGAAGTCTATGGACCTAGACCCAGGTCTAGCTAGACTACAATTTGACTATATCGCTGTTCAAGAGCCAAAGTGTTCTATGTCACTTTTTGGCCAAAATGAGATAAATGTGGATTCCCCCTAATTTGACGATGCTCTTTCCATCTAGCATGGTCTCAAGTGTGAAATATAGCTGTAAACATGTGATTTTCAGTATTCAAATGTTCTATGTCTGGAAAAACAGTTATCCCAAATGAATTAAATTATCCTATGTCAAGATCTCAGAAAATTGTAAAAGTTGATTTGTTCTATCTCATCCAGCAAAAGGGGGAGTAGCAGAGAAAACAAATAAAATTAAAAAAGAGAGTGTAGAAAGATGAGTGATTTAACAGAACTGAACGTACCACACAGAGATTTTGATCTTAAAACATAGAATGACATCTACAAGAATTAACTTGTAATTTACTTAATTTTTTATAATGAAAGGACCCACGGTCCTGTGCTAACACAGTTTGGAACCCTCAGAGGAATGTATATCCTGACTTTTAAACCAAAATATTGATTTGGATTTGTAGTCTCGAACTTTGAGAAACTTAGATAGCACAGTTGTGTGACCCTAGTTTGATGACCTTTGACCTTGAAAATTTTACTTAGTCAGAGCTCAGTAAGGTCTTTTGTGATTAAGCTGACCAAAATTTACATCGAATTTTGACCTTTCGAAGGTTACTGAAGGTCAAGTAAAGGTCAAATCCTAAAACTAATGTCAGATTTGAACACCTGGCAACTTGTAGATGAAGAAAGATGTAAAAGAATTTGGTCAAATTGAAGCAAGTTGAAAAATATCTTATTTTTACTGTTGACGTCAAATATCTCAAAAACGGTAAAAATTTGATGCTGACATATATTAAGCAATATGTAGGGAATGCTTAAATCTAGTAATAATGTAATTCATTGCAAGAAATGATCAAGTATAAGGCAAACTTTGAGAAACTTGTCAATCACAAAACCTGCCATTGACTTTATACATGAGAAAGTTTCCTGAAAATGACTAAGTCCTACTTTTTGTCAAATTTTATAGAGTAAACACCAAAAACTGTAATTCCAAGAGCTTTGAAATCTTCAGAGGACATAAGCTGCATATAAAGCAACTACTACAAGTTATTTGAAAGTTCTTCTTCAACAAAGTGTCTAGTATTTACAAATAATTTGACTTTTTGACGTCAAAATCAGCAATTTCTCGGAAACCGGGCGAATTTGGGAAATGGCGATGATAGGTCAAATAGGCATTATGGATATGCATAAAATGAATGTGGATATGACTCAATCTGAATAGCAGTTTTAATTTGTGCGGCCAATGTTGACGGACGGAGGGACCAACGGACGTCATTTGTTTTTGCTGCATTGGTTTCTTCATTTATTTTCTTCTTTCTTTGTCTTGATTTGACGGACGGACGCCTGGTCGATCCCATAGGCAAAAATTACTTGTACGACATAATGTTAATTAAGTGTGATATAACTTACCAAATACGTAACGTACCGAAAGAGATCTTTAACTTAGGACATGAAGTGAAAACAACAAAAAAAATACTTGTAATTTACTTACCGGTAATTTAAAAAAACTTTACTTGTAAGACATAAAAATGACAGATAGCTGGAGTAGTTGATGAAGTCTCAGATATTGATATCTTAAAGTCTTCTAATTAATGATATCTTTTATTTTTCAACATTAAGTCTAATATCTATGTGTGTTTTTTCTCAGAGTACTGTTTATTTTGTATTTTAGATTGTAATTTTACGTAACTGTGTGAACGAAATTATTGATAATGTAAAAGTAGGAAAAAGTTACAAGAAAAACAATGAAAACTCAAGCACAAATGAAAGGAAAATGAGCAGACAGCTTGGGATAGACAATCGCTTCCAAGGAACTTTGCAGCAAACGAGGGAGTAGCAAAGAAAACAAAAAAAGTAGAAGACAAAAGAGGCTGCTTAGTGATTTAATAGAAATGAATGTACCAAACAGAGATTTTTAACTTAGAACATAAAATGACAACTACAAGAAGACATAATGTTAATTTAGTGAGATAATATAACTGAGCAATAAAAATGACAAGTTGCTGATGTAATTGATGATGTCCCAGATAATGATATTTTATATATAAAATTATATTTTATATATAAAATGATATATTTTATTTTTTATTTTACATTGTAATTTTACATTGTCTGAACCAAATTATGGTGTCATAAATTGTTCAAATTGTGTAATTGTTCTATCTCAATTCATATTTGTCCTAAGTCAGCTTTTCTAAAAAAAAATGACTCAAATTGTTCTATCTCCACTTGTCATGTTTTTAAAAAACATACTTAAACTAATCAAATAATTCCCATTTTTTGCAATATCAGAGATCATATTAATATAAATCAGTTGTAGAAACATCAAAAAGCTGGGTTTCATACAAAAAAAGTTATTAAGTATCAAACTTTAAAACTTGATTTCCCAAAAGTCATGTTTTTTGAAATAGAACACTTTGGCTCTTGAACAGCGATATGGATACAAAGAACGATGGGAAGATTTCTGAGAAAGAATTTGTAGACGCAGCTCTTGATTATAATCTAAATTACACAGACGAGGACACAAACAATCGTTTTTTTCGGACCTCTGATTGACTTTTGAATAGAATGTGGCATATATCTAATCATGAAAAATCATCTATGCAAGAAGTTTTCTTGTTTGTATCGATTTGGAGCCAAATATTTCTGCATGTAAGAGTTTTGAAAAAGCAGAAGCATTTTACAGATAGTTTGTCGGTAAAACTGTGTGGACATAGACAATATTGATGTACCAACCCTTGAATTAAGAACAAACAACATGTGTCAGGAGATTAGAACTACACCAATCAATTGTCCAACAGAATTCTTGAAAAGAATGTATTTACTGACATTTCGAAGGCAGGCATTGTAATTCGAATATTTAAGAAAGGGCCAGGGGTTTAATTAGCAATTAAAGACTGGTCACCCTGAACCTTGTCTAAAATACTAGACATAAATATCCACAGAAGATTTCTTTTTCTCTTGCCCACGGTACTAACTCACCGGGGCGTATCCAATCCAAAACGCCCCGGTAAACCGTTAATTTGAATTTCAAACATACCCTTTCTTTGGAAAATCAATGATTGTGAGTCTAACACAACACCGTTTTTCTTCAAACTTGTTCCATTAAAACCTTCACAGATATACCTTTCACTCGAGACATTGTTTTTGAGTACAGAGTCACTCGTTTTAGCGGCGTTTTGGTCCCCAGATGTGAGAAGATGCAAATCTTCAGAGATTTCAACCAAAATTGCCTCGATATACAGCCAGTTCTTTTATCATTCTCCCCTATATTTTGCACAAGGACTCCCATTGCAACCCTCCATCTCTGCAGCAACATATTTATTACATTAAACGTAGCAATTTCCCAAAGTCCTACGCATCTGTTCTAAATTGATCAAAACGCCCCGTTCTCTTCCAAAACGCCCCGTTGGATCTATACACCTTATACTGACTGGACTGCGGGGCAATTTGGAAGTTTTGGTCAATTTCGAGGCGAGATATCAAGAATTATGGTTGAAATCTCTGAGGATTTGCAACTTCTCACATCTGGGGACCAAAACGCCGCTAAAAGAGGGACTTTGTAAACAAAAGCAATGTCTGACTGAAAGGAATTTCTGTGAAGGTTTTAATGGAACAAGTTTGAGGAAAACGGTGTAGTGTTAGACTCACAAGCATTGATTTCACAAAGATATGGTAGATTTGAAATTCAAATTAACGGTTTTGCGGGGCGTTTTGGTTTTTATACGCCCCGTCGAGTTAGTACCGCGTGCTTGCGAGACAATAGCCTATATTTAAAAATTCTATAATGGCTTTAAACATCATATAGTAAATCAACTTAATAACATCGATCATGATCTTCATATTAAAGATCAAGGTAAAAATTCTATATTTTTCAACCTAACGTCTTCTTTTGTCCTAGTTGTGATAATGATTTTGTTTCCCTGATGACATCTTATTTTTCAAACAGGAAAGTACAAGTATGAACAATTGTCTACCAAGATGGTCAAAAGTCATGCTGAATTTGAAACTTTCAGCTTTGCCGATGACACTTCGCTCTATGACGCATTTGACAAAATATGAAGTATACATATACAATCTGCTCTCTCGTCGCCTATACACATATGATTATAGAGCCTTAAACTTGTGAAGGGATCGAAACGGATCAAAAGATGAAGCATGTATCCAGTGTTATTATTTGTTCACTTTATTTTTTATTAAGAAAATACCATTGAAAGGTAATTCCAGTTGAACTCAATGTAAGGATCAGTCATCTATATCAATTTCATATAATTTGTTTAATACTATTCCCATACCGTACGATGAAAACACTTGATACTGTACATTGTAGCTACGCCCTCTAAACCTTTTCAAAGCGATCCACCGTATAGCCACGTAAGGATCATCCATCGCTTAATTAACATATCAAATGAACAGTCTCGTTACCAGCCGTTAACTATAAAACATACCTTATTTATCTCAATCTACACATTTCTTGTTCTTTTAAAAACTAATCTAATTCATTTTCATCTCACATGATTTGAGAGCAACATCTAGGGGTCACTTTTGAATTTAACTGCATTTTTTTGTGGCGATCATTTACTTGTTTTGCAATTATCATTTTTATGATTATAGAAAGACAGCACAAAATTAAGGAAAATATATTTTTCATCATTAATTTGTATTTTTCTTGATTTTATCAGGTATGTCGATTTGACTAGATCTTGAGTATAGGGAGGGGCGCTTAACCACTATATAAATCATGTAAGTAAGATCCTAGACTTGTACACATTTGGGTTAAAACACATTCAATGCATGAAATGAAATGAATAAAAGAAACTGTCTAAAAAACACTGTACAAACCATTTAGTAGACTGTAGTCAGTGAGTATGGATGCGTTAAAACTCCAAGTAAGTAATCTTCGTTCAACAATTTGAATTAAGATCAATAACCTGAAAATGGCATGTACATAAATACGAGGTTGACGAAGTACTTATAATTGTGAAAATCCTTATTGTAATTATAATTTCATGGGATATTTTTGTGTTTTATTGTATTGTTCATTTAAGGCCAGAGTTTAGTTTTCTTATCAAAAAAACAGCATTCAGACAGATATGGTTTAAATTTTATGTTTTTTGAGAAATGTTGTACATTTTCAGTGACTACCTCATTTTTAAAATGACAATGATTTGGCAGTTATTTCAGACATGCCCCAAATACGAGAAAATGTTTTTGAAAAGTACAATCCCGAAACAGTGTTCATCGGATCCATCGGGCAAGAATAGGTCACCAAGGGGACAATTGTCCAAGGGACGTTTATGTTTTTTCAAAACTTTGCACATTTTATCATGTTTAGATGAAAGACATTCCACGCATCTGGGTCGTTAAGAAAATGACCATTTTTTTTGCTTGGGATATTGACAAAGATGGAATACTCTCCTATGAGGACTGCATGGGAATAGCAGATCGCATTATTAAATCAGGTAAGTAGTATAGATAACACACATCTATTTGATATTATAATGGCAGAATCATTTCAGACAATACAATCAGCTCTGGTTTACAGCACGATTCCTACGTTAGTATTTATGATAAATAGTTACCTTATTTAAGATATAGTTGTAAACTGCATTAATATGTTCCAGTGACAAGTAGTTCTTTATTCTCATGCAAATAAAGCTACTTTCATACCATGTTCATACATCATTTTAATCCATGTTCGTTGCAGCTAATTTGAGAGACCATGAAGCAAGTAAAGTTATACAATTCTTCAGAGAATTCCATTCTAGCTTTGATAAGGAATCACCTGGTTTCTGGATAAAACCATTGAACGAGCAACTTTTGGATCTTTGGTCAACAGTTAAAAGTCCAAACTTTAAAAAGGCAGTGGAAGAATTTTATGCCAAAATGTTTCAGGTATCCTAGTACATTCAATTTTTATAAATGAACAAAACAGTCATGCACTACTATTTGGATTATTTTCTGATTAATTTTAAAATTAGATGATTACTATGTAAAAATAAACTGACCAATATTTCATTATCAATATATTGCAGGCTCTTGATTTCAATTCTGATGGTTTCATCAGTTTTGATGAGTACCTTCACTTTTGGAAGGCTATGGGCCTAGATCCAAGTCTAGCCAGGCTACAGTTTGACTACATGGATACAGACCATGATGGAAAGATTTCTGAGAAAGAATTTGTAGACGCAGCTCTTGATTATAATCTAAATTACACAGACGAGGACACAAACAATCGCTTTTTTGGACATCTGATTGACTTTTGATTCGAGTCAAATAAATACTTTGCAGCCAACGGATGCATAAAGATTAAATTATTTTCCAGGGATAATGACTGAATGAAACATTCTACCTGTTGTCATCTTGAACAGGGACAGTCTAAGTAGTTTTGTCGTCATAATGAATGGCGCGTCTTTGTCGAGCAGCATAAAAACGTTATCTAAAGCGGTGTGTTTTAACCTAATGTCTACTGGGGAGGGGAGGGGGGGGGGAAATTGACCTCCCCTTTGTTTGTAATAATACTAACTATGCCTCCGTTATTTTGTTGAGCTCGAACAACAGATATATGGCACTTCTTGGCGTAAAAATCAAAGTGATTTAGGGTAAAGAGGCAAAGTTATGGAAGTCCGAAGTCGATGCCAATAAAAAGGAATTTCGTTAAATATTGATAGTTACCTTATTTCTAATACTATGGAAAATGTGATGATAATTGCTATGTTTGATAATAATCATTTTAATAATAAAATTTCTTTCCCATCATCACTATTCGCAATATTATGAATTTAAAAGAATTCGCGAATCACCCATTTAAACCTTTGATTTTTTACCTATTTGTAAATGTTAAGGCAAATTGTGGTAACAGAATAATCAAGAAACCTCTTTCCAAATTTAAGATATATTTTTTGTTCTTCCCTCCCATTCGTGCCATATTTATAGGGATGTCATTCAGTTATACTTTAGTGATATACAAAGCCAATTCGTCCACTGATTTGAAGTAATCTACGTGAATTAATCAGTTTGGTTGTGGACTTTTTCTATATCCAATTTTAGATCCCAATACTGTTGGGATAAGGTTTTGAAGAAATGCGTTTCCCATAGTTTCCCATACTATTCTAAACTTTCAGATGTGAGTGATGTTTGTTGATAACATTTATACATTTTACCGATTTTAAATCATAATCATGTGAGATAAGCCTACTAGCAGCGAAAGCATTCCGAATTTTCAAAAAACTTTTTTGCAACTTTAACTTACAGATATCTCAACAATTAAAGGGTAGATGCGTTCTTATTCACGTCAATTAAGTCTAATTTGATTGTGTTTAAAGCGAATTCACTTGCTAAGCGGGTAGGGAATTTACAAAAATATTGTTTTAATTTGCGAGGTATCAATACAATTCACTTTTTCTGGGCTTTGTCCACATATTTCATTATAGCTTCAAGAGGTTGTTCACACCAATTACAGGGGGTAATTTACTACATTTTTTCGAATTTTCGAACATTGTTTGATCGGATGATGACTACATACCATGAAAAAGAGTCCATAATCTATCTGATTAAATTACTTTCTTCTTTTCACATGATTTCAAAGGATGAAGAGAACAATCTTTTTGACTGACTTTTCGTTTTCCAACACAGTTGCATTTTTGGGAGATTCATTCATTTTATTTATTTTAGAGTTTCATTTATTTGAACTTTGAGAAAGAATCTTTTAAACATCGAAAATGTCACTTTTGATATATGATTAAATACAGTAAGGCACATAACAAATATCGTAATGCATTTATGTATATTTTGTATAAGGCTCATCGCCAGTGACCCGATGCGCGAATGCCTAGTATCTAACATTACATTTCATATAGACATTGAAAGAATTGCTGAATTAACGACCATCGCCCGGCTGTAAACAGGTTAAACTATTACATTTTTAAAAGACTGAGGGATCTATAGCAAACATCATACACATTATTTTTAAATTTCAAAAACCTCGTACAGTTTAGCATGTACACTGATCAGGCTTACTTGGAAATGAAGTCAAGATAAATCAAGGAGGTTCAAAAAATGAAAAAAAGAGTTTAACATGTACACTTCTGAGGCTTACTTGGAAATGAAGTCAAGATAAATCAAGGAGGCTCAAAAATGAGAAAAAGAGTTTAACATGTACACTGCTCAGGCTTACTTGGAAATGAAGTCAAGATAAATCAAGGAGGTTCAAAAAATGAAAAAAAAGAGTTTAACATGTACACTGCTCAGACTTACTTGGAAATGAACTCAAGATAAATCAAGGCGGTTCAAAAAATGAAAAAGAGAATGCAAACACAAGAAAAACTCGGATTTTTATCACCGTCATGTTGTTTTTGCATGGTCGTTTGCATCGTCATTATAACGACAGTGCTGATTGCTATACTCAATGACAATAATATTCCCATGTCATTTTCCTATGCGGAAAAATATCCCAAATTTAGAATTTCAGATGCCACAAAGACCAAGGAAGATTCTGCAAATAATAAATTCCAAAGTTTGGCTTTGGGTAAGTTGTTTTACGATTCTAAATGCAGTATGACCAAATAATGGTACCCTCTAGTTTTTGTTATAACTTCCCAAAGGACAAGTGTCGGTTTGGAGAACAGTCTATTTGGCAAATATTTTTTATGAAAAATATATAACACCCGAAGTAAATTATGAATATTCAAAAGAGGAGATTTAAATCGACAATATGTAAAAATATCAAAATTGTCCAAAGCAGGCGTAAGGTGCAGTATGCTGATAACTAGTCTTTTAAAGGAATATGCCATGATCTTTTGCGTCGATAAACACAACAGATTCTCTTACACATCATAGCAAAGGAACTGTACGATGTGTTGGCAGGTTTTGTAGTCGAGAGATTTGTAAGTACTCATTTAATTTCGACGTTTTGACAGAATATGAGCCTTTCTTTCTCACAGAAGCATTAACATTTATGCAGAGATACGTGTACCTCTATAGTATCACTATGTCTCAATGTTTTACCTGATCATACGTAGAAATTAATAAACATTCTAGAACGCATGGCAATTTTTGTCAAAAAATATTAATTTCAAAAAGTCATCATATTTTCACAAATCCAGCTCAATCATCTTGAAATATTGATTAGATTCCCAATCTAATATTAATATATTATCCACAGACAATTCAGTTTCCAAAATCAACATTCTGTTTTTTCTCTCTGGTGTAAACTTTGCAGTGAGACATGTATTGAAATGTTGAAGCTAGTTTCCCATTTAACACAACCTGTGTCTCCCGATGAAGTTATAACTTTGTCAGACTTTCCAACTAATGCTGTATTTTTGTATCCCCAGGGTGCTAGTGAATATTTTAATGGGTTCATTGTTCTTTTTCATGATACCTAGCTTGGGGAAATACTTATTTAATATTATGCAATAGACTTGTACCACGGGCAGTTCAAAAACGCAGTCTTCTTAACTGGAATTATTATGATTCTGCAGGACATACGTACTTAAGACAGCTAATTTGCACAAAGGACCACGGAAGGTATATCTGAAATTTGTTGGATACCTTCCGTGGTCATTTGATGGGTAATGTACTTGATTGCTTAAAATAATGAAAATCCCTCCCATATTATACATTATTTCATCAAAGTTGAGTAAAAGTGTTGTATCTGCTAAAGGATGAGTCAGGGAATGAGTCTGGGTATCGACTTAGAAAATATTGAAAATTGTAATGTCTGAAAAACCAACTCAGTCACACATATTATTAAACTTCAATATCTTATCCATCTTCTGAGAGTACAAAAACGTCAAATTCTATCTCAATTAATGAAGAATTTTGGCATCAAAGACAGTGCATATCACTTTGTCAGAATTGAAAAAAACTAATGGGAAATATTAAATGAATTATTTATACAAAAGGTTTGAAACATATCCTCCAAAACATTGCTTACTTTCTTTTTATAGACATTGAATGGTATTTCTGGATAAGTGAATTGATTTTTATCTGGGTAATCAAAGGATTATAGTCACTCAAAGTTACTGAGCTTCCAGTTTTGAGACTCTAATTGTGTTGGTGAATTTACACATACTTCAGTAAAATTCATGCTGAGCACAACATTTTGGTTTCAATTTTATAATCTCTATACATGACCCTAGTGATGAAGAGTCAGAATCAGTCAAAAAATCTAAACCGGAAAACTGTGCTCATTGTGAAAACTAAAAGTGAAGCAAATTTTTCTCTGACATTTCTTACATCAAATGGCAGCCGTCTTGTTTTTCCCCCTTCAAATTAAACTGGCGGGAAATTCAAAAATTTGAAAAAAATTTTAATCCCTGAATATATTTCAAAAATATGATTTTCTTTTAAATTCTTCATTGGTCTTAAATTATTTCTTCTTCGTAAGTCATACATGTTGCCATTGGTGTTTTTTTCTATGATAATGACTATTTTTTGTTTGTTAAGATACTTATTCTGACTCTCAGCAGGGGGTTAATTATGCATCAAAACTCGTGAAAAAGTAAATCTACTTATCAAATATAACAAGGACAGTAATAAAAACCATATTTCACATACATTTGACTGAGGGACCAAAAGGGCATATACCCGGACACATCATTTGCTATAGCGACCTTTTGATTGTTTGAAGGTCGTGGGCCTTGACAGTTTGGCATTTTAACTGTAGGCCCTACACTGTAGCTGAATGGAAGGGTTCAAAATATAAACAGTAAATCAAATGTAAATTGTTTATATTTTTCATCTTTTTAGTGGAAAATGATAAATACAGGAAACATACAAAGAAAATCAAAACCCCTAGAAGGAAGAGCTATCGACCAGGGGAAAATTCATTTTCCCCAGGTGCACGACTTCCCAATACAGTGAAAGAAACAAAAATAAAAACTTGCAAACAAAATAGAACTCATTCTTTCCTCTATCTCAGCGGCCTACACAGTGATCCACGATTACATATCGACTTTAAAAGAAAAAAGTTCGTTTATAAGATCCAGCTTGACTACCCTACATGGAAAGTTTCTATCTGGTCGACTGCAGAATATTGTCACGCCGAAGGTTGGATCAGCAACACAAAGAGTGCAAGGTATGGCCAACAAGTATATGAAAATGTCAGAGCCCAAAGCCGAATAACTATAATTATCTCGAGCCTTCTTAATCAAAACTTCATAACAAATAATGAGTACCATAATTTGAGAAACAATTTTCAAGAATTGTTAAAATGAAGTTGTGGCCACTTTCAAGATGAACTTGAAATTCTTAAAATATCGATAGTTACCTAGTTTCTTATACTCTAGAAAATGCAAAAGTGATGATAATAACTCTGTTTGATTACATAATCATTTAGCACATTGAATCATCTTTCTAATATGCTTTATTTCATGAAAATTAAGTCCTTTATTGACTATGTAATGAATTTCTAAAGATGAAAACAGTTATATCCAAGTATTCGCGAATCGCATTCTCTTCACGGTTTTGATGAATACTAGATTTTTCCGCACATGCCTGAACGTTTATTCATACTGTGGTTATGGAATTATGATAATACACCTTTACAGATTTTAAATATCATTTTTTGAATTCTCCCCTACCCTCAGACTTTTTATTTTCATGATTATGTGATTCTGACCTACTTTTTACTTGGATCAACCCTTTAATGGTGATTTTTACATTGCTGCAAAAAGTGTAACATAGTGAATAGATTTGTTTTTATTCTTATATACAGAAACACATATGTGGTAGGCCTCTCAAAGCAAACGAAGATCCCGATATATGTAGCTGACAGAAGTGTGACTCAACCAATCAAAGTTAAAACAGCTCAATACACTTTGATTCTTACTCGACGAAGTCGGGGTGAACGCGGGGCGTTTCCCGAAAAAGTCAATCATAACGTATGTCTAATGAGGCAAGAGTGTGACAGAATGATTTTTCCAAAAGAGCCATGCGGACTGCAGGCAACTGGTAATGACTCTTGGAACACGATAAAGACACGAAACGCCAAGCTACCAGAATGTGAGTCTGGAAACGTGCCAGGTAAATAGAGAAAGTGTGATGGCAAATAATACAAAGCCAGCTTTCAAAGCCAGATATAAAAGCCAGATTTTAAGCCGGATTCTATGGTACATCCGAAGCCGTTTTTCAGAACCTATATGAAGCCGGCATCTACAAATTTGATTTTAAAACGGCTTCTGCGACCGTGTAACTGATTGTAGAGTCCCCGGTGGTCAGTGTCTGAAGAACAGTTAACCTTGTAGATGTCCGTCGAGTTTTAAGTGCCCCCCCCCCCCTAGGGGACATGAAAAACCATGGTCATCTAAAGCTAATTTTAATGTCCCCTTTATTCATGAATCAAACTGATACAGATGAAGCATGTTATCATAAAAGGTTGCACACCTTAAGATTGTTTCCATTAATGAAAATTTTTAGCGTTTAGCGTTTTGAACAGCCCCTGAGGCGGCGTAAGGGTGTCCTTAAGCACGGGGCTATACCGTGCTATAAGCACGGTGGATGATAAACCTCTGACAGACGCCTTCGACGTCCCGTTCAGCGTCCTCGGGGTCGGATTGTAATTCAATTTTTGCTAAGTGAACTAATTAACCTGATTCCAAAGCACAACATTTATATCTACCTTCCAAAATAGTAAGTTCTGCGATATTGAACTTTAGGAGCCTGGTTGGTACCATGTGCGGACTGTTCTGATGCTAACAGTTGCTATTGGAAACAGGCAGTATGGCAGCCTAACAAATGCAGTCACCATAGGCCATCACTTAAGTTGGCACAACGCAGCTACGATGGAAAAAATGTAAGTTTTTGTAAAGGTTTATGTACTGTATCATTATGTCCATGTATTATAAAAATGTTATAGTTTTGCCCAATTGTGATCAAAATAAATCCAACAGGTGAACACGAAATACAATTTGTTGCTCTATCCAATGATTCCAGTTACCTCCAATACCCTCAGAAGTAATGTCACTTAAGCTTCATGTAGTTTCATTTTGACTTTCAATATCCCTGCCCTAAAAATATTTAACCACGTGAACTAAATGTGGATATAAAACGTTTTTAGATTCTCTTCCTCGGGGACTCGACTCTACGTAGAATAATGTACTATATGATGGAATATATCAATGGCAGTCTTACGGAATGGAGGCTGTCTCATAGTTCTCTTGTGTATAGCAACATTAACGGTGGACGCACGCACATTAGTTTTCTTTACTATCCCAGCCTTCAAAAACATTCGTCACCTATCAACAAAGCTCTGAAAACACTTGTGAAAATGTGAGATATACTATTAAGCTTTAGCAGCTAGTTTCCCTTGAATTAAATAGCATTGATTGGTCAGTTAAAGGCAGAATCAGATATATAAGGGTGACAAAAGTACATGCAACATGTACAAGTGACCTACCGATCTATTCATTACAATCTCAAATACAATATTCACGATATGTCATAAATTGGTGAAGTTATTACGGATTCAAAGTGCAAAAATGGGTGAAAACTGTTTAAATTCTCCCAAATAATAAGAATGGTAACCATAATCTTATAGAAAAATAATACATTAAGGAACACATAGATACTCGAATGATCTTGATTGGACATCAGGGTGCAGAGAAATCGTATTTTACTGAGTGGCTTCACGAAAAAAAAATATGGTTATAAGCCACGTTAAAGATGATGAAAACTAACACACTGTGTAACACATTTGTTCTTTTCTTTTTCTTTCTTTTTAGTTCACACCCTGTTAGAAATTCTAGCAGTACTGTGCTAGTTGTGGGACGGTATAGGAATATTGATAAGAGTGACTTTCCGCTCCTGATGTCCACACTGAAAGAGTTGGGATTGACTGGGATTAAGTTAATTATGAAGACAATGGGTGCGAACAGGTGTGAGGTAATCCAAAATAGGGGATCTAAGTCGATGACATCGTTGCATTGTTGCAATTTTGTTTTTTGTTCTATCTGAAATGAAACACCTAAATGCAAATTGACTTCAGATCCTTGTAGGGGACCCCAAGACATGTAAAGATTGAATGGTGATATTTTGTGAATCTGGTTCAAAAGTGCTGAGTAAGGACATTCAATCATTTCCGAGTCTGAATTTGAAAGAATGTTGGGAACCTTTAAAAAGCGCAATTGTAGATGAATCGAGTATTTTGAGATTTCACATCGTATGAAATAGAAAAAATATTGTATCGTGTTTAGACACTGGAAAAATGCAATAGAAAGTCACATCTTTGTTCATTTTCAGTTATACTTTTTGGACTTTGCTGAAAAATCAACTAGGTAATTTTGACGTTCCAAATTTTGATACTTGATATGCTTAGATATGCTGGGATCGTTTAAGATTGGCTCCGAACTCATGAATTTTTCACTTGGCACCCAGCTGGATCAGCTGGATCCCTACTAAGGTATTTACACACCTGGTGATCGGAAAAAATGAACGAATGGGGATGCGCTGACTAAGAAATTCAATTTCAGGATTTTTTTCAGGAGAAAGGGTACAGAAAAATAGATTTTCTAAATTGAAACGCGTCTAGGGATGGAGATCTGCCAGACACAAAAGCGGGTTGTAAAACGTAGCTTGGCATATAATCTCTAATTACCATAGCAACGCAATTAAAGATTGCCACCATAAATGTTATTTTGAAGCATTACTTCAAGGGCAAAATGAAACGTATGCTCGGTGCCAGAAGGATGTAAGTGCGGTTTTGTCGAAATTGAAATTATTGCACAAAACAATATATATGTTGCATTTTCTATAATTCTGATGTTAAAATATCTAAGCCTAATCTTCGTTTATAAAAAGGTGCAACATTGGTATTGTCTGCAATTGTGCTTTGATACTTTGATTTTGATTATACTTAACTACATGTATGTCGTTTCAAGGGAAGTTACAGCAAAAAGTTTTCACATTTCAATCCAGGAGGATTCTGTTTTTACATACCAGAATGATGTGAGTGCATTTAACATGATTTATTTTGTTTATAATTCTTACGAGTAGTATGATCAAACATTCACCACTGATAGACATATTGCATATTTTAAACATGGAATTTTAGCTTTAAATTTCAATATTATTTGATTTTTCATGATTGAAGTTTATTTTCCCTTTTTTCTCATAATCCCTGAAAGTGCACTTGCATCCTTCTAACGCTGAGCATACATATTTCATTTAGGGTACAATGGGGTCTCACGGTTCCCAAGACATGCCACAATGTACACATGTACCTGTTTGTTCTCATATTGGTACACATACCTCGCCGTATCTATCTTTACATCAGTCCACATTGAGCCTGGATAATTTCGATCAAGTTAATCAATAAACGCAATATATTTTCAGGACATAGCTAAAGATATCATGAGGAATGCTGCTCTCAATGCAATTGCTCAACGTAATGGATTCGAAATCCTACAAGTTTTTCCTATCATTCTGGGAATGTATAAAGATGTAACTTATGGGCGATGTGCATTGCCGCAAGAAAGAGGTATATTAACTTAGTGTGACTATTATCACTTTATCAGCCACATTAAAGAAGTATGTATATACAATAGACTAGATGCGAGTAGAAAAAATCTTGATTTACGCCATTAAATATTCAAAATTCAGTCAAAACCCCGATTTTCACCCCGCTATTTCTTAAAAAAATCCCGACTTCTCCGGGGTTTTTTACTTGACAGGTATGCAAGTAATGAACTTACAGAATTCTAACTTTAAAAAATTCATTTTTTGTTAATGACCCAATGATTACTGTTCATATCACAATCATGTTAAAATAGTTGAGGAGATATTATTCACAAATTTAATATTTCCCGAAAACCGTTTCAAACCTTTCATTAGACAGTTTCCTATATTTTCTTTTAACTTGTTGGTTATTAAAATATATTCGTTTCATTTACAAAAATTCTCTTTGTGAAAATCTCGAGTTCTTCTTTTAGTTCTATTAAGAAATATAGACCGAACGGCAGGTGTTATATCGACGAATACATTTCGCAGGGCTTGGGACGAACATTTTCTGTACCCTGAACGACCAAAAGCTTTTGTGACTAGCTCTAGGGGGTTATGTACTGGGAGGTTTTGGATATAGGGAATATCCCGAGGGATATATATAATTTTCCCTGGGGATATACCCTTTATCCATAACCGACCATACATAACTGGTGTATCTCATACTTGAGTGGGTTTTCAGTTGATGGAAAATTCTCACTATCGATTTGGTTTTCGAATCCTAGATTGGTAGCTCCTTCTTTATCACTCAAGTTAATGTCATTTTCGTGTTTATTATTAATGTTTTTACAGAATTTCTCTCTACTTTTAAGATTTATTTTTAATGTTTCGTCTGAAAAGACCCACAAGATGCACTATCACACTGCACGAAAAAGAACAATTATATTGATAATTCCCGGGAGCGGGATATATATTATATCTGGCCGCATTTGGCCTGGAGCGGATCCTATACAATATATCCTGTCCGCTCCTCAGATATGATATACATTCCCGGATGATCTACCCCAAACCCACTCATGCAAGTATGAGATACTGATTTTGTTCACAGTTTATAGAAGGCGTGAATACAGTCATGTTCGAATACCTTTTACATGATACTATATTTTGATTATCAACATGTCCAGTTAGCATTGTACTTTTCATTTTTACCAAATATAGGGTCGAAAATTAAGAAGTTACCATGTCAACGGTGATGTCGTGTCAGCCTACTCCGACATATTTATAACCATGCTACATAGACATTGGACAAGTAGAGCTATAACAACAAAGCAAAAGGACTCGAGTCAATAGAACTTCACAAAATCACCTGGAGTGATATTTCATAAGAACTAGAAACTTATAATTACCATGTCAACGGTGATGTCGTGTCAGCCTACTCCGACATATTTATAACCATGCTACATAGATATTGGACGAGTAGAGCTATAACATCAAAGAAAAAGGACTCGAGTCAATAGAATTTCACAAAATCACCTGGATTGATATTTCATATAAATTTGAACTTATGATATACCAAATTAAAGATAAGTAAATTCCCCATCCACTGGTATATAATATGACATGTTTTCATCAAGAAAGTTATTATTTATTTTTGAAATACGAGTGTCCCATTTTTTGGACCACCCTGTAGAAACTTATAATTACCATGTCAACGGTGACGTCGCTGCAGCCTACTCCGACATATTCATAGCCATGCTACATAGACATTGGACAAGTATAGGTATAACATCAAAGCAAAATGACTCAAGTTGTTAGAATATCACAGAATCATCTAAGCAATCGTCAAACTATTGCAGTCACTGCGGCATCGCAGTCACTGGAACCACTATGTGACGTAGTAGTAATCTGCAAAAGGCTAATAAGCCCATTAATCCTATGCCAAGTAGAGTTTTAGGGAGATAAGTTGGTAAGATATAACCCGTATCCTGATTTTGAGGTTTCCATATCCAGAACCTCCATATCTTCCGCCACAGGGCATATCTCCCCGATTTGAAAAAAATGTGAAAGAAATGAAAAAGAATTGAAAAAATGAAAAAAATTTGGAAAAAATTTGAAACATTTTTTTCGAAAACTCTACTGGGTATAGAATAAAGCAGATGATTTCACAGTTATAGAATTTGAATATAATATGATCAAACTTTTAACATTTGATAAATAGATTGGTTGGACTGGTTGGCCCTTGTGCCCTCTAGGAAGTCCCTTTATGTAGATGTGACCCTAGAGACGACTGTCAGGCTACAACGTTGGCAACGCCCCTGTTATCAGTAGTACAGTCGTGTTGCTGCTGTGCACTTTTCTAAAAGAATAATCCAAAATGTAATTTACCATATAGTACCAACCAATAATTTTAAAAAGGCCTCCCTGTTTAATAACCCACTTTCTTACTTCTGAAAATGGACTCTAGCAATAAAGGCCATGGTATAAGTAGTTTTTGAAAAAAGAACGTTTTCTCTCAAATTAGTGAAGAGAACGCGTTTCGCGTATACTTGGCAATTAACTGTTTACCTTTAAAAAATAATATCATTAGTCAACAGTGACTCGATTTTCATTAAATAAAGCATATTTGAAAGGTAATTCAATACGAAAAATAATTGTTTATCAAGAAGAGCAATAAACATCTTTTTGCATTTTCAAGAGTATAAGAAACAACAACTCAATCAACTTTTTATGAATTTCCATTTCATTGGTATTAAGTTCCAACCATCATACCTTTGCCCTTCTATACGGGCGTAAATTACGTCTGCACGGGCGTAATGTTATGTCTGCACGGGTGTAATTAACGCCTACACACCCGTAAACAACACGTGCATACTTAGGGTAGGTTGGCAAACCATGTACACGAGTGTAGATAACGTCTGCACGGGCGTAATTTTACATCTGCACATTCGTAATTAACGCATAAACACCCGTAAACAGCGCGTGCATACATAGGGTATGATCGGCATTAATATTGCCAATATTACACTGATATTGGTCGTTCGTCAGTGTAAGAAAAGCGAGGGACTAAATACGTGAATTGTGTCTTTGTTAACATATAAAACCTAAAACCAACGACACATTCTCAAATTAGACTATCGTCCTTAACTTTGAGCCAAATTATTATCCACAACGTGACTTATAAGTAGGTGTAAATCGGGAAATGAAAAAATCTTACCGAAACCTAGTCCCGGAGGAAGTTCCGCCATGATACACCGACGATACGTCTGTGTAATTAGGTGGGTAGCAGTGAATCTGTTTTTTGATACGCACTGTATTTGCTGTTAATACAACACAATGCGTATACTGTTTGATGTAAGGTCACTGATACCACAGCAACTTATATTTCATATTTTTAATTGTACTGATGTAGATAAAATAAAAAGAAAAATTAACGTTTATCAACAGAAATTCAAAAACTCGCCGTGCGGCTGCCGAAGAAATGTGACTGGAAAAATATCTGACCGCAGAAATTCTACGGCGAGCGTAGAAATGTAACTAACATCAGAAATGATAGACCGCACGGTCGCCGTAGGAAATGTGACTGAGGTGAAAGGTTACTGATACAACAACAATTTATATTTCACTTGCACTTTTTATTCGATACTATATCCTTACACTACAAACAAGATAAATAATAGTGTTACAATATAATAATAGTACAATAACGTCATTTCGAAGGGCAATATAGTGAAATATTGGACCGAGGGCCGAAGGCCGAAGGCTCAAGGTCCAATATTTCAGTATATTGTCCGCAGAAATGACGTTATTAGTATTATTACCACCGTTAATGAAGAAAATCTTACGCATTGAACGATATCTAGTATCCCGGGGAAAATTGCCGGTCGTTAAATGCATTCTCGACCGTCTGAAATGCATTCTTGACCACCACTATGGCGTCACATATCGCTCAGGTCGACAAAGTAAAATGAACGCCTTCTAAACTAGCACTAAAACCCCTAGAACTGGCCCGGCAAGGTGGTAATAATTATAAATTGTACTGATGTAGATAAAATAAAAAGAAGAATTAACGTTAAATCAACATTAATTTAAAAACTCGCCGTGTGGCTGTCGTAGGAATGTGATTGCAAAGGTATCCGACCGCACAAAATTCCACAGCGAGCGTAGAAATGTTCACGTGACAGACTATACTTCTGGTGATAATATATGTTTTTGATCATCATTTGTAACTTTATGAACAAAATCGCGGATATACTATTCTTGAAATCCGATTCATTCTCCCGCATACGATATTCTGGGCCATAATATACAAATATTTAATTCTATTGAGGTGAATACCTCAATACCGAAGGGCTAGTGGAATATCATCTTGTGAAAGTGTCACAGGTATTCACCGAAAATGGAATTAAATATTTGTTTTATTATATCACTGTCATAACATCTTCTATAATTCTACAATTATAAGTCATATGTTAACACTGAAATACATATATATTTCTTCTAACAATATAACAACTACTACGATTTTGATACGTTTTCCAAATCAATCACATCGTCTTTGCTAGATATCCAATCTTGAAAGATCTTCACTGATCTTTGTGTCGCCTTTATTGTGTTATCTGAATGAATATTCCCGTGGATTCTATCAATTTCTTCTGCAGAAATATTTGGAAACCTTTGTTTACCGTCTGGTTATTGTGGGATATATAAAATGAAAATTAGACTGAACTAAGTCAACCCCGGGGATGTATAAGTCATGACCGTTGAATATCATTTGATATTCACCGGAAGTCACGTGACTTCCGTTGAATATCGCTAGTTATTTTTTGGTCACGTGTAGAACATGGACCAATAAGAGAGTGAGGAATATGACAGTGATATAATAAAAGTGCGGATTTCTCTTTAACCGGCACACGCGTGAATGAAGTATTTGGTGAATCGAATCGTCTTTACACAGTGATGGCACGGGACAAATTTCACAGAGATATATAGTCTAAAAATATGTTAAAAGCGTACTTGCATACCTGAAGCGAAGAAGAAAATGCACCACACGCCAACATACGAAAACTTAAGTCACGTGACAGACTATACCAACCGTGGTCTCTCACCATTCTAGTAAATTACAAAGGTGCTAATAAGGCTTTAAGAAGGCCTTTTTCCAGGCTCAACGTGATTTCGAACAAATAGAACTCGATAAACTACAGGATGATACAATTGTTGACCAGCGACTTTATTGGCAACTTGTCTCTAAAAGCCGGGGAGTCAAACCACAAAAGATTAACTCAATACGGGATGAGCATGGCTCAATTTTATCAGACCCGTCTGAAATTCGTGATGCATGGATGAAGCACTTCTCAAAACTAGCTACTCCTAATACTTCTCCGTATTTCAATGAAGATTTCCACGCTCATATAAACCGACGTGTTAAATCATTGCAAGCGGAATCGATGCCGAATGTTGATGGAATCCTGGATCCTGGAGCATTGTAATATTACCGATGAACAATATCACCCCGGGTGATCAATATCCTGTGTTCCGAATTTCGTTCCAGCAAGTCAGTGACCCGAGTTGTGTTTTTACTGAATCCCGATGAATATGGCGTCTCGACGAGCCAGGTGACGAAAATATGTCAAACAAATCAGATAGCATAAGGAAAGAATGAATATAGAGTAATGCATTCGGTGCTGGAATATGTTTTCAACATGTTCATAAACGATTATCCATATGTGTAGGCTATTAATGCAAATCGAAGCATGAAACCAACATGACCCAATTCGAAAAGCTCGCAGAAAACGATATCAGCGAGTCGTTCTTTGCCTTCTGTAAGTAATGATGGATACTCTGAGCATTGTATAACTGTAAAGTATACCTTATTAGTATGTCTCAACTTGTGCTATATTTGAATCCAAGCTATTTCCTTTCATAAGCGTCATAGAAGTCGTTGAAAGATATATTCCATTCTACCGAATAGGAATCGCCATTGTCCCGAAGCTACAGAATAAGATTATATATATTTTGTATACTTTTGAGAATCCATTCATGAATACATCAAGCTAATTTGGTGCTACCTTTCTTGTTATCATTTTACAAATTCAAGATCGAATTTCCCTGTATATTGATTTCCACATTGGCATTGAACTGCAAATACAGGGTGTCCCAAAAAGTGTACCCACTTTATAGAAGGAATATAACTATTCAAAAAAAATTGAACTTTTCACATGATTAGGATGCTCTCAATTAGATTTTTAAAAATAAAAAATGTGTGCAAATCAAAACATTGCATTGCTGTCTGGTACAACCACGATGACCATTTACAGGCCCGTATCCAGGATTCACCATTGGTGAGCGGTTTTACCAAGGGTGGAGTTTTCCAAACTTTTACAATTTGGAGTACACAATGCAATAGCAAATAATAAAATATGATTTTAAGTATATGATTTAGGTTTCTAAGCTAAAAGTTTGAGGTTATTTTTCTATTCAATACCAAAAGATTGTATTGTTTCTCGGGTATTAATAAGATAAATGCTATAAATGAATCACTTTTCTATTAGAATGACAAATGCTTAAATTATGCTAGTTTTTCGCAAAATGGGTCTCAATACGTTTTAAGATATGAACTTTTATTCAGCGGTGAACATTATCAATAAAGGTGGGCATATTGCTCTCCCTTGACTAATTGCGACTACAGCTAAAATTCCATTTCTCGTAGTTAGATATAGCTCAGTTACTTATGAAACAACCATCACGATCGTATGTATAGTATCAGTATCTCAATGATAATACCTCAATTTGAGGTTTATTTGAGCCTAGCCTTCTACTATAAGTATGATCTGGCTGGTATCTGTTGTTTTGGCAAAAAATCATGTGAAAAGTGCTCAGAATGGTGAAAAACTGCAAGTTTTTGAGAGAATTTCTGACCAGGGCCCCCCCCCCCCCTCCTATCTGCGGGCCAGATTTAATAAATTATGCATGGATCCTGCCATTATAGTCCATGGTATGAAATCTCTAGGACGTCTAATAAAGGAGCTGGTAGCACACTATAGCGCAGCGATATTTGACCTTACATAAGCATACCTACATATGTCCCCTAATAATTTTTATTATAACCGTTTAATATACTTCCGGCTTTAAGGCTAAATTATGCCTGCCATTAACAGAGGTCAAAAAATTTCCAAAAAATAAACTTCCAAACTTTTACAATTTGGAGTACACAATGCAATAGCAAATAATAAAATATGATTTTAAGTATATGATTTAGGTTTCTAAGCTAAAAGTTTGAGGTTATTTTTCTATTCAATACCAAAAGATTATGTCATCAGTGTATCGACATTTTGTATTGTTTCTCGGGTATTAATAAGATAAATGCTACAAATGAATCACTTTTCTATTAGAATGACAAATGCTTAAATTATGCTAGTTTTTCGCAAAATGGGTCTCAATACGTTTTAAGATATGAACTTTTATTCAGCGGTGAACATTATCAATAAAGGTGGGCATATTGCTCTCCCTTGACTAATTGCGACTACAGCTAAAATTCCATTTCTCGTAGTTAGATATAGCTCAGTTACTTATGAAACAACCATCAAGACTTGGTCGAATTCATGAATAATTGAGAAAAATCGTTATCATTATCTTCCTAAAATTTGATTGCATCCTTCGGTAAGGTCAAAGAAGAAACAACCATCAGAAAACTTGATGATAGCCACAACTAACGTCGAGGAAGAATTGTAAGGCGTTCGACTGCATATGACTCTAATTGATTATTAGACATGTCCTTGGAATATATGAACATGCAAATACCTCTGTAACATCGAATTAGATATGAATCTTACCTATTTGTTATTGTATTATGTTTTATAAAACATCAACAATAATTTGTTGTTAGACCCTTTACGATTATATGGAAAAATTCTGGTAATAAAATGTTTTAACTGGTAAGAAAACTACCCGGAAAACTAATACGTTCCCAATCAAAAAAAATTACCTAAATATTCCATACAATTTTGTTGAATCGGCTTAGCTCATATTTGAAAAATCAAACAAAATCTGAAAAACACACTTGTGTAATTACACTAATTAAACACCGACATCTACAGTAAAATCATAGTAATTTTGACATTATGATAATCAATTTTTTTGTTCGTATGCTTAGAATAACGGTCTGTGTCTTATAAAATTTATAAAAGTTCGAATCAAAATATTTACGTTTTTTGACCCCTTGTGATGAAATACATTTTTCGACCCGAAAGCCGGAAGTTTTTTCGGCAAATGGTATTTTAAAAGAATCAAGACATATACACCTTCATAAATATTGCTTCAAATGTTCAATAGTCTGCTACGGATCCTTCATATTCGGAAGTCATACCAGGGACTATTACCTTAGCAATGCTATCGTGAAAGCCTGGTGTGACCGTCGCCTTTATGTGACATTTATGGCTTACTAAGTGAAGACTTTTTAGCCTGTTGTCAATGACCCCTGTTACACAGGCCAGTTGAAATGCTTCGTTACGAAGCAATTTGACAAAAAGCTTCGTAACGAAGCAATTTTGGGCCAGTGTAACACCTCTGCCTTCGTTGGAAAAGCTTAGTTGATAACGAAGCAATTGAGTAGAAAATTCAACGAAGGTTAGCTCCCAACGAAGCTTTTTTGGCCTGTGTAACAGGTAGCTTCGTTAGAAAATGCTTAGTTGGCGGTTTGCGCATGCGCGTAATAAAGAGCACATTCATCATTTTGTATTAAATGAGAGGAATCGCGAGGAAAAAACATGTTTCTAAGTACGTATTATTATAATGCTACGTTTTGATTAAAATAATTACCTATTTGCGTCACTGATTGACGCTAACTCAAGCCCTAAACGCCACGTACAAATGTGATTTACCGTCTTTCGTAGCATTTCATTCGATTCCCTGCCTTTCCTCGAATTGATATGACTAAAAAACGCAGGTTTTACCGTATATGTATACGGTATTTTGAAACGTTTATCTGATCTATTAGAGAATAAACCTAGAATATTTAAATGTCCCTCTTTCAGAAAACTACGTCTCAAGTGTGGAAGGGTAAACTTTTGAAATTACATAAGATATGCTTACTAAATAGAAAGTTGTGGCATACATGTTTAATATTAATTTTTTCTTGCGCCTCGAATAATTATACCTTGAATGTAATTCTAAAGGTGTTAATACCATGATACTGATACAATTGCTTCCCGGTGAATCATATCAGGGAATATAGCCGATTTGATTGATTCGAAAATGTCTCTCTTCAGAAATCGTATTCAACTGGCTATCGCCCCATTGCAATACATGTACTTGTACTAGTCGTTCCATTATTTTATTCCTCGACGATTTTAAATTGTAATTGAATTTAAACTTCATGTTTAAATATATTGAATTAATTACGTTTCAAAACTTCCGTATACAAATACGGTAAAACCTGCGGACAAGGAACGGTGGCCAAAATTGTTTCTTGTCGACAGATATTTGCCACAGAGAGGCTGCATGTTTTAGGCCAGCCCCAAACACTATTGATGTGTCGTAAGACGATGCTTACAACTGATATTCAAGTTTCTTCCTATTTGCGCCATTTTCGAATTCAACGGACGGCTGATGGATTAACATACTAATTTATGTCAAACTCACTCAAATATGCATGGAGTATTGGCGAGACGGGTAATATTCATATTAAAATGAATTAGTCATGAAATAGTAGTTACACGCGGTCCTAACTTCGACCGTTAATTTGAATTTTTGACCTACCGGATGTTTGAAAATCAAGGATTAAGAGTCTCATACTGCACCGTTTTTCTTCAAACTTGTTCCATTCAAAGCATAACAAAAATCCCTTTCTGATGGTACATTATTCTCTTAAACAGAGTCCCTACTTCCAGCTGCATTTTGGTCCCCAGTGGTAAGAAGGCCTTCTAACAGCTGGGGACCAAAACGCTGCTAGAACGAGGGACTCTTTACAATAAAGTAATGCACCGACAGAAAGGCAATTTTGTTTTGCTTTTAATGGTATAGGTTTGAAGAAAAACGTTGCAGTATGAGACTCGCAATCCTTGATTTTCAAGCATCTGGTAGGTCGAAAATTCAAATTAACGGTCGAAGTTAGGACCGCGTGAGTTAAACCACCAGCCGAACACCGAGATATCTTAGTAATGGCTACACTGTTTGAAATATAACTGAGAAGTCCATTTGGAAATGGAACGTTTTTATACGATATTACATACTAGTCGTCTGTATAAACCCCGAATCCAATTCCTCCTAGTAATTAACATAGGCCTATTTTTATTCCATATGTTTTCCAAAGAAAATGATAGAAAATGAAAACAATACGTGTAATCGTATTGACAGCTGAAATATATAAAAATCGAAATGATAGGAAAAATGTATGGACATGTGTACGGAATGATCACATTCATCTTGTTTTATTTTCCCGAGAGTTTTGAACTATAGTCTTTTTCTGTGCTGCTTTGTTAAAATAAAGATTAAAGATTAGATTTTTGACTTTGATCAATGGTTTATATCAAAAGAATAAAAATATTAATCATAATAAGTGGGTGGGGCAGATGAGTAATGCGCACGCGCAACGAAGCATTTTAAGTGCAGTGTAACACCAAATAATTGCTTCGTTAGGGTTGGATAAAGCCAGTGTGGACACAATTTTTTCGCTAACCTTCGTTACAAAAATGCTTCGTTAGACTCAACCCAGCAGTGTAACAGGTACCAATATTATTATATTTTTATGGGTAAATTGTAATGCCTACTCTAACAGTGACAACGTTGAAATATATTACAATACCTGGCATATACCTGCTATATGATATGCTATATTTTTTGTCAATCCCTGGTTTTTGTGACAATGTTAAAATATATCATAAAAATGCCTGCTACAGTATGTGCAATGTGGATTGTGAAATGACCATTCTTTGAAGGTGTTGCAACATAGTCTCATAATTTACACATGTTGTATTGTACTCTCATCCTCTGATGTGTGTGGCCTCTTGACAATTTTCACATATTTTAACATGGGAAATCCTCAATTAATCAAATCCACTACTCATTTATTAATCACTCAGACAAGAAAAAAAAATCAGTCAAGTTGGCAAAGTATCAATATTATCAAATGCATTCAATTCTTATTTTTGATAAATTAAGATATCACACGTGAGTATACACTGCTTCTGTTCATTATGATTCAATAGTCTATGAGGCAGGCCCGTAAGACACTTTTCTCCAAGGGGGGTGCGGTTTTTACTAAAGAGAATATAAAATTGTCAATTTTTTTGCCGCGTAAACCAAATCGCGTAAGTCAGAGGAGGGGGGTCGGTCACTCCCCTAGAAGATTTTACAGTTTTGAGATGCTATTTGGTGCATTCTGGGCACTTTCAAAGTGTATGAGTCAATAAGAAAAATGTGATTTTTTCAAATTCTTTTGGGGGTGTCAAAAAGGATGAGAGGGTGAAGTGGGGTGGGGTGCCAGAGGGGGAGCAAGGGGTCGTCCCCCAGAAACATTGACCATATCAAGGGGCAATTTGATGATGTCTGGGCACTTAAAAAATGTCTGAGACAAAACATGAAATTCAGAATATTTTCTTTTGTTTTGTGGGGGATGTTAGGGGTGGCTAACTCTCATAGAAAGTTTTACAATTTAAAGATGATATTTGGTACTTTTGGGCACTTTTAAAGTGTATTAGTCAATAAAAACATTGAAAAACAATCATACTTTTTTTCAAATTTTGGGGGTGTCAAAGGGGAGGGAGGGGTGCCAGAGGGGGAGGTGGGGTTGGGGTGCCAGAGGGGGAGCAAGTGTTTGTCCCCCATATCTGTCCCCCAGAAACATTTATGATATCAAGGTGCTATTCGATGAAGTCTGGGCTCTTTAAAAGTGTCTGTGCCTATTTCCCAAGAAAATTTTATCCATGAAGTGCGTCGGAACACTGGCGATTCCTATTCGGTACTATGGAATATATCTTATTATGCCTTCTAGGACGCTTATGCAAAGAAATGGTTTACATTCACTGGAAGCACGAGTTGGTACATACTTTGAACGTCTACCAGCAATTATACCATGATAACAGTTTATCTCATTAACTAACAGAAGGTCAAAAACTGCTCGGTGACATACTTTCCAGCGAGCGTTGAAAATGAGGTCACGTTTACTTATGCTTCGATTAGCAGTAATGCCCAACGCATATGGATAAACAACTAAGAAAATGTTGCAAACATATTTAGGCACCGAATGCGCCACTCTATATTCAGTCTTACCTTATGCTGTCAGAAAGTTTTGAATAATTGTCGACATCAACATCGTCTGTTGTCAAATTAGCCGCCATATTTGTCGGGATTCAGTAAAACACAACTCGGGTCACTGACTTGCTGGAACGAAATTCGGAACACAGGATATTGATCACCCGGGGTGAATATATACAAAACTGTTCTGATTCATCGACTGTTGTGGCTTATAGGGGGGAATGGGCGGCACAATTCCCCACTTTCAATCATGTGGGAAACCCTAGAACGCTACAATTTGAATAATATGGTGTTCAAGGTGATAGAGTCTGGCAAATCAGCCTTTGCAACGAAGCCCATAGTGTTATCATGATGTGCTCATTGTATGATTCTTTAACTATGTTTGTATACCTAGTGTTAGGTCATTTATGCAGCCAATTTTATGGTGGAATATTAATAGGAAAATACCTATTCTCAACAAACAATGTATCCTAATTGTTCAAACTGCAAACACGTTGCTACCCATTTGATATTTGTGCTTTATGCCCTCTGTGCAGCAAAGAAAATGACACCTTGGAACATTTCTTATTGCGTTGTGACGCACTTTCTCATGAGCGACATACACATACCATGCTTATAGAAAGTGAAGAGTGCCATACAATTAATGAAAAGTTGAGCTTCATTTTTGGTATAAATCATTTGAGTTTGGACCAGGAGAGCCTTGATTCTCTCTGTTCTGTTTCGATTAACATTCACTCTATGCATAGAGCCAGGGAGACGATGTTAAGGCATTTTAACTTTTTGTACCTTTTGTAACTTTTATATTACTCTTTTCTTTTACCTTATATCATTGTATACCATGTAACTGTCTAAATCAATAGACGCAAATAAAGAATACATACATACATACAAAAAGATTAAGTTACTATCGGTCAATGTATCTTATTTGATATTATATCCTAGCCTTATAAATATTACTTATAAATTATACTGAATTAAAAGTAGAAATAAATATTAACGTTTATCAATAGAAATTTAAAATTCGCCGTGTGGCTGCCGTAGGAATTGTGACTGCAAAAGTACCAGACCGCAGAAATTCTGCGGCGAGCGTATATATGTTACTGACCGCAGAAATGATAGACCGTGCGGTCGCCGTAGGTAATGTGACTGGGGTGTTATTACTGGCCAACGTGAACGCCCAGACACGTCATATGAATGTAAAATCGTTGGAGTATGAACTTATAGAGGTCATAATCATCTGCTAACACTTCCTTCATCACAGCAATACTTGCGTTGTTTGGTCGAACTTTATTGCGCCCAACATTTTCTCTCTTTTCCTTTTTTTGTTTGTATGCCACAGACAGTTCATTTTTAAACCGAGGTAAAATAGTTTCCATGGCAACCAATGTTTCTTTGAAATGCTCGGTTATTCCAATGAATGTATAATATTTCTCGATATTGGTTTTAGCTCTTTCAATAGACACCATGGAAGTATTGATGTCCATATATTTACCAGAAAACCACTCTGGGTATATTGGTTTTATATGTGCCCCTTTGCATCCAGAAAATGGCCTTGTGTTTAAACACGCTGCGGTTTCCTTCACGTCTCTGCCCTCGCAATTAGTCTGTCGTATCCAAAACTGAAGGCAGTAGCCAAGAGTTTGTTTAATCTCGTCAGGTGAAAGTTTCAGTCGCTTCCTTAGGGCCGAATTTGACGTCTGGTAGTAGTACAAAGATATCCACCTTTCGACGGGATCTCGAACCAAGTCTATGAATAAAGGCTGCTTGTATCCTAGCTCATTAAAATCAAAGAATCCTAAATGTCCCCTAAAGATGTATGGCTTCTTTGTGAATGGTAGAACTTGTGTTTTAACAAATTTCTGCCTTCTTGACAAGTCGGTTACCTTTAGTAGATTCTGTATCACCAGAGGCTTTGTATAATGCGTTGAATACTTTTTAGAAGAATCGCAAGCATTTGACAAAATCTGCATGAACGTTGTACTTGCACATTTGGGTACTTCGGTGTAGATGATGAGATCTTCATTCCGGTTTTCTTTTGAATATCCTTTCAGATTGAATCCTCTGTCACAGGTTAGATTTACCTCTGTCTTTCGTTTATGTACACCCATCCCAGATGGTGTCACTTGCCTCAGCAATCTCCAAACTGAAAATTGCAATACGATTGCAGTTGTTAAGATAGCGATCGCGAGTACCTTGTATCGAAAAGAACATGCCATTTTCGGAACACATTCGAATAAAGTAGTACGTTTATGTTGACTTTTCTATGCATCTTTCATTTTTCGTTAACATTGTGACTCTTTTCACTCAAAACCGCTTAAGTGTGAAATTAGTTTTGATAAAAAGTGAAAACAATTCTAAAATGTTTTTTTCAAATAGACATATAGTATATATCTGTATACATTTGTACATTCGTTACCCAAGGCATTAAAGTAAACCCCAAGGAAAAATAGGCGAATTTTCAAATTGAAATTAGGGTCCGTCTCAAACATGTCGATTTTCACATCTTGACCCCCTGATTAATATGTCAAGCTATTCAAATTAGAATGCAACATTTTCAAAAAAACCAAGACATTCCTCATGGTACTTAACTGTCCTTTGAAATCCCAAATGGATTTGGACTGCAAGCTCTTTCTTTTTGATGTGCATTACTGGTCAACATAAACCAATGAAATCTATCATTTTCTCGATTTTTTTACTTACCCTTTGTTTTTCATTTCAATAAAATTGAAAGGGTCGACTTTATTGAAACATGAATCGATGCGATCATGAAAAATGATCCTAAAGACAATAAAAAATGATAACAGTTTTATTTGGAAAGAATTGATCATTACGCTAGTTCACTATTCATCCGCATGTCGATTTTCACAAGACAATTAGAAACAAATGACAATGATTTAGAAAGTTCACTTTAGGGAACGCTTACTTCACAAATCGACATTTTTGATATGTAAGATATAACTAGCTGAATTGAGAAACATCCAGTTTGTATTTGTAGCCACGTAGGACCACGTTTATGTAAAATTTCCCGTCAAAACCCGACATACGTAAAACATGATTTGCAGAATCCTGTCGTGTTTCACATTTTATTCTAAAATATCGTCAAAGAAAATAAACGTAGGACATGTACGTATTACGTCTTCAGTGTATATCCACTGAACACATCTTTTCTACATCCGTTTCACACCCCAACTTTACCAAAACATTGCACTGATTCATGAAACTAGGGTTTACATTTTTAGATTGAATGACTGAATTGGATGACTGATGCCATGTCCTTAAAATAATTTTTTGACACCCTTGGTATATGTTTTCCCTTTTATCTCATATACCAGGTATGGTACCTTGACTTGTTTTTACAATTTGAGTAATTTTTCCTTTGGATTCAGCTTTTAATGCATGCTTAGACCAGTTGCGGGTTGACGTAGTGACGTTTTCCCTGAATGTATCACAACAACAGGACAACCATTTACGTAATATTGGAGTACAAACAGCATCTATCTAGATATCTACATCTGATATGTCCCTTTAACATATTTAAATCAAGAACTCGATCCTTGAGTGTACGTTATAAATTGAAACATATGATATTGATGTCGAGTCGATTCCAGTAAGGCTGAAGTATACGTATAAAGTTAACGTATACATAAAAATATTGGGCGAGACTTGAGATAATGTATTTCAGTCAAAATTGAAACTTCTGATTGGGTTCGAAGCCGAGATGCCCGGATATGACCCAGCAAAAGCCGGAATTCACGTGATTTTTCACGAAGAAGGTGCGGAGTTTTTCCATTTCATCGGTTTTTTCCTAGATCTTGAACGTTTATGGAGTTATTTCAACCATTCTTTGTCAGTGTACACCTCTCGCCAATATTCATCTTAATCACGCGTGTTAATAACCTATTGCCGAGTAATTTATTTTTTTGATTTGACAAAAATTCGATCAGAAACTACCTATTACGAAAAACTCCAGTGATATATTTTAGCTAGGCTTGGTCCAAGGGGCCCGTCTTAAGTGCGTGTTGAATTAAATGGAGCCCGGGTGAAGAGTTTGAATTATGTCGATTATTCGATTGTTATATATAAATAAACATCGATCTTCGGCGAAGATAAAATAAGAACAACATATATATCCGAGAAACATGTTGGTAAGTACAGTATTTCATTTATAATGGCAGAAAATCAAATTGAATCGAAATCGAATTTTCAACTTTTTCAATTTTTTTTCGTTCGATTATTTTGATTTTCAATTTTATTTTTACATTCCATCTTCTTCGTCCTGCGGGACTATACTAGGCATACGCCCGGAACATGTATAACATTGAGTCAAATTCACTTATAGAACATGCTGTAAGCTTTATTTCTTTACATTTTTACGGGCCTATGCCTGGGCTATGACTCTAGGCCTAGACTACTAGATCTATAAAACTTAGACTAGCCTAAAGCTAGAGCCTTAGATCTAGCTCTTTCAGAGGCTGTGACTGATCTGTTAGAACAGCCTCTAGAGCCCCCTATCAACCGCTTCAAAATTGTGTAAGTGTCCTCTTTGCGAAAATCGAAAAAAATTAAAAGGTGCTTCTGTGCCGAACAGCAAATTCTCATTATATGTTGAGAAGATACTCTTTACCAAGAAACCAAAAATGGAAGTTTGAAGACATGACGTACAAGTCAAAATCTCTGAATCTTGCTTGGTACATGACAGATAAAGAGAATTTAAATCCTGATCGGCAAAGAAGCGGCTAATAACTTACATATTTTCTCAACAAAAAGCACTGATGTAGCTCACATTGGGAGATAGAAGTAAGCACTTAAAGTTGATTTCAGTAGATCAGTTACACCTGTCATGATTTCAAGGAAAGACACAAAGTATCCGTCAAAAGAGAAAAGCTTACATAAATGCGAGCAAAATCTGCAGATTTATTATAGCTATTGACTTCTCGAATATGTTGAACGCACAACTCTAAACAATACTTGAAATTGAATAAAATTGACAAAATATGAGAAGACAGTCTAAAACCTAAATGGGAGAGCTGCCATTGTTTGCCCGGAAATCTTCAGAGATTTTGACTGGTACTTTGTGTCTTTCCATCAAAATTGCCATTATGGTTTCTCGCTGGGTAATTCACAGATGAAGAGAAATCTGATAGCTGACAGCTTTTCTTAAACAGAAGATAAAAGAAGATATAAAAAAACTGTTATGATTTTGAAGCGGGTGATAGCCGATAGGGGGCATGTTAAGGCTGTAAGTAGAGAGTGTAGCAATAAATCTAACCCAAATAGAGTTTAACACATCTCAGTATAGGCAAAATTAAAATTCATTAAAGTTTCATCACTTTAGCATGTGTACATTTGCTGGCCTTCTAATATTTTGCCAATAGATTTGTTTGGCTTCATTGCAAATTCTTATGAAATATATGAGTGTATGGTTTCAATGTACTGTACTCCCGATATTTTTCGCGTGCAATTTAGTTTCGTGCTTTTTGCGATTGTGTAAAAATCACGAAAATTAATAGTCGCAAATATCGCCAATTAAAGGCTGAGGTGCAACATGCCATTGACTTAGATCTAGAGATTGTAAATCTTATCCAAAGTATATGATATTGGGTAGGTGTAATTACTGTAGATAAGGTAAATTAATTTTGAGGATTCAGAGAATAATGGAAGTTAAACCTTTGATATCCGCAAAATTTAATGGCCGCAAAATAGGTATTTCTCAAAATTCATGAAATTTAAACTCGCAAATTAACCGGTAGTACAGTATTTGCATGTGGAATAATTATGATATTGAGAGCATTGATGAAACAAATGCAATGAACTGATTTGATTGGCCAAGGGAGCATTGGAATTTTGACCTGAAGTTCACATGATTGTTGCTATAGGCCTTATGACTTTTTGGAATTCCAGTAATACTATTAATGTCTATTATACTTACACAGTAAAACCTGTCTAATCCAAATGCCACCGCTACCAATTAAAAACATTCCGATTTAAACGTCTGATTTCGAGGTTTTTGCATCCGAAAGATTCTTGATTTTGAAAAAATATAAATGCATTTTCACTTAATATTACTATAATAATGTTTATTTCAAAACTTCTAAGGCCACAGGCCTCCTAGTTACAGTTAATTTTCATACAATTTTAGACAGTGATAAGCAAAACAACTTAAATTACAAATTAAGTTTTCATTTTCAGTTGACATTAACTGTATAAATTTTACCATATCTGGTCTATAACAATAATAATCTGGCAAATACATTTTTCTTAGAGATCTGAATTTCTCACATATCATAACCATGTGGTACTCATCTCCAATAATATTAACATTTGCTGCTAAACAGAACTTACAAAACCGTAGTTCCCTGGGCACATTATTTCTTCGACCCATTTCAATTTCTAATGAATGATTACTACATCTCAATCGAGTTAGAGCAACTCTAAATTTCTTTATATTTACACAGGAAAGATATTTTTCTCTTTCCATCACTGTTTTAATATTACAATATGTTACCATTTTTGGTAATTCTGAAAGTCTAGCAGCCCACTCTTGACAGTAAATGTCTTTTAGCCTCTGCTTAAAACTTAAAATAAAAAAAGGTCCACATCACCTACTTCTTTGAAAGCCCAAACATCACCAAAGCCATTTGTACACAATAACTTTCTAACATGTGTTGCCCATGTAATATGGCCTGTTGAATCAAGGTTCTCTAACATAGAATAACAATGTTTTGGGATTCTCCCATTTTCCATCTCCATATTTAGTTTTAACCAATATTTTACACATTTTGACATATATATTGTACATAATGGGTATCGTCCACATTCCCCTAGAACTGCCTCATTTGTTGTTTGTGATGCAACTTTAAGAAATGATTTACAAAATTTTCTTTGAACCTTTTCCACTTGGTCGTAAACTTTAAAACCCCGTATTTCTGAGCCATATGTTAAAATAGGAAGCGTCAGAGAATCAAAAAGTCTGAATCCCATTTCAAATGATAATGAGCCACCTAATTTTGAGATTTGGTTTATGACATGTAGTGACTTTCCACCTTGATTGGCTAGTGTTTTGGTTGCGACTGACCAGTTTAACCTAGAAGAAATCATTAAACCCAGATATTTGTAATAAGAAACTATTTCTACATTTTTACCCTTGTATAGCCATTTTTATCCTTTTTAACAATACCACCATTTCTAAATACAATGATTTTAGTTTTCGAAAGGTTCACATTCATGCCAAATTTATCACAAAATTCTGATAGTATATTTAGCTGATTTTGCATATTTTCAACAGTATGATTTAAAAGACCAATGTCATCTGCGTATAAAAGTATATGTACATTATCCACACTTTCTGTTACAAATATTCCTTCAATTTCTGAACATTTATACATTTTTACTAACTGTTCTAAATATAAAATGAACAGAAAAGGGCTAATCATACAACCTTGTCTTGTACCTACTTGGCACATAAATGATTGGGTAAGACCATCTGGTGTTCTAACACATGATTTTAATTTACAGTACATAGATTGTAATGTTTTGAGAAAAGCTCCATGAACATCCTCCTTAAGTAAGTTATACCACATTTGCTTATGAGGAATAGAATCAAATGCCTTGCTAAAATCAACAAATGCTATAAAACAGCGCCCTCTGGATTTACATAAATATTTTTCTACCATAGCAGAGAGACTAAATATATGATCATAAGTGCTTTTGCCTTCCTTATATGCTCCTTGATGGTCACCTATTTTGTGATTTGTTTTAGCCCACTTAATAAATCTATTCGCTAGAACCTTTGTAAAAATCTTACCAAGTGTACAAAGTAAAGATATACCTCTGTAATTATTAACATTGTCAACTGGTGGTTTTTTTAATAATGCTGCAATGATAGCCTCGCTCCAGAAATTTGGAAAGTAGCCATTTGACATGATAGAATTGAACAATAAATGAACATATGGCATTAAAGTGTCATAACTATGTTGATACATCTCATATGTGATCCCATCTATACCATGGGCTTTCTTACTTTTTAAATTTGTAATTACATTTTCAATTTCCACTACAGATATATTACAGTTCAGTTCATCTGGTAAATTTTGTAAACATTGATTGCAATCATTTTGGTCATGATTTTTGAGAAAGTCATCTACAACATTTTGAAAGTCTTTATCAATATCGGAATCTGTAGTAAGCAAATTTTTGAAATACTCGTACCATTCGACTGGTGAAATATGACCTTTTGTTTGAGACCCTTTTACATACTTAATTAATTGCCATAATTTATTTACATCATTCATACAATCTCTACATTTGCTCATAAATTCATTTTCATATACCTGTTTCTTATTTCTACATAATAGCTTGAACTCTTTTTTGATTGTTATATAGGCAATTAAAGATTCATTTGATTTTGAATTCCTATAATTAAGGAGACTATTTATTTTCCTTTTCTTTAATTTTGCACAATCACCATCCCACCAATCATCAGTTTTTGTATTTTGATTCCTCGGTTTAACTTTCTTGCATTCAGCTCCATAGTTAATACATTTCACAATTTTATCAACAGCACCATCTATGTTTCCATTTTGAATCATATCGTTAAATCCCCTTAATATATTTTGGGACGTTTGGTCACGAATTTTGCTTTTAAATATATTGACTTTATCAGGCTTCCAAATATACCTGTCATATTGTCGCATGTTTTGTTGATCATTTCTATTTGCTGAATGTAACATCAATTTGAGATCACAAGTTATTGGAAAATGATCCGTTCCCTCAGATGTATTAATATTGCCCACAGTCTGAATTTTAAAAATATAAATGCATTTTCACTAAAAAAATATTAAGATTACTTTTGACCGCATAGCTTTATGACATTCCAAAATCCAAATCGAATGCTTGAAAGGTAAAACAGAAGTGTGCAATCAGAGATGATAGATACTATCAGACTATTGCATGAGTATATGAAGGCCATGTGTCAACTCTTCGATTGATAATACGCCTCGAAATAAAGACCCACTTGCTTGGGAAAGCTATTTTCCCTCTTAATAAATGCCTGTCCCCTTGGGAAAATGTTTTCAATTCCCCTCTTAGTCTTAATAAAAGCCAATGGCATTTATTTTGAGTTCTTTCTAATAAAGGCCCTGTGCAAAATAAATGCTCAGTGGGCCTATAGTTGAATTTAAAATTTCCCCTTCGACTCAATTTTTATAAATGTTTTATGCATCAGTATGTTGCATTTGGAGACACAAATAAACTCTTAAAAGGAAAATATTTTCTCTTTAGTATGTTAACTTTGTCTACAAATGCATAATATTAATGTGAAAACATTATAAAAAAAGTGGAAGGAACTGAAAATCAGGAAAACATTTTTGAAAAAAATGTTGATGGGGTCTTTGCACCTTCCCTGTCTCAATCTCCAATTTTTTTTATCATCTCTATGAGTACTTTTCCTTTAGATAATGCATTGGCCTTACATACACACCTTACATTTTCAGAAACTTCTGCAATTCAACATATGACCGTCTAAATTCTGTTGCGAAACCTTTAGTATTCTTTCAAGCAATTTCCTGCTTACATGAAAGTCTTACATTCTGCGTTTTTTTAATGTAACATAATGGCTGATACCAATATTGTTCAAAGTTGTATATGTTTACACTATGGAACTAATCATTCTTTGAATTGAGTTCGATTCCTGAACAACTTGATATTTGACTAAACATTCCTTGGATTTGATTTGGTTTGATGAAGAGAAATCTTGACTGACAAAAATGCAGCTGATAACTAACAGATTTTCCCAAACAGAAAATATAAAAAAAAATTAAAATGAGCACTTGATTTCAATAGTTTAGTTTCACCTATGCTTTTGAAGCGGGTGATAGCTAGTGGTGTCAATTAACCGCTTGAGCATTAACCGGTTAACCGGGGGTTTTTACCGGTTAAAGTCGGTTAACCGGCGGGAAATTTGAACTGATAATTTCGAATGAAATCTTCATCTTCGATCTTGAAAGTTGAAACAAATTGGAAAAATGATATATCGGCGTTGATTTTTTACGTTCGTCAAGCTTTACTCTATTCTATGTAAGGGAAAGCAATGTGGCAGGGATTAAAGTTGCTGATTGGATGTTTGTAAGGAATTATCGGACCTATCACATGTATGAGTAGCTCACATGAAACTGACGCTTGAAAAACAAACAGATTAAAATGCAAAGTAAGCGCGGGAAAGCAATATGGCAGGGATTAAAGTTGCTGATTGGATGTTTGTAAGGAGTTATAGGACTTATGACATGTATGAGCAGCTTACGTGAAACTGACACCATAAAACCAAATGGATTAGCATGCAAAATAAGCGCGGGAAATCACAGAATTATACACGGTCAACTAACCGCCCATAAAAACACAGACCGGTCAAGGCATTATCGGCGGTTAACCGGTTAACCGGTTAATACTTGACACCTCTAGTGATAGCTGATAGGTGTCATGTAAAGGCTTTAAGTACATGGTATAGCAATAATTAAAGGTAAGAAGGTACTGTTTCATTCATATTTCTTGGTTTTAAAAACATTTAATCAAATAAGCTGGAAATTTTTTGGAGAAATGATATGATGGTGAAAGAAATAGATACAAAATTATAAAAAAAATATAATTAACGAAAATTGATATCCGAAAAATTGCAAAATTGCAAAATTGTTAAAGATAACAGCATCAAATATCAGTGGCAGTACAGTATTTGCATGTGAAATAATTATGATATATTAATATAATAATTGATGAAAGAATTGCAATGAACTGTTTTAATTAGCCAAGGCCAGAGCATTGGAATTTGAACTAAAGTTGAGTATAATGTTATTGTATAAATTAAAAAAATAATTATAGAGACTTCTTACAAAGTTGGTCTTCATTTCAAATAGCTGAGAATATTTCCCAAAATAGATTGACTAGGCCTTCAGATTTTTTTGAATTTCAGTATTACTATTACTTATACAGTAAAACCTATCTAATCCAATTGCCACCGTGCAGTTAAAAGCATTCAGATTGGGAGGTGTTCGTTATCACAATAGATTATAATTATATCATTGATAATTTAGAGTTTATTCAAAGATGGCAGCAGTATTCTCAGAACCTGACAATCAGAATCTCATTAATCTTTTGTTCACGTTAGTTATTTAAACTTTATATTCATATATAGATGGCAGTTCTTAAATATATGCTAGACACCAATAATTCAACATCATAATTTAACCTTTTCCATTAAATATACCCTGTATCAAACACAAAAACGTATTTACACCCTTTACTAAAATGGCAACCCCTCTATCACGCACTTGTTCAATCATAAAAATCATCTGCACCGGTGTAGAGGCGTTTCTCTTGACACCACTATCTGCGGAAAATTACTGACTACGGTAAATTACACAAATTGGAAAATCCGAGGAGTAAAACAAATCAAAGACCTTATGAAAGAAAATGGAGAATTATTAGGATACGAAGATTTCTTCCAAAAGTACAATATCACTACACCTTTTGTAACGTATTATGGAATAATTCATGCCATCCCGAGAAATTGGAAAACGCTTTTGCGAAATGAACATGAAAATATTAAAATTCTAGGTGCAAACGACATTCAAGTAAAAAAATCTATCATAAATATAAAACACATCAACACCAAACAAATATACTGGTATATTATAAAAGATATTTTTAAAGAACCAACAGGGAAACGATACTTCAATGAAAAATTCAATCTCTCCGAATATGAATGGAAATCGACCTTTAGATTACCCGTTGAGGTTGCCCGTGAACCAAAAATACTACAAAGCTTTCAATATAAACTCTTATTAAACCTCACGCCATGCAATTTATTTCTGTTTAATAAAAAAATCTCTGCATCAAAGTTATGCGACAAATGTAACCTTGGCCAAATCGACGATACCCTTCATTTCTACTTCGATTGCCCAACAGTAGTGAATTTCTGGAATGACATGTCAATTTTTTTCAATAACATTCAATTAAACAATAGGGATATATTACTAGGGGTTACAAATAATCAAGAAAATGACAATAAATCCGTACTAAACTATTGCCTACTTTACGCAAAAAATTACATTCACTCTAGATCTTCCAAATTGAGTAATTCGATAATCAATATCAACGGTTTTAAAAATAAAAAATGAATTAAGAATATCAACAGAAAACCAGACTAGGCCAATCTTTATTAAAAAATGGATTTCTATTCTTAATAAACTAGAGATACGTTTTTAACACAAGCCTAACTGTATTTACTTGCTTCTTTATTACCTATTGTATTTTCACCATTCTATGTACCTGTATACTATGATTATGTTGTACAAACATGTCCCATTTATTACATGTATGTTTTATATTTCGTTAACAACGAGGTAATTTTGTTAACGATTAAAAATATCCAAAACCGTGTTTATGTGTGTGAATTATGAATGTATTGTAAATTATAATTGTAAAAATGATAATAAATATATTATGATAAAAAAACTATCTGCGGAAACTTCGCCGATGAACCCCCCCCCCCCCCCTCCAAGTTCCTATCACAAGACTCTTTTCCATGACCACCGGAAATGCTTTTATTACTATGCTTTAGTTCATTCTAAGATTTTTGTTTAAGTCGCTATAATTTTCGCTTTAGAGAAACAAATTTCGGACATTGATTTGCAACGAATTAAGTTTGACGAGTGCATTTCGAATCTTGTTCATCAGATCATGTATCTAGTAGATCAGATCGTAATAATGAAATTAAAAAGTAGTGATAAGCAAATAAACATCGTTAAAAAGCTATAAAATCGTTCATATTACAAATAAGAGATGTCTGTTTATGCTGTTCACCATTGAGAATGATGCACTAATTGAAAAGGAAACTGAACCCAAACGTTAATAGACTTTTTGATTGCAGTCAGCAATCCCCGGGAATGCACTGAACGAAACACTACTTACAGAGGTTGACACATTCTGGGCTATAATGGTCTTCATAATGATTTTTGTAGAAAAAATCTTTCGGTAAATTATGCTTATGGAAGTTCCAAATAACTTATCATCTGCTTGCATGTAACGTATTTTTGTAAAGACGTATAAAATGGAAAAGGTATGCTGAACAAATGGAAAACTCCCTTTCCACAAAGTCAGCTCATGAATATTATAATGAGCTGCTTAAAAATCTGTGACGTCAATGACTGAAACTTTTTCCCGCGAAAAACAAATGCAATTGAGTTAACATGTAAATCCTCGGTTGATTGCTGTAAGTTTTACCTCTTCAAATGTGCAAGTAATCAGTAAATTATTAACCCTTTGAGTGCCATTGGGCCGATTCGGCCGATGGGAAAATGTATGTCGCTAAAGTGCCAAGATCGGCCCAAAATCGGCCCAAAATAACGCGTTTGTATACACAGGGAAACATATCATCAACTGAGAATGAATAACCTATTCTTATTTATTTATGTTTGTTTAGATCGGTCTTAATAAATCGACCCGGACTCAGTTTGATTTAAGTTAATTTAACAGACGCTGGGTATCTTACAACATCGTATAGTAAATGCGTTTTAACCAAGTTGGCAAGGTTTAATGGAATATCGGCCCGAATATAGTAGATTCAATAATGTCCCCATAAATGGTGAATAATACGTTATTGGTCAAGTAATTAAACAAATTGTGTTGGAAACTAACTGAGGTAACTTTTTTTATGCTATGAACGCACGTAATTTTCGTATTTTTGCAACGCTGATGTTTGTTAGATTGTATCTCTTAACGTGATTTAGTGTACAAATGAAGTAAATACTTGAAATTCATGTATTGGAAATAAAATATGCATGGATATGAGTGAAGCGTAATGTTTGTTTTGTTCATTAAAAATAATTCGACCTGATCTATTCCTCATATACAGTATACAATGTAGTTATATTTTACGAACGCTGGGCATCTTACAATATCGAAAAATTAATGGTTATTAACAAGCTTGGCATTCAAGGATTTCGTTAATATTGGCCCAAAATGTTGTCCCTATAAACGTTGATTTGTAAGTAATTCGTCGCAAATATACCAAAGTCACTTATTTGTAAATAAGTGTATTTCTTATTATACTTTGAACGCATATGATTTTCAGCATTTTAGAACGCTTACTGTTGTCTTGAAATTGTTGCGCTATTAACGTTTTTGAAACATGAAATTAACTGTAAGAATGTAAAACATGTATTTATAAATATAATCCATGTGAATATATAGAAATGACATTACACATTATGCATAAACTGAAAATAAAAATAAAATACTTTTGGATGTAGAAATGCGAACTGATCATTGATAAAGAGCGTCCGTTTTCGTGTTTGTACGATGGACGCTGCGGTAGCTAAGTAGGCCTACATGATGCCTTATTACATGTATTAAACAAATCAAACATAAAATGAGTTAACGTACCATTTCCTTAGTTTATTTGATTTTAATGTCGTCCATGAACATTATAAAAGGCGATACAATATGTATATTTCGTTGGGTAAATTATTTGTTCCTTCATGAGTATAGCAAGCAATACGTATACGTTTATGGATCTGGATTTACAGACAATATTGTCAAAGAATATGCAAACGCTAAGATGATTAAATGCACGAGTAATAAACAGTGTTTGAATGATTATAAATATAAAGAATCCACTATTTAGTTTTGTGTTTATTTAATACAATTAACCTGTTTTACCCTACCAGTGGAGACGATGGGCTCAATTGCAGTATCATATTGCAGTAAGTACAATGTTAAAGTATTTTACATGAATAAGGGGTTTACATTTAATAATATGAAATACTTTGTCCTAGATATCGTTTATTTATACTCCAGGGCACAAGGGCCGATTACCGCCCATTTTACCTGAAATTGTGAATTGCAACAATATACAGTACCTCCCTTGTACATAATTTCGGCAATGTTAAATATAGAGATGGCATCAGAAGAACATATATAAAATAACAATTTACTTGCGTGCATTTAAATTCTACTGCGTGCAATATATCTAGAGTTTCTAGATAGCTTTGAAATCTTGCTAACTCTCGTTTTTTCATGTCGCGATTTTAAGAGATTTGCACTTTTTATCTCTAATTTTGATAGCATATTTGAATTTAGTGACACGTTTTCTCCAATAATAGCTTTGGTTTATACAGTTATGTCATTTAAATCATTTTCTATGACATTTGAAAAAACTTGGGCCAAAGCTCCATTGGTGCAGTGCTAAAATTCATTCAAACCTTGGCTAATTTGTATGACAGCCATCTTGTATTGACAATATTGACAGGGCCATCCAATAGTATGTCATTCGAGTTTCAGACAGATTCAACCAACACTTTTTGATAAATCATGAAATTAATTGACTATTGCACGTTTCTAGCATTGAAGTGAATGGAGGTCTGGCCCAAGTAAAGTCAAAGACAAACAAAAGTGACATTTATTATGTCAGCGTTATTCAGCTATTTAGAAACTATACAATTACTCCCGTGGGTTCTAAGTTAATAATAATATTTTTAATTTCACTTATTTTGAGCAAAATACTTTGGGGTTTAGGTACTCTTCAGACATTCTAGAGGCGAGAATTAATTAAAACCAGACGGGTTTTTAGTTTTATTTTATCGTTTTTATATATAACCTCGTCTTCTTGAATAATTTTGGATTTGATTCATCCTTTACACTGACGTTTCAAGTATATCAGTTTCAGATTTTAGTCATTATGTGAAACAAAATCGAGAGATGTATGTAATAAGTGCCATTTTTAACAACTCAGTTTGGAGTCGGAAAAGTGGCTTGAGAATGCAGGAAAACTGACCAATAAGAATGCCAGATTCCTCAGTATTTTTAAAGTGAATCTTCGATTATCGAGAAACTTTTTCACGTTCAAATTTCACCTACTTATCGCACGTGGATGGCTTCAAAAGTGATACCATCGGGAAACTGACAATGTAAGCTTCACTATGACATTATGCTTTTAGAAATCATCGAGAAATGGCGGAGAAAAAGAACAATAAATGTCATTTCTGTAAAACGTGAGTTTGGGGAGCTAAAGTGGATTGGGATTGCAAGAAAGTCGGCCAATCAGAACGCAGCATTTCTTCAGTGAAACTTGGCATTCGAGAAATCACCTTTACTCTCTATTTCCCCCATTTTCTCGTAATTTGGTCATTACAAATGTGGAACCATCGGAAAGCTATTGTTCCGAGCAAAACCATGGTCTTATTTATTTCGAAGTCTATCAATCAACAGCAGAGTTAAAGACTAATAAATTCCATTTTTATACAGCCAGTTTAGAGCAAAAAAGTGGATTCAGACTGCTACAACTTTATGCAAATTAGCTAGACGTATCTAGGTTAGTAGCCCACGTATGTGGGTTAGTAGGTTTGTTCTGTCAAGGCCGCGCATGTATCAATGCATAAGCAGATATCCGTTTCAGCATACTTTGAAACCGTACCTTACGTCACGGTGTATAAGCCAAACGCTCCTACATGCACGACGGAGCGTTTCATTACTGAAATCAAACAAAGAAACGCTCCGGAGTAGGAAAACTGGCTGGCGGGAATGATGAGCCGTCTGACGATTTCCCCAATAATGGGAATAAGAGGTATGAGTTTCATATTTCGAGGATACCATTCGATGGGTGTGATATTCATGTTGTACTTGGCTGGCTGTTGACGTTTGAAGCAATTAGGAAGAGCTGTACGAAGCAGTACAGTTATCAAAATTCAAAAACGTATTTGTCATTCTACCGGTCAAAACCCCTTTTGTCGATACATGTGATTAGTTGAGCCAAGATTAGAGAACCAACGTATATTTTAGTCAAATTCCAATGCTTCAACGCACCATACATCATCGTAATAGTGATTTGATGACCGAAAATCCAGTCTGAAAAATGATGACATTCTCATATTCAAGAAACGCTCCGATCTGGTTAACACAGTGAACTGGAAACGCTCCGGTAGTCTAGATCAGTTTAGGAAATATATAGCTTGCCTTTCCTTTTCAGGAAGAGAAAGAAAAGATCTATTATACCCCTTGGCATCAAAAGAAGAAAGATTAATTCACATATAAATTTTAGTTTTTTTCTATAGTTTTATGATTTAGCACACATGTAGGCATGACATCATCTAATGTAGGCTTAAATCAGCTAGTTGCACGTTTAGCACCACCAGGTTCAGATGTTTCAATTTGCCTAACAAGTACAACACGTTTTTGAGAGATAGATTCAATTCGGAACTCTTCTCTAATAATCTGAAAATGATATCAAAACAAAATGGTAAGAGCGTTTCTAAAATTGTTTTCTAAATCGACGGAGCGTTTTGAGGAAAACAAGCGATTTTTCGAGAACAAGTAATGGATTTGGACTGGGATTTTAGGAAATGAGAATATACGAGTTTGTGATCTACTACTTTAACAGAAAGATTAACGTTTCCATAGAAATACTAGTTTAATTCGTAATTTGTGGTCAAATCGTCATCTTCAGATTCGTTCGATCTACACTACGGAGCTTTGATCAAGCAAATAACAGTTTACCACCAGAAGTTGAATAAATAAGATCTTTGCTCACGGTATTGTTCATCGAATGGTACATACTATTTCACCATAACATATGATATGTAAGAGAAACGAGAGAAACAATACTTACGGTCATAGTGGAATCTTCATTAGCCGCCATTTTATTTCGCTCCGGAGCGTTTCCGCGTAAATGAAACGCTCCGTCGTGCATGTAGGAGCGTTTGGGTTATACACCGTTTACGTGTTCTTTCACAGAATCCACGTAGATTGAAAAATGCTGACATATTTGGTCATTTCTATTTATTACACCTTAATTCGTATGATAGAATAGCGGGGATATTCTTTTTTCCATCTGAAAATGTACAAATGTACTTCAACATTGGGTGGGGAAAGATTTGTACATCAAACAAACTTCATTCAAATACATGAAGAAATAAACTTATATTATCGAGAAATTCTTGAAACCTCTCAGTCTGTTGCAGTTGCACGCAAAGACAAGAAGACTTTATTTCATTATTTGGTTCTATAATACTTGCATAATCAACTGCATGCCTGTATGTACCTCCATGCAGAAACCATTTTTTAGGACTATACGATTAAAGTTTTGTTTTTTGTGGATAATGACAAATATTCTACTATTTTCCGTATTATCTCCGAAGGAAAACTGAATCTTTCACAGATTTCATATCGCAAACATTATCTCGAAATATAGTTGACAATGCTTTTGGCCATACTAACTGACTAATAATTAATACATGTTGTTGATAAACGATGGAATCAGACTATGTTCGGCCTATTGTCATAATTAAAACAATCAGTCATTTCAATCATTTTATGCTATGGGCTTATTTTAAATATTGTTTATCCAAAGTAAAATTGGTTGTCTGAGTACGTTTGAGATCGGGTTTAGCGCATTACATTACGTTGAAGCCTGGACGATATAAAAATGTCGTCTTTCACCAGGTGATGGTTGGAATCAGACCATGTTCGGTCTATTTTCGCAATTAACAAATCAGTCATTTAAATCATATATCAAAAGTATAATTGGTTGACTGAGTACGTTTGAGATATCAGTCATTTAAATCATTTAATGCTATAGGCTAATTTGGAATATAAAAATTGGTTGTCTGAGTACGTTTAAGATTTCAAACAGTATACTTTCAATAGAAAATAAAAATGGATTAGAGCAGTATTGATTATTTTTAAATTTATAAGGAAAAAACCACCCCCGCTTGTAAGGTTAGACTTTCACCAGGCCGTCATCGCCTCCCTAGATATCCAGCATGAAAAAAGTGCATTTTAACATCATACAGAGATGGTTGCTTAATGCTAATATAATTTATAATGAAAACAATGCAACTCTGGTTTCAAGGTTAGACTTTCACATGGCCTTCATCGCCTCCCTAGTAGATATCCATCATTGCCCAGCCGCACTTGAGGGTTCTGAAAGTTCCTGGAAGGCGGGAAAAGGACTGCTGCGTTTGTATTTGTAGTGATAGAGATGCAGGCAGGAGGACTAAATTCCGTAATGCATGCGCCAAGTGTGCCAAGCCGGGTCTTCACTTGGATTGTTGCAGACACCACGTGTGCTGAAAATACTAACAGACTAGCATATTGACATGATTCATTCATTATAATTTTTTTTTGATAATAAATACTCTTTATTTCTTAAAATCATAAATAAATTTACATTCACGGCGTAATCGCCCAGAAGGGCATTTCTACTGCCGCTTTGACTGAATTTAAATTACAATTGTATATAACATTTAGTCAAAATCATAGTTAGAGTAAGAAAAATATACAATTTAGATACTTTCTGTTTTTCTACCTGTCTGTACCCCCTTGGTGCCCTGAATTTGAATTACTGTTATAATATAACGTAATGGATAAGATGTGGCTTATACATTGTACATATACCCTTTGCATTCGTTTGACTTCACTTCTTAAAAGAGAGCTTCGTCTTCAGTTTAACTAGACTCTGCACGCAGGGTATTGTACATACTATTTTGTTGGTCACTTGTTTCGCATGTTACTAGCTTCACGTTTACGATCTATACTAACAAGTACAAGTAGGCTTTCACAATTAAACCATGGTTCACTATACACATCACACATGTTCTGCCAATTAAAGTTAGCCTGAATTTGTATGAATATGAATTATCCTGATATTGTATATTTCTTCATTATTTTTGTACATAGCATGTATATTGTTCGTATATGCTGAATTTCTTTAATTTGAAAGAAGGAATAGTAAAAGAAAGAGGATAAATATTTGTATCATATTTTAATTTGAATTATTGTTTTAAAATATTTAATAAGCTACGCCAAATGTGTTGCGCAAGAACGGGCGCATTACTAAAAGTAATTACGTTTAGTTTTCAAAGTTTTTTTCTTTCAAACGTGCGATATTTCCAATGTTAATTTTAGCAATAAAACCCCTCTAAGAACTGAAATATGTATTGATTAAGTGACGTTCAACATGTTACCATAGTAACTAAAAGTGAAAATAAAGCATTTTAACACTTGCAATATCATCAAGATAGATACCAGTGGAAGAAATATCATGGAGTCGAAAAAACATAAAAATCGATTTTTTCATCAATATTATAGTCATTTCCGTGGCATTTTGACGTCATAACAATTCCCAAACCCCACGGCACTCAAAGAGTTAACAGATTTTTATTGAACGTCAAATTGACATTTATTTACGCCTTCTAAGCGATTTAAATATTAAATTTCTGTTCATAATGAGTAAATAATTTGAAGAGAATTACTCCCGGTCAGTTTTCAATCATGATAGGAACTGGATGTGAACAGGTGAAATTATTAGTTCACCAACATTATAACATGTCTCTTATGCATAAAAATATATAGATAAACAATTTATTTTAAGTTAATCTTCAGTGTCATTTGATGAATGACCTATTCAAATTAAAAACATTTGCTCTTATTCATTAAATCATTGACTTCACTACTTCCATAATTCAATCAACTAAACTGCAAGTCATATCAGATCGTATCTTGAAAATATTATACTTGAAAACATTGGGATATAGAATTGATATCTTAGAGGAGCGTGACATATAGAGAGATTATCCTACATGAGGTTCAGGATATTGGGATTATCCCGAGGCAATTATAATATTTCTGCCCGAGGGCCGAAGGTCCCGAGGGAAAATATATTATATTGGCCAAGGGATAATCCCAATATCCTGAACCGACTATAGGATAGTATCTTTATCTCATACCAATCTTGGTCATCTGGTTCACATTGTTCAATCGTGGAAATATTTTAGAATATTCATGTCCAGTTTTGTTTTCTTGGCCGTGGGCGGATTTTCCTGTTCTCTCAAATATTCCCAATATGCGTCCAAGTATGGGTTAAACATGTATATATATTCCAATGTATATTTCCCGCTGCGTATCTCCCGATCCAAATATCCCCTGGAAAATGTTTTTTATTCAGTGTAGAAACAGTCAATTTGTTAAAATATCTTTCTAAAGCAAAACTGTCAAAATAGATCCAGCAGACCGTAGAATTTTTCTTAACCAAAATGATGATGGATTTCTCGAAAATAATGAGAATGAGAACGCTTAATAGAAATCAAACATGGATATGGGTGTCCTGATTTCACTTGTGAAACCTCACTTGTCATTGGATAAATTAGTTATGTGATGATCGGTTTTGAATAATGATGACTGGGAAGATTTCAGAGAAAGAGCGTATATCATATAATGTTTATTGATGATATCATGTTGACATTGCTGATCATTATTGACATCGCTGATGGCGAATAAATACCAAAAGGTAACGCTTTGCGCGAATGTCACTCATGGTGAATTTCTGATGCAACTTCTTACTACGACATAATAACCATTTAACAGGATAGTGTATGACCACTATCAGATAATTTAGCCGATGTTTGTAACTTCACAATTTACATTTTTTGTTTACAATCGCACGAGACACGTGAGCCCGGGTATGTGAGACTGATCTGAGAAGTCTTAATAAACAATAGTTCTGTCAAAAAAAATGATTAAATTAAATTACATAAGATTCGGAAAGAAAGTGCCCCGTCCATATTTCATATTTGCTTAAAAATAATTAGTACGTTGGGCAAATAGAATCCTTTTTATAGCAGTTAATTCAAAATATTCCTATGCTGGCAGTACTAATTCTTCAAAACTTTCCATCATTGACGTCATTGATTTGACTCATTTGCATACAACCAATCAGCGCGCCGGAAATTATCGATTTTCTTTACTTTGTGGAAAGGTGAATAGCTGTTTTCTTTTCGTTGTCTATTAATTGATCTTTAAGCGTAATTATCGGAAAACTGTTATACATGTGTTATCAGTGTATTGGTAATCATATTAAATAAAATAAATCTATCTGTGATTTATACAAATGACTAATTCACTGCTTTGAGTTCAATGGTATAACCATGTCGATTTTCACGCATGTCGATTGTCACAGTTTCACACCATATTCGCTCACAGATTGGGTCGTGCTGGTTATTTCGTAAATGTTTTCGTTAAAACAGAGTGGATAAATTGTTTTCTTGAATAGTGTCCGTCTTTACACCAGAATGCTGCCCATATTTGAATTATATCTTGGTCGTTTTCACAAGAAAAATGGTGAATTTTTAGAAATTTTCAGATAATGCTCATTATCATTAATTCAGAAATTACCCATGAATACACCAGATATTGCTAGTTTGGGTTGTTTGGGATGGTTAGAACTCAGCGCTTATATAGATCTTCGGAAAATGTACTTCTTTAGGTCAATTGTAATGCTAAATCCAAGTTCAATCTGCAGAAAACTGTTTTTCCTGAGAATGCATGCAATGAAAGATAATATAACGGGAGTAATTATGAACAGGAGTATTGTATATAACATGTTAAAAACCTTTATCAAGTATGAGTTGAATGATATGATAATTAATGTTATTGAACAAAACATCATCCCTTCAAAGGAAATATGGAAAAAGAAATGTAAAACTAATGTATATAAGCTTGTAATTGAAAGATGGAAAATGCTCCTTATGTTTTTAGAATTGTATGTCCCAAGTTCAAAGTGAATGCTTGGTGGACTATGAGCAAAAGAGCACCTATAGTTAAAAATGAATATTTCCAAATGGTGAGGCTACTAACTGGAGGATGTTCATTAGAGGTATTTACCCAAACCAATGTCATAAGGGAAGATAGGAAATGTACCCTTTGTAATGCTGGAGTTGGTGACTTAATACATTTTGTACAACAGTGCAATGTTTTTACTAGATTCAGATGTTTGTTTAGAAATACAATGAAGGCAAAACTTGTTAAACTAGATTATGATAACTTTTACATAAGATCACACAACGGGAAACACTATTTTGTAAGCACTACTAAGAAAGAATACTTTATTATCCTTGGACCAGTTACGTCTTATCCGTGTGTCATATGACTACTGTGTTAATTAACTATTAAGTAAAGTATTCCAATTAAAAAGTGTTGTATGTTTGCATGCAGCAAGCGTTTAATAATTCTTCGCATATATAATATTGTCCATAAAAGAGTCTGATATATAATATTCAGGCCCGTAGCCAGGATTTGTCAAGGGGGGGGGGTTCAGTTTTCAAAAATTTCCAGGGGGGGTTCACATTTGACAATTTTTGCCCAAATATGGCTAAAATCACTTGAGAAGTGCTCAAAATGGTGAAAAACTGCATGATTTTGAAAGAATTTTTGGCCAGGGGGGGGGGTTCGACCGAACCCTGCGAACCCCCCTGGCTACGGGCCTGATATTGTCCATAAAAGATCGGTCTGATAATTACAAGTAACTCATGTTTATTTTAAAACTATTCTTTACGAATTTATGATAAGTGTATAATGTTCAATGCTCGCCAGATATGGGGGTAACCAAGATATAATAATACATACAAATCGCAGTCAGTGATTGTTCTCCACACTCACCTCTCCCCCTTCCTGACATGAACTATTTTGTAAAACCATTGACAGTGTGGAAAGGATTCTTACACTCGAGTGTCAAGGGGGGGGGGGGCAGTTATAAAAATATACAAGGCGATGGTTCAAATTGGACAATTTTCAAAACTGCTCAATATGGTGAAAACTTCACGTTTTTAAAGAATGCTTGCCCGGCGAGTGGTTTGCTCTGGATTGCGAGAGAACAAAAACTCTGAATTAGGATTTTTCCTAATACTATCTTTAATCTAAACAACTTTTTAAACCGTCTCTGATTACATATCATGCCAATTAATACCATTATTGTGTTGACAGGATTAAATATGATATCTATGGAATTATAATTTAATGAACTCAATAGTCTAAATGATAATAAGTTCATAATTTAGTCTTGGCTGACTAGTCTTGCATCATCAGAGTTGGATTGCAAATACCTCCCTAAATCAAATAATTTAAATTTACAAATTTACTAGTGTACAACGGGGTGGGGAAACAAGTCTCCATCCAACCACTAAAGTTTAAAAGGAAGACTATAGTGTCCCGTGAATTCATTATAATTATCTTAGACAATAGTGAAGCGGTACAATCATGGGAGTGTTAATTAATCGGAATGCAAGTTTGATTTAAAATAACTCCTTTGGATCAAATATTTAAATTCTACTAGAATGCACTAAATATCAAAAGAAAGATTTCAGTACCCCTTAACTTCACTCCCGGAATTCACTATTCACCACCCCCCCCCCCCCTTCCCCAGTTATCCCTTATGACCCCAGAATGTTCGTTTCTGTGCCCCCCCCCCCCTGTCCATGGCCAGTAAGTAATCTATGTGTATATTAGCATATTGGCTCCCTCCCAAAGGTGGGAAAACCAGATGCAGGCATAGACATTGACAAGGCGAGGGGATTTAAATATAAAAATAGTCTTGTTTTTGGCTCCGACTTAAATATTTTGGCACTGTTTAACGGAGCCGGTTTAAGGAATATGAGAGGCAGAAATAATTCCTAGAAATAAGATAGCCTGTCTTTACTGTAATCAAGATGCTACCTAACCGCAGTTATTTTGGGATATTGCTCGAGCTTGAATAACAAATAAAAGGCATGTTCTTATTTCTGTATTTAGTCCTTTGATTGTGTATTAAGTTGAGCTGCACGCCAAACGTTAAGATTGTTAAAACGCTTAAAATAAAACTTTATTCCTCTCAATTTACATAAAAATGAAACAGATTAGATTCGAATCTCAGTCACACCAGCCACTGGTCAAAGGAAGTACAAATATCTATATTAATCAAATGTCTGAGAATTTGATAACTGTCTCATAAATTAAAGTGTCGTACACATTTCATAACATTTATATAAATAAAACAAATAAAGCACAACCCTAATGCCCTAATGAATTCATATCGGCGCTAAACGGCCCTTGCAATAAAAACGCATCGAAGCAGGGAATGCTTGGAAAATTCTTCCGAGACTGACTTTTGTTATTTCAAAATTGAAATATGCCTAATTCCTATGAAATGATATTGGGTTTTACTCTATTTTAGATTTACTAAAAAATGTTTATAATTATGATGATTGCGTTTGCTTCTCACGAATTGAAAAGTTCAGTCGTAAAACTTTAGAAATCAAAAGACTAATTAGGCACCCGATTGCGAAAGTTTGATTGCATTTCGATCGCCGGGATTTTACAAACGTATTGTTTAAGTAGGATCGTGTTCTTGGGATCTTGATAACTTCCTATTTTAAGTTTTGGGTTGAAAGCAATGAGTATGTCGGACTTTCTCAAGTCCATATAATGAAACAATATCCCTTTATATTAGTCCAATCGGAATTTGCATAAACATACCAGTTTTTTATTGCAAAAAGAACTGTAATTAATAGCCTACATAAAAGCATCATGATATATAAAACATAAAAGCCTATTGTTATCAAAATCCATAAATCCTCACCATATAAATATAGTTTTATTGATGACCAAAAACAGATATCAAGGGCGTAGCCAGCTTTCAGTCAGGGGGGAGGGGTGCGATCGCCAAAAAGATTTCGGTTTTCAGTCAGGAGGGTATGATTGTGGCATTTTAATGCTCCTTTCTTCTTCTTTCTCAGCGTTTTATTTTTATTGTTATGGGGGAGGTTGCTATCGCTCCCCCCCCCCTCCTGGCTACGCCTATGGATATTTTGGCAACTTTCACGTTTACCCCTCCCCCTAATAATTTTTGCCCCCCTCTAAATATCAGACCCATCAGGCGTTGAGGCATGGATCAGGATACCCTGACTCCCAAGCTGTGCGACTTCTGGCAACCGCTACACCTATATTCCCGGGGAAACGATTTTAGAAAAATTGTCAAATATGGTCGTGTGTGGGCAAACACGGAGGAGGAGGAGAGGGATGCGTGCATTGCATGCGACCCTTCATCAGTTGTGTACCTTATTTTTGTATGAATCTCTTCCGAATAGTTATGCTAGAGGGGTTCTGATATTTATTTCTGTTTTCAAATGAAATAATTTCACCCTTGCCCGACCGACTTGTAGATAATGCACGAATCAAATAGCATGGAGATCAGATAATCAGATTGATTCGTATTTTCGCAATCAGATGAATTAACTTATTGTTTTCTCTGATTAAAAAGCGGTTTGAAGCTACTTTTACAGGATTTGTAAATTCGCAATCAGACTGGCTTATTTTAATATTTAGTAAGTGCAAGAGGAGGGGACTATTAATGTAGAAAATTGTTTTGATTTCGACATTAACTGAATAATGTATCACAATTGTTAAATACGCAAACAGAAACAGGTTTAAAAATGAGAATAGAGGCAAAAGTCTAGACATAAAATGTAATTAAAACCCGGGAATTAAAAGCAATTTTAGACTGTTAGATGATCTCTTCTGTAATCAAGGTGATGTTGGTACACTTCCGCCGTTAGAAAAACAAAGACTAAGACAAAGACCATATAGCAATTAATCCTTTAGTAATCATTAAATGTTAGATTCTTATTATTTTGTTGGACAATGTTCAGACTTCTGACCAAGATTAAATCATTTATGTTTGTATTTAAAAAATTGTATTTCAATCAGACAGACGTGCTAATGAGTTCGAAAAATACATTTGTCCATTTCCTCTCAAGAAGTTTTCAAAGGTAATCAAGTCGATTTGTTTGAGTGTTTAGCATTGTTTTTCATAACTTGACGCTTCCATGAACAGAATGACTTTGAAATTAGTTTTTATAATTTTAGCTTTTATACGGACATGCTTATTGTATATTTCTATATGAACGTTGTAGTTATGTGATGTAACATCGCCCCCCCCCCCCCCAAATTACAGGTATACAAATTTTGATCGGAATGCATTAACTTGCAATTAAAAGCAATTTTAATTTTAATCTCTTATGTAATCTAGGTGATGTTGGTACACTTCCGCACTTAAAAAAACAAAGACTAAGACAAAGAGAACTAAGCAATTAATCCTTTTGTTATCATTAAATTTTAGATTCTTATTTTTTGATTGGACAATATTAAGACTTCTGTCTCCGATTGTTATGCAGGTATGTGTATAAAATCATGTGAACAACATTATCGTGGAAACTCCCATCTCCATTCTCATAATGTCTTACAGCTATTTCGCAAATGACATAATCCTAAACAACATATGGACATAACGATAATATCGCAGAACTGAGCGAAAAGAAAGGTGGAACAAATCAGATTAAGATATTCTATTTTTGAAATGCACAAAGGGCAACAGTTGAAGAACAAAAGTTAAAGGCGTTTTGAAATAGATCGTGCTTTTATATGATCCCCTTCTATAATACCCTACCCTTTGCATTTGTTCGACTTCACTTCTTAAATGAGAGTTTCGTCTTCTCGTAGTTTATAATTAGACTCTGCACGCAGCGTAATAGTGCCCCTATTATCCATGTTCAGGGGCGTAGCCAACTTTCAGTCGGGGGGGTGCGATCGCCAAAAAACAATAACGGTTTCCAGGGTTGCGATCGTGGCAAAAGCAAGCCAAAAGATGCAACTTCCTTCAAAATTGAGCTTGAAGCTTCTATCTCTTCTTCTATTTCTTGGTTCTATTTTATTGGTTATGCACCGCAACCCCCCCCCCCCCCCTGGCTACGCCTATGCCTGTCGAGAGACAAAAAGAGAAGCGAAAAGACTGTTAAAACAAGTACTTCCAATAAATACTTTTACAGTTATATGTGTTTATCAACGACCCTACTTGTCAAATTAATAGAATTAATAGAAACGAAAACTAAATTCTTTCATTACGCGAAAACCGTTGAAATATCTACCTGATTCGCTGGAATAGTCATTAGTCACATTATTTCAGAGCAAACAATTAGCATCTACTATAATATTTATTTTTCTATCCGATATACAACTGATATTGATATCTTTCCCCGGACAATGTGTTATCTCATGATCCGTTGACATCATCAACAATTTGATTTACCACAAGAGAGTAACCAACATTCCTTAATTAAAAAGTTGACATTTCTTGATTTTTATAGCAAAAACACTATGACACAATAACATCGAGGCAAAATCAAAACATGGTGTGGAAATAAAAGGCATACAAAATGGTCATTAAAATGAAATTCTTGTTCATAAAAGTATCAACTTTATTACATTGGACACAAATACAAAGTATAGAATAAATAAAAATAACGTCTTCCCAGAGATTACAATACGGATCAGTAAGTCAACAAATCTAACTGTTAAATAAACAAACTTAGCCCATGTCTGCAATTGTTCGTCTGCTGGTCAGAACTCGGTATCCTCTTCGGATAATCAATTTTTGTGACTACTGATGTCTTAAATAATTCATAAAGACGACGTTGTCTTTAAATAAGGATCTTTAATCTACAAACTGTAAATAAATAGCGTGAGTCCGGGATCGTAGACAACAACATTGATACCTTGCTGTCCTCTGTTAAATCACGAAACCAGTTTCCCTTAAATTTTTTACTTATACATGCATAATTTATCTATCAAATTATTTTTCTTTAAATATTAAATGTCGTCTAAGTCTAATGATTAGACTTCATCTAGATTCATTAATCATCACGATATTTATATATACATATTATGTAATAGACCTATCATATCACGTCCGTAGTTACAAAGTCAACTGCATATTAATGCAATAGAATAAGACTCAATAATTAAAAAAATAAACCTCAGTATTCGGGCCTAAAAAACACAGATAAGTGTATCAATACCAACGGGTAAGCTCAAATAACCTTCCAGATAAGTGTATCAATAATCAAGGATTGCGAGTACTAAGGACCGGGTAAGATGGTTGTAACATTGGTATTGCTAGTTATTAAACACGATTTTGTCTTGTGTCAGAAACTGAAAGGTTTTATATCATGATGGGGTTACAAGGAATACCAGGTATAAATGATGAAATGGATTTTACTATTAAGTTCCATAGCTGCAAAATGATATGCAATATGTATAACTATAGAAATGTGAAATTGAAGGAACTAAATTAATTTAAGTCAAGAGATACATGTAGCATTGTGTAAATAATACTTTTTATTACTCTTTCCTTTGTAATGTAAATATGTTGTAAAAAAGAATGTATTGTCACCAAATTGGTGGTTGAATAAATATACAAATACAAATACAAATTATAAGTAATCACAATTATAATCACGATTTGGCCCATGCTGGTCTGGTATACTGAATCAAGGACTTGCTTACCACATATAAATTATTTTTCTCGGATTCCCCTAATGCCGTGTGGGTTCGTTTAAACGACCATGTCGATTTTCACAGAATAAATTTTACATTTACTTTATTTGGTCTATATAATCGGTAATAGGTTGAAACCAAATGCAGTGCTCTTATCACACTCTGAATGAATGTTCTCTATGCCAGCATAACCAAAATTAAAAGATGCGACCATTTATTATTGAGATATGACATGTTTTCACAAGTTTGTTGTCCTGTTACATTGCCAATTTCACGAAATTCACAATTTTGAAGCCAAATATCAAAGCTACTTACAATCGGAACCCCCGTCCTGTCCATTAGTGTTATGAAAAATACGTTGTACACATTAGGGTTAAAAGAAATCAACTCAAAAATGCTTGAAATATCTTACGTGCCTCTTAAAAGAAATCGACTCTTCAAAAATGCTTGATATATCTTACGCGCCTCTTACAAGAAATCAATTCTACAAATATAATTGACATATCTTACGTGCCTCTTAAAAGAAATCGACTCTTCAAAAATGCTTGATATATCTTACGCGCCTCTTACAAGAAATCAATTCTACAAATATAATTGACATATTTTACGTGCCTCTTACAAGAAATCGACTCTTCAAAAATGCTTGACATATCTTACGTGCCTCTTACAAGAAATCATTTCTACAAAAATGCTTGACATATCTTACGTGCCTCTTACAAGAAATCAAAAATGCTTGACATATCTTACGTGCCTCTTAAGATAAATCAACTCTTAAAAATGCTTGACATGTCTTACGTGCCTCTTAAGAGAAATCAACTCTTCAAAAATGCATGACATATCTTACGTGCCTCTTAAGAGAAATCAACTCCTCAAAAATGCTTGACATATCTGATGTGCCTCTTCAAGGAAATCAACGCGGTCGTTAGTGAGTCACTCCAGTGTTTTTCTATGAATGGTGAAAGGCCGTTCACCTCAGTGGCTTTATATGAGAGCACCATTATAGACGTATATAATACGTACTTTTAAGTGCTTCAACGAACTTGACACGGAGCACTATGTTTGCACTTTTATATAAATGGGTGTTTACTAAGAGACGTCGTATCCCGATGGATGGTAATGCTGTTGACCGGACATTGTTAATAAGATAGTACCTTCCAAGGATGAAAACGAAATTGTCAGTAGGAAAGGTGGAAACGAGATTAACATGCGACTCGTTACACAGTGGATTTATTACATATATTATTGTAACAATTAGTTGTACAGCAAGGGATATCTAAATTCATAAAAAAAGTTTTATTTCGAAGGAAATTCAGAATATGGTATGATATCATGAAATTATTTCTTTATAAGAAATTGCGTCCGTTGGTGAGAATGGTAACTGTGATTTTAATCGTCGCGTTAATCCATCTACTGTTAAACAATTTGGAAGATACGTTTTTCAGGAACACCGTCAAACCCAGTGACACCTTCGTTAGAAGTTGCGACTTCATATCAGAAATCAGAGCAACTCCCGTAAAATACAATAGTGCCAATACAGAGAGTATATTACTAGAAGGGCAATCACTTGGAATCAACACAACGCGTATTGCCATAGGATGCGCTATAAAAATTCGACAAGAGGACCTACAGAAAGACGACATATCCCATCTGCTTCTATTTGTGGATTTGCTTCCTTCTTTCTGTTCAACAATGTCGAAAGGTTTCATATATGAATTTTATTTTGCGCATGATTATAACGACACATTCTTCATTAGAGACGCTGCTTATGAGAGGTTCAATGAGATATTTAATGGTGTCCTAAAGAATAGAAGTGAGTGTCATAAATTTGAGGACATTGAAAAAGCAATAAAAGTCCATTTTGTGAAATGTCAATATTCAGGCAAGCCAGCGTGGGCCCAAAACGATGCTATGATGGCTGCGCACGCAGATAATATGACGTTTTTCTACAGAATTAACGATGACACCATTTTACAGACAAGTGGTTGGACGGAGCAATTTATTGCTACCCTTTCAACGTATAAACCTCCATTGATAGGCGTTGTTGGACCAAATCACAAAGGCGGCAAACTGTCCATACTTACTTACGACTTCGTACATCGACATCATATCGATATATTCGGTTTCTATTATCCCCGGGAACTAAGTGCATGGTACGCAGACGACTGGATTACTAGAGTATACGAACCATCGAGATCCTTGAAATTAAGAAATATTAAATTATTTCATACTAAAAAATTAGGAATTCGCTACGATCGAGATAAAGCACACAGTAAGATGCTGCCAAAATTGCTTAAGAGAGACAGAAAAGTTTTACAAACCTATTTAAAAACCCACCCACCTTGATTGTATTATGTTTATTGAAAAAGTATTAAATGTTCATAGATAATTTGTTTGGTTACTGTATTAATAAGGTGCTGTTATTTGGTTTTCTAGTACTAGTATTTACTAGTATTGCAAAACAAGTATTTTCTCAGCAATCAATTATTCAAACGTATCTAAAATGTCTACAAAGTAGCCTCTGGGTATCATTAGCAGGTTGTAAAAATATAAATTAGGATTGACAAATTTAAAATTCCTGTCAAAAAAATCCAATATCAGACCTGCGCAATGAGATCTTCATAGCATTTGTGTCTGCTATCAAGTGGTAGCATCTGTCAATCAGTTTTAGTCTTTAATCTTTTTACTCTTTAATCAGCGTGTTTGTGTGTCAGGTTTATTAATGTCTTTCATTGGTACCTGTTTCCAAATTACGTTCTGTCCAAAATTTCAATTTGAAAGGATGAACAATACTGCTTTTGGGCGATAAGCGAGGGGGAACTATTGAAAATTGATTCAAGTTGAAGGTTTTTAATAAAATGTTCAGAGAAATAAGCGAGAAATAATCTATAGTTGGAAAAAACTTGTCAAAAAGAGATTTACTTTTTGGGGCACTCGATATGATATACTAGTATTCACTCTCTAAAAGTGATCCGTTCCGTTGCACTAAGTTTGTTTTCATTACTTCGGAATATATCTGATCATATCAGTAACAAATGATGACCTTATCCTTCGGAAATGAAGGTAATGTTAAACGATTGTAAACCTGTGAAGAGAGTGACGTGGTTAAACGCCTTATAGTTCACGGTATGAAATGTATATATATTATGCCTAATATAGAAACTGATAGCAAATTTTAGAACAGCGATATTTTACCTAATATTTGCATACCAACATATTCTAAAATTCTTACCCACTAGGTGACCTTTGTTGACATACTTTTTCTGAAAACAAATACTGTTCTGTCAATGTCAATTATTCAAATCGGGTCAGTAATGCAAAAACTCAGAGGGGAGGGGGGGGGGGTAATTGGCCCTCCCCATCTCTCATGTGACTTAGTGTCATAAAGAGTTGCAGACATTTAAGGTTTAATATAAAAGACGGTTGCACAAATGCCAGAGGGAGAGGACCAAAAAGAAACCTAGAACCTAAAAGAAACGTATTTTTGGAGGAAATGAGGCAACAAGACATGGAAATGATACAAAACTAATGCTTTGCTTGAGCCAGATTGTGCTGTGATGTGTGATTTTGTTTTGACATGAGTACATGTAGGTCATGATGAATAAAAACACAAAGAACAATAATTGGCAAAATGATGGAAATATAAAGTAAAACTTGGCCTAGGTCTTCATCTTCGACCTGGACATAATATATCGGTGATTCTTTGCCCTTGATTTGTTCCCAACATATATCTAACGTAGATATGATATTATAGGAGGAATTATAATAGAACATCACTGGTTATCGGTGAAGAAACCTGGGCGACATTCTCCCTTTAAATAGCATTTATAAAGTGATCATTTTGAGATAGATAGTGTGTGGAGATACAACAAGTAAATTTGCACTGTCTAGGTACCAATTAAGAAGATGAGTTGACTTGGTGACCCGAGCACTTATACTATTGAATTAAATGCCTTGAGGATGAAGCGTTTCAGTGAACATGAATAGCCATCATACATTACGCCCTTGCTATCTTTTGAATTGGTACAATACATCGTGAAAATCATACTATTACAATCTTCAAGCTCTATTTCCCCCAAAATATCATTTCACTATATTTTTTCATGACAGTTCACTTTTTTTTCTTTTTTTAATCATTTATTTCAAAAATTAAGTTCATGGTAAATTATACATGTTATACCGCCTAGGTTTGAACATAAACATTGTTGGCAGTAGGTTATAAGTACACCGTAGGTACATAATATCATGTAAGATATGAAATATAATGACGTTACACCATATCTAAAGAATCTAGAATATACAAGTGGACATTTAATAGTGGAAAGTACATACATGGATAAAGGGCTAAGCAAGGGCTATCATTTCCATATTTTTGGTGATGAACTTTGCAGTTAGATGAAGAATTTGGTTATTAGATTTTGAGTCATAGTTTTTATTACCGTAAAGTAAGAACTCTATCTTACCTTGTTGATTAAGCTTTAGGTAAATTTCAATCAACTGCAAATGTGAAAGCTGTGCAATCAAAACAATCCTTTCATCTTCATTTAGGTTGCAGTGATGGAAGACATGTTTAGTTGTTTGAGGATTGCCACATTTACATAAATTATTTTCAACACCCTTAAAGTTATGAGCATATTTTTGTGCTTTAAAAAGGAGATTTGCTCTTAGCTGGTTAAGTGGAATTTCAAGACTTCTATCTAAATTAAGGGTTTGGCTATTGGTGCTGATCATCGGTCTTGTTTCAAAAAGCTTTTTGACATGTGTTTTAAAGGTTGAGATTGTGTTCATATTTTGTACATCAATTTGGAGACTATTCCAGATGTCAATAAAACTAAAAGTACAGGATCCTCTAAATTTAGCGGAGATATTTGCAGGGATATGAAAATCTGGTGCATTTCTAGGTTGCATGGGAATTTGTTGCACAGCGTAATTTTGGAAAATATCACTAACATAAGCTGGCATAAGACCTTTTGACAATTTGAACACAAAAGCAGCAATGTGAGACTTTCGTCGATCGAAGAGGTTTTGCCAATTCAATAATTTGAGCACTGTATCAGTATTTGAACCGTGGATCGCCCCAGTAATAATACATGCTGCTTGGTATTGATGTCTTTCAAGTTTATCAAGAGTAGTTTTTTTTACCACAGTGATAAATTATATCATAAAAATCAAGATGGGGTCTAATAAAGGAATCAAACATTGTTGCAAGGTGCTTGCTCTTTAATTTTCTGGTCAAAGCCCTAAGTGGACAAATCATTTTTTGAATTTTACTCGAAAGATTATTTATATGGGCATCAAAGTTAAGAAGTTCATCTAGGATCATACCTAAATGCTTATGAGATTCAACTTTGGGTATGGTTTCACCACCCAGGAGTAGGTCAGGAATATTTCGGAGATCAGTTCTTGATTTTCTAAAAATTTGATCGGCGCTTTTGAGGCTTTGAAATTCATTTTCCAGTCTTTAGACCATAATGATAAGGAATTTAGATCGTCTTGTAGGAGTTGTGACGAATTCGGATTTGTTTTAGAAAATGAATGGTACAGGGAGGTATCATCTGCATAGAGAAAACAAAAAGAATTCAGTTTGTCGGGAAGGTCATTTATATAAATGAGAAATAGTAAAGGGCCTAAGATAGACCCTTGAGGCACTCCGGCATTGATTTCACCTTCCCTTGAAAAATGTGAACTCATTCCGTTAATGGTTACTTTGATTTTCCTGAGATTTAGATAAGAATCAAAGAAATGTATAATCTGTTCAGAAAAACCATATGATTTTAACTCGTGTAGTAGAAGATAATAAGGTTACAGAATCAAAGGCAGCCGCTAGGTCCAAAAATACAGTACGTACAAGGTTACCTTGTTCCAGGTCAAAATTAATTTTATGTATAATTGAGAGAAGCTGGCCTGCTGTACTATGTCCTTTTAGGAAACCAGATTGCAGCTTGTACAAAAGATCATTTGATATCAAGTGGTGACTTGTATTGTCATAAATTACTCGTTCAAACACTTTAGACATACAATTTAAAAGGGTAATTGGTCTGTAGTTAGTGCAGTCTGATGTTTTTCCTTTTTTGTAAATGACAGAAACATTTCCTTCTTCGTTTACTGAATGGAGTACATGTATATTAACCAAACTCTTTCAATTACTCAGATGCGAGTAGGTAGTTACCAGTTTCGCCACCAGGTGGCTGATTCGGGGGAAATAACATGGCAGGGTATTACAAAGTTCCCTTAAACTTGAATATTCATCAGTTGTAGTGGTTTACTAAATCATGTTACCCTTGTGTTTCTTGTAGTTATACAAATTAAAATATGTTCAGTAAAATAAAATCTCATCTGCCCAACACAAGAAAGGATATTTCACTTTTTGTGATTTTACAACATGGGGTCTACGGGGAATCTCCCCGACCTAGAAGTCACATTTTCAAAGAAAATTAGATTTTGAAACTTGATTTTGAAACTTTTCAAAACCACATTTCTAGATGAAATTTTACATGTAGATTCTAAATATGACATCAGTTTGACTGAATTTCGAATTTTTAATGACGAAAATCAAGATTATTTTTACTCGCATCTTGTCTATTCTGATTTTTATGTAAACCATATAGACACATGATTTTTCTTCCAAAATAGCAGTAGCAGCACAATGGAATTGAGCTCAAAGTATAACGACATTTATATAAGTAAAACGAAAGCGCTTCAATCAATCAATAAACATAAAATAACAATAAACGGCACCGTCGAGTATATCTCAAAATTGCTTCATTATACAAAATAACAGTTACAGCACAATGGAATTGAGCTCAAAGTATAACGACATTTATATAAGTAAAACGAAAGCGCTTCAATCAATCAATAAACATAAAATAACAATAAACGGCACCGTCGAGTATAGCTCTAAGTATAACGACATCTATTTAGGTGAAGCAAAATTGCTTCATTATACAAAATAACAGTTACAACACAATGGAATTGAGCTCAAAGTATAACGACATCTATATAAGTAACGCAAAAACGCTTCAATCAATCAATAAACAAAAAATAACAGTAAACAGCACCATCGAGTATAGCTCTAAGTATAACGACATCTATTTAAGCAAATTCAAAATTGCTTCAATATATAAAATAACAGTTAATAATTGTTTTTTATTTTTGTCGCTGGCGCATGGTCTACATTGCCTACCAACCTCGGGGTATATAGATTTAACCTACATACGATCATACAAAGCCAACTGAGCATTGGAAACCACCTTATATGTTCTACTCAAGCCATAATAATGTATTTTAAATTTGCGGTGACGCAAAAAATTGATGGACGGTAACGCGAACCTCGTTCAAATATGTATCCCCGATTCATTGTTATTAATTTTGTCATATTCATCAGAACTTGATGCTAAATCTTCTTTTGCCTCTTCATTGCTATATTTTTCACTTTCGTTATTTTCATAAATAGAGCAAGCCACAGTTTTTTCCTTGCCCTATAGTGGCTCAAGCAAGAGCGTCTCTTGCGAGTCCTGAAAACAAATATAAGCAATTCAATATTCCATGTCTTACCCATTGTAACAATAACATGGAAAAACGCTATCAGAACTAGCAACCTTAACTTGACAGGTGTACATGCATGTAACCGTCTGCTAAATATCTAATATACAACTAATACAATTACGTTACCGTCCATAGAATTCATACGTAGTCGTCTATCGACATTGCGTTTGAAACTTTATTATTTACAATATACACCACGTTGCTGTTCTGGATTTGTCATTTTATTGTTTGTTTATACACAGTTTACTTACAGTTAATATTTTGAGTGGCTCTGAGGCTCATATACTGAGAAAACACGAGAATGGATTAAAACTTATGAACTCTCATGAAATTATGATATCTCAGTCGGTAGGTTTACAGCACGTTTACACGCTTACACATTTTGGTTGTGACATAAAAGTATCTTGAATGACTTAATGCGAATGATGTGATGCCTGAAGTAAGATTGAAAACGTATGTTTAAACACACTGAAGTGTGTCCCAATGTTTGCCTTATATTATTCCAGATGGCATATCGTGGCATAACAGTATGCAGCCTGCATGACAGTTGTCCGGGGGCAATTGCCAAACATAATGTATTACATTATTTCTTTTCCAAATGAAATTATGAAAAGCATTTGATTTAACAAAAATAACATACTCCTTAATGTGTCAAAGCGTTGGAAATGTATATTATTTAACAATATTTACAACGGATGAAAAGCCCAAACTCAAGTACTAAACTCAACATTGCGCATTTAGAGACGTTTAGAAACCGCATGTTTTGTAAATATAAACTTTTGATGTAATCAAGTTTGGAACCGCATTTGTTTATACATTAATCATTGTGTTTCGCTTTAATATTTGAATGGGGTGTTTGATTTACTGGTACTTTTACAAAATTACGGGTGCTGACATAAGAATAATCTAATATACAATATATAAGTGTTAAAGCTGCCCGTGTAATAGACTTTCTGCTGCCATTAAGTAGGCCCGCCAAAAACTTTCAGACGATCAACGATAAATCACTAGATTTCTCTCTACATTTTGAATAAAGTGCCAAATATTCTCAGATTTTTATACAATTTAGAGTATCATTTATACACCTATAAACTTTATTCCTTTTTAATTCCACTATTTACATTTACATACACAATTCTGGATTTAGAAAACACGACCACCATTTGGTTCTTTCAAAGGTTGGTGACAATATGACGCAGTAAACACGAAAGGCGACAAACAATCGGCAAAAATTACAGTTACGTCTCATTACATACTCTTTGCCATATCAATTTTCAAAAAATCAAAATCAAATTTCAAGTTGAGTTGCAAAGCGACATCACGACTTTCGATATAAGTGGATATTATTATCTTTAACCAAGTACCTCTTTGGACTAATATAATTTGAAATTCACTTTGGTAAGTAGATTTTGAGAGTTAACTGATATCCGATCCTGTTTGACAGTTATTTGGGACTGAACATTTTCAAAGCCTATTTTGGATTCAATGAGACCTAGCGTCAATAAGTACATGTATGCATTTTTTAACGCTAATTTTACGACTTCATTGCAAAAATGATGATTATATTTTGGTTTGAGAGTATGGTCTAATATGGTATAACAGCAAGGAGGATTAACCTTTTACACAATAAATAAGATGTAAATAAGATGTACGCTTGATGCTTTTAAAATTTATTATTTTATAATCTGAATGTTATACTATGTAATGTAATATGCCGCACTTGGACATATGGACCCATGTGCCACTGCCGTAAAAGTGTGTGCAAATTAATAAATAAAATATAAAATGTTTCTGGAGCCAAAATTATCCAGAGAATATATTTGTGTTCCCTTTCACAAAAGATTGTTCTCAACGGGTATGTCATCTAGCCCCACAGTGGACAATGAACAGTCCGTTTCACTCCGTTTCACTCCGTTTCTCAGGAGATTTCCCCTCCACCATTTCGCTCGCTTGATCAATTTCTCCAGTTTGTACGTCCCTCTTGAGCAATAGGTGTCGCTCGGGCGAACTGAGTTTTCCCATTGGAATCCTCGAGAATTGAGGACTTTTGCTTGTAAAGGCAAGCAAAATTGAAGTCGTCAATACAAAAGGGAGTGTCAGCACTGGTAGCCCCAACTACAAAGTAACACGTTAAATATATACTGAAAGAACCCAAACTACAAAGTAACATGTGATATAGGAACCACAACTACGACGATGTAACGCATACGTGTAATAAATAAAATTGGAACCCAAAATATAACGTAACACGTGATGCATACGGGGAACCCCAACTACAAAGTAGCAAGTGACATATATTCAAGGAACCCAAACTACTTGTACTATGTAACACGTGATATATATACAAGGAACCCCGACTACAAAGTAATACGTGATATATATACAAGGATCCCCAACTACGACGATGTAAAGCGCACGTCTGATAAATAAAAGAGGAACCCAAAATATAACGTAACACGCGATGCATTTACGGGGAACCCCAACTGCAAAGTAGCAAGTGACATAGCAAGTGACATTCAAGGAACCCAAACTACTTGTACTATGTAACACGTGATATATATACAAGGAACCCCGACTACAAAGTAATACGTGATGTATATTCAAGGAACCCTTTCTTCGACGATGTAACGCGTACGTGTAATAAATAAAAGTGGAACCCAAAATATAACGTAACACGTGATGCATACGGGGAACCCCAACTACAAAGTAGCAAGTGACATATATTCAAGGAACCCAAACCACATGTACTATGTAGCACGTGATACATATACAAGGAACACAAACCACATAATAACACGTGATATGTATTCAAGAAACCTCAACTAAAATGTAACACGTGAAGCATATACAGGGAACCCAAACAAACACATCTTTTATCCATTTGAGATAAGGTTGCCATGGTTATCTGTATTAAGGGGTAGCTATGTAGGTCAGTTAAATTATACCATATAAGATGGATATTTTGATCATTTTAAAGCATGCGGAAATCATTCATTTTTGATAAATGTTTGGTTTTTGTTGCTATGCGTTATACGTTACCTGACTAAAACATCTTGACAACGTAGCGTGCACCAACGTTGTTAGGACACCTGAAACAAAACAAACAGTGTACACTTCCCTCTAATGGTTTGACAACTAAGGGTCCCCTATTGAACTACGTGTAAACAAAGGGTGGATACGCATAGAATATTTACGCTGCGTACCAACGTACAAATACTCTATGACAGCTGCTATATTGCTGAACACATTCTAAAAAATAGGGAGACACAGTTTTATTTGGCCAAATTTTTTTAGAATTTATAATACAAAAATATTTAAGTTTGTGCTTCTCATTTCATTCGAGGTTTACATTCAACTATGTGATCGGCAGGAAATGTTGCTTTCTTACCCCCAAGCCAGGCAAGTATGTGCGAATGTGGAGTAAGTCGGAAGAAAAAACCACCAACTGCTTCACTCGTCAAAACCGCACTATATCCCCACAGACCACTATAGATCTCGAGAGGTGGAGCGGATAGCCCAATAGCTATAAAACAGAAAACATGGCTAAATTAACAAAGTCACATAATCAAATATATATCATTTTTAAGAAATGTGTAATTTACACATATACTGCGCTGAAAAAAAAATTGCCAAGGTGCCATATTTCCGTATGCGTTGCATAATTGTCATAGATTTGCTACTGCGACCGTACAGAACCTTTATACGGCTCAGATTCTGCATGTTAAACTTCTGCAGTGACCGTAGAAATGAAAAAAAAGTTATAACTCGTCGTTATAATCTACGGCCTGTAATAAAAGAGACTGTAAGGCAATTGTATATTTTCTACGGTTGTCATAGGAATTTACCGATTTCAGTGAAGCTCCGTCGACGTACATGTACGGTCGCCGTATAGCAAATGTGACCGAGGTTTTAATGAGTACTTGTGCAAAACAAATTATTTTTAAAAGAGTGTATCCATGTATAAGTAGCCATCAGTAGCCATCTTTATAAGTGAGTAAATATTTATCTCGTTTAGACATAGTTTTGGTAGGGAATCATAGAGACTTATTGTTTTAACGTTTAGCTATACGCATAAACATAAGTTTCAGTATAAGATTCAATATTTTTTTATGACATCGTCAAGGTCAAGAGTGGTCAATGTTTTCAGACAGAAAACTACTGGCCTTATTAATATGATAAATACCTTTTTGCCAGGTATCATGACTATGAATAATTTCATTTTTTATAGCCTTTTATTTTTGAGCGAAATCTATTTTTTATCATACGCTTCTAAGATTTTGGTTGTCAACTTTAAAATGTACGCAAAACACTCCCCTTCATAAGTCCATTTCTATTTTTACACATGCCGTATATTTACCGTGAAATTATGAAATTATAAACGTACTTTTCATCGTAAAAGTTAGACACGTCGTACGCCATGCAATGCATCAGACTGACCGCAGCGTCAACGCACGTCCCCGCTAACGCTTGAGTCAACCTTGATTTCTTCCAAAAAGTTCTTATTTTTCTTACAGTATAGTTTAATTTCCAAAATCCTACTTGTGAAAATGTGTGCACAAAATAAGTAAACCGGTGGTCAGGTCGTCCGGTATTGACTGAATGATAGCTCAAATTCCGAACCGCAATAAGTAGCAAACGTTTGAAAATGTTGATCAACTGTCCCCTAACCCGGCGGTTATGATCCGGTTTCAGACTCCACCATACCTGTAAAAGCGCTTATGAAGCCTCCGATGAGAGCGTGTAGGGCCAGTATGGGAGATGCCAAGCATATTGCAGCGGATATAAAACAACCAGTCAGAAGACCATCGTAGGCATATACTTGCCCAACGCTTATTGGGATGGACAGAAAAACCTGTAATTTTGAAAATGTTTTATTAGTGCATAGTAATTAAGAAATATAGACCGACGAGCAGATGATATCGTCGAATACGAGTAAGGCTAGGCACGGACGTTTTCTGTACCCCGAACGACCGAAGGGCCTGCTCTAAAGTCTATATTACGATTCGAACATGAAAACTCATCAAAATGTTTCGAATATTCATTCGAACATGACCGCATTCACGCCTCTATATACTGTGAACAAAGTCAATATTTCACTCGGGTTATATTCGTGAACAATACCCCTGGTAATACGAGTGCTGTGTGACGTCATAACTGCGGCCCGTAGTAATGACCATAATGCATATTCGAAATATTTTACTGAGATTTCATAATCGAATCGTAATATAGACCTCAGAACAGGTTATTATCGTCGAATACACCCCTTGGGGCTAGGCACAAAAACTTCCAAACCCCTCACTCACGTCGGTCGTTCGCGGTACAGAAGCCGATTGTGCCAAGCCCTGCGGGGTGTATTTGACAACATTACGCCTGCTCTTCGATCTATACTTTTAATTATGGTCCGCCATTACTACGAGCCGCCGTTATGACATCACACATTATTCGTATTCCAGTGTTGTTGTTCGCATTAAATATAACCCGGTTGAAATATTGACTTTATTCACAGTTAATAGAAGGCGTGAATACAGTCATGTTCGAATCGTGATTAAAAAACGATGCGCAAGTCAATAGTACGATAACGTCATTTTGAAGGGCAAAATAGTGAAATAAGACCCAAGGTCCAATATTTCACTATATTGCCCGCAGAAATGACGTTATTAGTATTATTACCACCGTTAATGACCAAATTGAAACAGCAAGAAAATCTTACGCACTGAACGATATCTAATTTCCCGGGAAAATTGCCGGTCGAGAATTGCATTATTGACCGGCAGTATTGACCGCCACGATGACGTCACATATTGCTCAGGTAGATACAGTAAAATTATTGCCTTTTAAAATAGCACCAAAACCCCTGCAAATGGCCCGGCAAGATGGTAATAATACTGATGGTTCACCTTAATGTGACATGTAATTGATCTACAATTGTTATTGTACTTCAACGTCCAAGTGTTTCATTATCTTTTTACGCTCAATCTATCTGTAACTGACACGTTGGCTTTAATTCAAACCCGTTCAAATACTACAATAGAGTAGTTCAATCAAACCCAAATGGTAAACAATAAAGGCTTTTCTAAATAGCTTAGAAATCTAGTCGAAGTCTCGTTTTTTGGTATTTTATTATCCCATCGAACGAAGTTCAGAGGGATATAGGGAACGCCTCCGTCCGTCCGTCCGTCCGTACGTACGTCCGTCCGTCCGTCCGTACGTACGTCCGTCCGTCCGTCCGTACGTACGTCCGTCCGTCCGTACGTCCGTCCGTCCGTCCGTCCGTCCGGGCAATAACTCAAATACCGTTGGCCCGATTTTGTTCATATTTTATACACATATACCTTATGGGGGTAGAAGTTCTGCTCGAAAGCCGATTTTCAAAATGGCCGCTCATTTCAAAATGGCGGCCATTTTAGTGCCAAATTTACAGTAATTTAGGTGCAATATGTAAAACTGTAATAGCAATATGTTTTAGATGTAAAAAAATTATATAGGACATTAATAAAGCTAGAAATGTAGATATTAAAGAAGCACATGGCAGCCATCTTGAAAAATGGCGGCCTTTACTCATTATTTTACGAATTTTGCTCTAACTCCAAAAGTAGTGGAGCGATTTTGTTCATATTTGGTATGTGAATACTATAAACATTGCACACTGTCTAAAGACACTTTTGGAAGAAGGTGGCCATTTTGAAAAATGGCTGCCATTTTGAAAAATGGTCACCATTTTAACGTATTTTACTATAACTCGAAAAGTAGTGAAGCGATTTTGTTCATATTTGGTATGTGAATACTATAAGCATGGCACACTGTCTAATGACACTTTTGGTAGAAGGCGGCCATTTTCAAAATGGCCGCCATTTTAACGTATTTTACTATAACTCGAAAAGTAGTGGAGCGATTTTGTTCATATTTGGTATGCGAATATTATAAGCTTGACACACTGTCATATGACACTTTTGAAAGAAGGCGGCCATTTTGAAAAAAAAATTGAAAAATGGCCGCCATTTTAACATATTTTACTATAACTCAAAAAGTAGTGAAGCGATTTTGTTCATATTTGGTATGTGAATACTGTAAGCATGACACACTTTCTATTGACAGTTTTGGTAGAAGGCGATCATTTTTGCAAAATGGCCCCCATTTTAACATATTTTACTATAACTTGAAAAGTAGTGGAACGATTTTGTTTATTTTTGGTATGTAAATACTATAAGCACATTTTAACGTTTTTTGCTATAACTTGAAAAGTAGTGGAGCGATTTTGTTATAAGCATGGCACATGGTTTAATGACACTTTTGGTAGAAGGCGGCCATTTTGAAAAATGGCTGCCATTTTTGGTATATACTTTGTTTGTAAAAATGCCATCCATAGCTGTTCGATGGGATTCGCTACGCTTTGGCGTTGCCGTTGTTCTGGTTCTATTTGATGGCATATTTGAATTCTTAGCGTACGTTTCTATCAAATCAACTTTGATTTGCACCATTATCCAACTTTATTCAACTTTCAACCACAATACACGTGTCAACAAGATCATGTTGTTATATTCCAATGGTGTTTTATATTAATTACAAATTGAAATAATTGGTAGATCGAGAAATTAAGTGGCTCTTACCATATGTCTGCAAGATTACTACACATAACGCTATAATTTGTCTATAAAAACAGAAAAGTTTTGCACGACAAATATTATCGTATTTTCCATAAAATATTCTATTTTTAGTCCATTGATTGCTCACTTTTTAAATTTGATTAACGCACAATCCATTGTCTTGACACTTCGCAAAATAGTCGCACACGTATTGTTAAAGGATTTAAGCCATGTGCATTGCGAGCTAAATCATTCCATTAAAGTTTGATTAACGCACAATCCATTGTCTTGACACTTCGCAAAATAGTAGCACACGTATTGTTAAAGGATTTAAGCCATGTGCATTGCGAGCTAAATCATTCCATTAAAGTTTGATTAACGCACAATCCATTGTCTTGACACTTCGCAAAATAGTCGCACACGTATTGTTAAAGGATTTAAGCCATATCCATAGCGAGCTGAATCATTCCATTAAAGTTTGATTATCGCACAATCCATTGTCTTGACACTTCGCAAAATAGTCGCACACGTATTGTAAAAGGATTTAAGCCTTTGACTCGGTGCATTGCGAGCTGAATCATTCCATTAGAAGTGTTGTTTCCAAATCTTTGCATGATCGGTGTAAAAGAAATTATGGTCCCCCAGGGATCATGGTCCCCCTTCTTAACGGCCCATACTGGGCCTGATTGTGTATAAGATAATAAGGGAAAGAGGTCACTATATAAATCAATGGAGAGTAGGACCATCATTTGACCTTCTACCTTTTACACCGGCTTAAATTGTTTTCGCACAGTGCAAAATATTATCTACAAAATCACATAAAAGACATAAAATCACGAAAAGAACATATTTTGAATGAAACCTTTTGCGAGGGTCAAGTTGCCAAAGCATCAATTATTATACAAATAGTGACTGCCATTGAGGGAAATAGTGCAAAATATTTTCCTCAAGGGAATATCCTGTCCACTGAGGCTGCAGGCCGAGGGAACAAGTCAGTGGACAGGATATTCACGAGAGGAAAATTTTTACACTATTTCCCGAAAATGTGGCAGTCACTATTTGTTTTATTATATACCTGATAAGTACTCTGTAAACAAAAACAAAATGAGAAGTCTTTTCATTTCAATATCAAATGTTCACAGGTTCTTATTGGCATTTAAAGGCATTTTACCTTTCAACTCCTATAATCTCAGATTTGGGGGAAGATAAAATGTACTATTGACTGGTCACATGACCTAACTGGTGATTAGTACAATTCATCTTCCCTGAAAGCAGGGATTTAGGACTTTCCAGGGAATTAGTTCATCTATTCCATGTCATGTGACCATGAATAAGCCAATGAGCATCTAGAATACATTTGAGGTATATAATAAAATCGGTTATTGGATATATAACGGAATGAAGTTACGTGAAATAGCGTGTTCTGATTAGCTGGAATTGGACGCACATTGCCTACAGTAGCTATGTGTGAATACACATATCCCCGCTTTTTAACACGACAAAAATGTACACACATGGAAATTCTTTCGTCCTCCACATTAACGTTATAAACTTCTCAAAACATTTACAATGAATAACTCCGACATCGTAGTAGATATATCGTTTTTGACATACAACGGAAAACAAATACATTATTGCTAACAAAATCAACAAAGGAATGGTAGCAAAATAACCCGGCGTATGTGGTTAATTTAAAATTTGTCTTGTATTTTTGTTTAATTTACGCCTGAAAAGTTGAAAAATGAGCAAAAAGGTCGCTGTTAACAAATTCTATTTTTCAAACGTCAAGATATCACAATAGACGCGCACGTATTCTTGTACAGTATTTTTGAAGAACCCCTTTACGTCATATAGACTAGTGTTAAATATGATTATGAATTCTTCGTTGAGATTATCATATAAATGGATGTCTGTTTGATCGCCCTCATGTAGGAATGCATCATCATTTAAAGGCAGAATCAGATCTATAGGGGTGGCAAATTTACAAGCGACATGTACAATTGACCTACCAATCTATTCCTTACAATCTCAAATACAATATATATCTCCCAAAAGATTCATGATATGTTATAAATTGGTAAAGTTATTATGGTTTCGAAGTGCTAAAATGTGTGAAAATGTTTAAATTCTCATAAATAATAAAAATCGTAACCATTTTCATATAGAAAATAAAATGATTATAAAATTATAACATTATTGTAAAAATCTTTAGTTTTCCTGAAATAAAATAAAGTGTGCACTTCGGGGATTTTTTAGAAAATAGACATGACAAGGAATGATATGAGCCAGAAATATTCTAAAATTGAAACAATTTTTTGTTGGCCTCCTCGCGCTAGATCTGATTCTCTCTTTAAATTAAACAGCTTTACACCTGTTTCTAATGGTAACATGTCAATATATACTATATACGAGTTTGTATCGTATTTGCCAGATTTTTATCTAAATAAAAAGCAAGAATTGTGAAATTAGTTTACTTGATTAGCCTTGCCCAAGTCTGTATGTTTTTAATTATCTGATTTAGAAATCAAGATAACTAAGAGACCGACTTGGGCAAGGCTAGTACTCAATCTAAAAAGTTTATAAACATAACTTTAAAATGCTACATTACTTAAGTTAGAATATTATCTTATATTTTTGAGAATTTAGGTACATCCAATCGACACCCAACAAACACGTGACGTGTTCTTGCAATATGCAGAAAGGATTTAAAAATTAGGTAAGGCAAAAGTGCATCAACAATTTTAGGCTAAAAGACGTAGACGAACTTTGGACCACATTTCCAAAGTTTTGATTAAAAAATATCTGAAAAATATATTTCTGAAAAATGTTGTTGAGCCAGTTGCCTTGCCTGTTTCATGCTTGGCAGCATTTTATAAAATACCTTGCCCCAGTCAAGCGTCGTCGTATTGGACACGGCATCGGGTGCTGCTTTCAAAGGGTAGTGTGTTGCGGAAGTACTGTCAAACGCCCCTAAGAATATGAACGTCAAAAGGCAGAATGGTAGCGTCAACGCTGGTAGGTTCCACACTTTGTAAATGTTACCGACCCCATTAGCAACGTAGACGCTGAAGATTAATCACTAGCAAGTGAGCGGAGTTCAACCATTTGGATACAGTTAATGACGAGAAAGGGTAGCAACAGTAAAAAAAAAGAAAGCATCGTTGCCCTAATCTGAACTGAGCTGACCTCACACACACATAAAGCTGGTTTTGTGTCGAGTGTAAAAAAGGAATCTAGATTTGCACAAATAAACAAGGATGAAAATACGGACAACATATTATTAATACATTCGGGAATTTACTATTTTGTGGCCAACCCGGCAAACCCGCCTAAGCTATTTAATATTCATTAAGAATTATAACCTATTTCAGAAAAAATATCCGACGTGCTTCTTGGGCCATTTAAGAACAATGGTCTCTTGCAGTCTGACAGTCAGGAACATGTAACAAGAATCATTTTGAACAATAATATCAACTTTTGGAATGGTTCGAAACAAAATCGAGAATCCGTGTCAGCTATATTAAATATGATCAAAATTGTTCGCAATAAAAATATAACTTTTTTGTACATTATTGTTTAAGAACGTCTTGTGAATGATCTAAATTAATTTGTTAATATTATGTACATGGTATTATCGAGGGGTCATCATAAAGTTTTCATAATACCTCTCTAACTTCTTTATTTTTCAAAGTACTGTAATTTTCATGAAATTACGCACAGATTACACTGCGTAGAATGTCTTATTAATCAACCAAAAATATTTACCATAACTGAAATGTAAATAAGTAATGGTTGCCATTGTAATGGGAAATCAAGGCGCTTGTCTCATTTATTTATTTTGGTTGCGACCAACTTTGCACATCTCTTGAATGAACTGAAACATATTAATATAAATTATGAACACTTATATCTCACCTTGCAGAACCCAAAATTATGAGGGGTAGAATAAGCAATGGATACCACTCTCGATCAACAGATACTCCAAGAAGCAATCCAATCAACAGGCCGTGGAAGGTACAAACACCCGATTCAATCAGACTGTACTCTTGTTTGACGGCAAACGCTGTGGCAATAGCCGCCAGGAGGCAGATCGTCCCACAAAGTGCAACCCAGGGATCCCCGAAGAAGAGCGCAATAAGTATCAAAAGTCCACTGTATGGGTTATTCACAAAAACTGGTTGTCCCACCGCACGAAGTATCCAATTTGGAATCGCTAAAGTCCAATGTTTTGTGTGTAGAAATTCGTTAACTCCTGCAGCGTCGGAGCTGATGTATTTCGCAAGGAAAGTCCAAACGGAGTTCTTCCGCTGTAACTTTGACTTTTCGCTCTGCATTATTAAGAAGTTTGGCAACAAGTGAGCAACGATCGGTATATCACGCAGTTTGATTAATAACCCCTGTATTGACGATCGGCCAAATACACATTTGCTCATAAATGAGGAATATTTGATTTTAGACTTAGATTGAACTTTAACTATTTATTGTTACTTAGATGCTAGCCTAAGTTTACAATTTATACTTTTCCGAGTAAATGGTATTACGTAAGTGCTGTTGATTTATCGAATCGTTTCAATGTCAACCCTGCTCAAGGGCCGGGTACTGTTAAAGGACACACTGAAGAAACCTGAAAAACAATGTAAATGTCTGAGTATGGTATTTGAATTTAATGCAGCAGCACTGAATGGGTTAATCTGTAATTGGCACCATCACTGGGGATCACCTGGAAACGAAGACAGCATTGTCAGCATTCTCGATTTAATCGCTTACCCTACAATTTTCAGTTTAATATCTGGCACGTATGTAGTGCTTATAGTTCGATCTCGAAAATATGATTTCACCTCCGACAAACATAGAATAATTGTCTAGATAATTACAAATAAATTTCGTCACTTCCGCTTCCGCCTCGCTTGATGCAAACAAACGTGTGACAAATGCGAGTAGAAAGGATGACTTATTCACATCAATGATATGCTCAAATATATTTACAATACTTTTAATTCTAATTTGAAAGCAAAGCAAAAATACATACACATTAGACAAGGATATATTAAGAACAACAAAACCAGCTAAATATTGTTTTTCAATTTTAAATATGATTTTATCATCTTTTATTCTAAATTGACAAGCCTTAAAAATATGTTTGCACAGAAAAACATACAAGGTCATAAAAGTTGAGAGTCAATGACATCACTTTAATGAATGAAAGGAGTGGTATCAATATGGTGAACTTTTTGAACACGCGTTTCTCTTAGACCAGTCATCAAGACATTCTGAAAATTTTACACATCGTCAATTTAATGGTAATCTTTTGGATGGTAACATTATGATTTGAAATATATATATATATACTTTTCTCTATGTTGTTTTAGAAAACACATCAGACACTTCTTTTCTTCTTGGTATCATATGTTCGGAATGAAATGAAACATCTATCCGAACCTCATTGGAACAAAACGACATAAACACAACGTGTTAACATTTGGTCTCTCAATATTGTAATTGTGCAAAGGAAAGTTTGGTTGCTTTTAAAAAAGTATCTTGTTAATGAAATAAAAGGTTTATCTATTTTTAAAAGATTTTTATCTATTTTGGGGGTTTCGTTTTAAGTTTTTGCATACTTTTTGTTAAATCAACCAAAATTTCTTTGTATAGCTATAATATTCAGAGGTCTAAGGAAATGTTGTATAATTATGCTATTTTGTTCCAACAAGGTTCGGAAAGACATTTTATTTCATTCTCAAGAATTGGTAGAAAGGAACAAAAAACAATTGCACTGAAAAACAAAAAATGTTAATAAAAACAGTTAAATAAAATATATACAAGTTGCATTAAATTGTTGCCAATCAGTCAACATTACATAAAGGACCGGGTTTCTTTACAGAATGTTTTCAATAATTGGTTTAAGAGAAAGGCATTGTTGAATTCAGTTTCCAATATCGATACCTATCCTTTTAAAAGATGGCAGCTTACCCGTAGTACTTGAATCGAGCAATATACTCTAGGAGCTAGCGAACATTTACAAGACATCTCGAGTACAATAAAAGGTTTGAGGGCTGTTATTAGTAGATGTGGGTCTAAAATCCCCCAAAAAGGCAACTCTTAAGTGACAAATTTTTGGCTACCACCAGGGGGCGGGCTCTTTGAAATGCCCCCCCCCCCCCCAAATTAGATTTAAATGGCATCTCGAGTACATCAATGAAACCTTTGTTAAAATGTTGCTTTGGACCCTCTGAAACAGTATGAGTCCTTAAGAGTAGCCAATTTGAGGGTTTAACCCATTTCCATTAATACTGTTAGCGATGAATTACTATTTTGTAATTTAAATATGACATTATAGTGCCCTACCCCTTGAAAAAAGAGGAAATCAGGCGTAGTCAATGTCATCATTTTGCAGCATTAAGTTGGAAAGAAGTGTTATTAGAAAGTGAATCAATGCATCCAAAGCATTTTCATATGTTGCTTGACATTGTAATTTGTCTATTACTAGAATATAAGACTCATACACATCTTATATATTAGTTTTAAATATAGTACATGTATTAAATACATGTACTAAATTATAATGGAATACGTAATGCATCATGCAGTCTAGACATAAGCATATTACAAGGTGTCAAATAAGTCCCCCCCCCCTCATCTACAGCATAAACCAAGATATATGGTACCAAGTGTGATATATCATTGGAAAGGTCTTTCAAAGTTACATTGATTGGCATATATCTGACTCTTGTCAATCAATCTCACAAATTTTTACATTGTATCAATTGAGGTGATCATAGGACTAGAAATATGGCAATTTGGCGTATTTTGCAGGACTTTAAGAATAGGGTATATGAAAAGTCAAAGGATCTAAAGATGACTACATATTTATATGGCAATGAATTAAAACCAATTTCTGGATATGTTTAGATGTGTTGAAAATAGAGGTGGTCAAAATTACTTTAACGCCCCGTATCGCTAATTTTAACAACATAAGCAATACATTTAGCATGTAAAATGTAAAATCATTCAATTTTCTACTTAGAAAATATTTTTAATAAGTGTTTTGCTGAATAGATATTCCAAAATCTGAGTTGCCCCTAAGCCACCATTCCCCATTTGTTTAACATGGGATCTGCCATTTTTGTTACATTTCATGAAATTCATCAATTTTGACATCAAATTTTGACAGAATGTAATGGAGATATAACATTGAAACGTTGCGGACTTTATAGGGAATAGAATCAAGATACAGATTTATTTACTTTATTGGGATTTCTTTTGTTCCCCGCTTAGAAAACAGTCGTTCAAACAAATATCGAAAGGTAGCCCAAAATCTGTCACTTAAGAGTTGCCTTTTTGGGGATGTCAGACCCACATCTACTAATTACAGGCCTCAAACCTTTTGTACTCGAGATGTCTTATAAATGTTTGCTAGCAAATACATTTTCATGAATATTCGGCCATATTAAACATTTTGCCGTGGTTTCCTAAATATGGGAAGTATATCCCGAAAAAGGCAGTACTATGAATCACTAACCTATTTTACTTGCCATGGAGTGATATTTCTAAAATGCAACATTATATGAAATTTAGAAAAATGCGAAATTTTTACCAATTTGAATTAGTTACCATAGCAACCAGAGTAAAAAGATCAGTATAATTTATGAGTAATGAAGCCTATACTGAAAACATGTATTTTCAATTGACTCATGTAAGTTTAAATTGTTGAATTATCTTAAAGGTCCAATATGCTTAATTTAGAATAAAAAATAATAATTGCAACATGTTACTCACACACTCGCTCAAATATGAAACAACGTTTGATTTGATTTATTATTGAACCAAGAAAAGGATAACTCACATAGAAAAAAGCATTTGAAGTTCAGAGATCATTAGTAGTGCATGCACATGCTAAACAAAGTGCATGTTTTAAATTACTTTTGATTTAAAAGATGGCGATACTTCTATGAATTGAATGTATCATGTAATACAAACAACATATTTCAATGACATTGATAAAAACTTGATATCCTGTATAAAGCTTGACAGATCAATATTATTTTTTGATAATTTATTGTAACCTTTTGTGTGGTCCGTTTGAGCTGTTGTTTGTCAAATGAAAGATAAGGTTCTTATCAATACATTGGGCATTCAATAAAATTCAAATAAAAGTCTTTATTTTGCCCAAAAACATTGAAAATACGCAAAGTGGGCCTTTAATTAACGAAAGCAATAACTTACCAGGTATTTTGGAGTTCATGTCACTGTCCTATATATTGCGGTCCGATAAACTATATACTGGTTGTCAAATCAACGATTTATCTATAGCGTAGTGCCAATGAAGTTGTGATTGAATTGCATTTATTCTTTTGTCGATTCTTAATCTCAATCCATCAATCTGATTCAATTATGCACAATCTTATCTCGAGAAGATTGCGACAAGATTGCAAGGCTTAATTCCTTATCGATTTTTAACTGTTTTTGAAATATTTTATATGCCTTTATACACTGATTTAGTTAGTCGTTGTTTATATAACAGGACAGGCGTTTAATTTATGAAATGGTATAGAAGATGTTATACCCTAGATGTGAGTAGAAATAATCTTCATTTACGTCATTAAAAATTCAAAATTCAGTCAAACTGATGTCATATTTGGAATCTACATGTAAAATTACATCTAGAAATGTGGTTCTGAAAAGAGTTTATCAACTTTGAAAATTTAATTAATCAACTTTGAATATGTGACTTCAAGGTCGGGGAGATTCCCCATAGAACCCATGCTGTAAAATCACAAAAGGTGAAATATCTTTTTATGTGCACGTGTTAGGCAGATAATATTTTCTTTTACTTGACATATTTTAATTTGTATAACTTTTTTTTTTTTTTTATTCATTTATGTAAAATAGATGTACATGGGGTGATATAGTAAATACAAGGGAGCATATTCAAGTGCTAATCACCATTTTGGCATTATAAGCACTCTAGCCTAGCGGGGAAAAAGTTGACGAGGGGTGGAAGGGGGGGGGGGTCTGAGCTGGGCTGGGACTGGGGGAAATACAGGGCAGAGGGACAATGTAATTTATATTTGCAAGACAAGGCAGGGTACAATAGGTTCTAGAATAGTCTTGTTCAGTATGGAGTAAGCCATCTCTTAATAAAGGCAGAAGTCAGAGTAAAGATTTTTGTGTTTTCATCCTTGCTAAAATTACGATTGCCAAAGGCTAGGTATCCTAAAAGTGTAGATTGGTTAGTGGGGATCAAAGGTGTTTCGGTATAGAGAGTATTGAAAAAGGTGGTTCTTGCATTTTCATTCAGAGGGCAGTGAAAAAAGAAGTGTTTTGGAGTTTCGGGTAGACCACAAGAACAGTTAGGAGAACTGATGAAGGTGTAATTGTGGACAAAGAGTTGAGCTCTGAAGAGCAGGTCTACCCTTAACCTATATTAATAAGTGTTTCTTCATTTCTAGAAATATTTAGCTTTGAGGTAGGGATTATGTTTATGTCAAGGTTGAGAGGGTGCTTGCGATTGTTGTTCTTAAAGGCAATGAGGGTTTTACTTGTTTGAATATTCTTTGGTACAGATAGCCAATGGGAGATTGCATTTGGTATGCAGGAGTTCAGGTATTTAGTAGTGGCATGGTTGGGTAGCCTATAGTGGCGATTTTATCGTAGTTCTCTTTGAGTATCACATCGAAACTTATCAAAAATATCGTTTATGTATGGTGGAGATGTACCTTTACTAACGTTGAACATGAAATTGTTAATTTGGAGTTTTCGTCTAGTTTCTAGGCTTGGCCAATTTAATATGTTAAGAACTTTAGTTGTGCTGGTTCCTGGTAGACAACCTGAGCAGATAAGAGCCCATTGATAGTAGGCACTATTTAGATGTCCAAGTAAATACTTGGAAGATGAGTCAAAAAGAAGTGATCCATTGTCAAAGTCAAAAATTTGTATAACTATCAGGGGCATAAGGGTAACATAAAAAGTGAACCACTAAAACTGATGATAAAAAAAACTGTCGGTTTGGATATTGGGTTCATCCCTCGTGAGATATGCATATCTCCCTCTGGATAAACCCCATATCCAAAACCTCCCAGTACATAACTGCTTTATCCTATACCAAGTAGAGTTTTCAGGGGCATATGGCCATTTCAATAGTGCAAGGTGTAAAAATAAACAAATCATTCATATGCAAAGTCATTTTATTGCATTTCCACTACTTACCCGAAGCGGGAATATATGCACTGAAGCGGGAAGATATGCACCGAAGCGGGAGATATGGCGGGAGATATGGAGGTTCAGGATATTATCAACCTCAAAATCAGGATACGGGATATATCTTGCCAACTTATCTCCCTAAAACTCTACTTGGCATAGGATAAAGGGAATTTTGTAATACCCTGCCATGTTATTTCCCCCGAATCAGCCACCTGGTGGCGAAACTGGTAACTACCTACTCGCATCTGAGTAATTTAAAGTTAATCAGGTCACAGGGTGGGAAGATAGATAATGTCGTTATCTAGGTACCCACATGTACATTGCCCTACATTGTACCAAAGTTATATTTTTTGAATAAGATATATCAGTCTAAAAATATTCAATTAGGTAGGCGAAATACTAAGCATAGAGGAGAGCTGCGCAATAATGAAACGCTTCATAATAATTATACCGGAAAATTAAACATGCTGTTGCGTCTCTAATGATAAGACGGTGTACACGTTACCCCTCTCATAATAATCAAATCATTTGTGACATTTGTTTAGGTTTAGGTTACCGTTGTACATTGTCAAATAAGAATGCGTATGCAACAAATATGTACAAAATCTAGTAAATCAAAAGTGATTAAACAGGGTCCAAAATTATATTTGTTGGGACTATAAATAACTCAAACAAACAACACCGATTCATCATTTTTTGCCTTGTACCACGCCCGGTAATCGGACAAAATGAACGGAGGGGGCTTGGAGGGGGGGGGGGGGCGATTTCTGCATGAAAATTCAACAAATCTCGAAGCTAGATTTATTATGCAAGAGAATGTTTACTATTGAATTCCTGAATGGTGTGGTTAAGTATGTTCTAGGTTATTCATGAGATCTATTAAAAAATTGAATCTAAAAAATAAGCAATTAAAGGACCATATTGAAACAGAATATGTAAAAATAGATTGTCCTAACTTTTGTGTATTTTTGTTTGTTTTGTAGTTTAGCTATCATAGATGTGGCCTATTATATTTAAATGCTTCTCTGCCATGTTATTTTCGAAAAAATAACATGGCTGAAACTCTCTAAATTACAAAAGGCCACAGCTTTGCTGCACATTATACATAACTATCTGAAATATACAAAAGTTAGGACTTGTACATATGTCTCCATTTTTCATATACTGTTGCAATATAGTCTTTTGATTGCTTATTTTTTAAATCCAAAGTAGTTCCAAACATTTAAAATTTACCTTAATGACATAACGTGCAAAGGTAAATGTTTTTGCAATAAATCAAGCAGCCGGGTATACACTCTCACGACTAAAACAAGTGTCCATGCGTCATATAAAAATAACTGGAAATAAATAAAATGAAATGCAGGGAAAGGGAGTGAATGGAGGAATGTTTAGATGATTGTTAAATGCCAAGGGAAAATTGATGTGTCCATGCGTCATATAAAAATAACCGGAAATAAATCAAATGAAACGGAGGTAAAGGGAATGAATGGAGGAATGTTTAGGAGTGAATAGATGATTGTTAAATGCCAAGGGAAAATTGATATATAGATTTAATTAAATTGCATCACTGTTTCGTATTTCGAATTAGCGCGGTAAAAGAGAGTTAAACAGTTAGGCTATACTGTATAGAATCACTGTAAAAGAAATTATGGTCCCATGGGGATTATGGTCCCCTTTCTTAAAGGCTCTTACTGGCCCTGATTGTGGATACGATAATAAGGGAAAGAGTTGTATTTAGGTCACCATATAAATCAATGGAAAGTAGGACCATAATTTGATAGGACCTCCTACCCTTTTACACCTGGGTTTCAGATTATTAAGTTTCTGTGTGCAATGAGCCCGTGCCCTCTTGTAAATCTAGGAGTTTCAGCCATGTTTTTTTTTCAAAATAACATGGCAGGGAAGCATCAAAACATATGAAGCCGCGCATTTTATTAGCCAAACCAGAAGCAATCCGATATACAAATATCATTTATGTACAATTAATACAATTTTCCATACTCTGGCGTAGCCAGGATGAGGCAGACAAGACTTTAACATCACTTTTTTCTTCCTGGCTACGTCACTGCCATACACTCGTATCATTGCACAATGATCTTTTCATTTCTTATTTTTTTAAGGTTTTACTGAGGTGAGTAGACTTGTGAAATGGACTTTAAGGGATTAGTCAAAATTTTCCGCTGAAACTAACAGACGACTAACATCGGCGGCATAACAAAGCAACGACACATTTTTAATATTTCTATTTATTGTTTGATTTAAGTTTACTTTACATAAGAATTGATGTATTACTATAAAAAATGTTTTCTCATCCTCGTGTTACTCATATCAAGTTTGCATCCACTTAAATCAAATTATAAAATCCATTCCAACTGGTAACTGAATGCAGTTCATATTATGGAGGTTAGAACACGTACTTGAGCGTGTAATATTTCAACCCTCGGGGATTACAACTCTACTATACCCAACCCCTAGAAATGCATAAGATACTCTGTTTGTCTAATTGTATTGTTTAGTATATTTTTGCAAGTACCTTATTAACATCTAACAGTCTTCCAATAAACCATTCAAAAGGAACAGGCAAATAAAAACAAAAAACATAATCATTACTTCTAAGCCAAATGGGTTGCTTATGAACACTGAATGGAAGGTATAGTAGAGTGATTACAGTCCCGATTCACTTTACCAGGGACCTAATTACAATTATTTTCCGTATAGCTGTTTACTCATGGCCAAGAAAACAATACAAATTGGGAAAATACTTCATGGAGGACCATACTTTTTTCACAATCATAATTCACCTTTCCAGGGACATTATTACAATTATTTTCTGAATACCTTTATACTAAATCATCCAAGTAAACGGTACAGAAGGGAGAACTAATTCATAGAGGACCATAATTCTACATGTGCACCTTTAAGTCTTAAAAACGTGTTTCTTAACATAACTATTTTAAATAAACTTGAAAGTAGATGGCATCAATAGCTCACTATTTCACTAATGGGTTCTACAAATACAGTATCTAAAGGTTATATACTAGTAGCCTGTAGCCTATAGTTGTAATCTGTAGACTATATAATATCTTCACACATAGCTAGACATGATCTATCAAATTCAAGGCAATCAGGCATGACACAGTATTTCAAAAAATGCATTCCTAAAATTACAGCCAATTGCATGGATCTTTAGATTCAGTTAACTTGATTTCAAGTTGGCGTTTGAGTTAAATTAATGAATAGTTTATGGTGGGCCTTTTGGTCATTATTGGGCCATCTAAGGACTTATTTTTTTAATTTTAAGCCAAATTTTGAAGAAAATGGGCCTCAAATTTTCAAAATTTGGGCCCACTTTTCGGCTAAGTGGGCCCACAATTTTTATCCGCTCAAGCGCGGCGGTTTTTTCTCTGACCTCAAATTTGGGCCCCCCCCCTGTTGGTTCCTGGATCCGCCACTGATAGTAGTATCATAAGGGATACCAAGGTAGGTGCTTCTGCAGGTCAAAATGTCAAATTCTTATAGCTTTGACCATTACAGTTGAATAATCCTTGCAAAAGATTTCCTTGCAAAATATTCATTTTTAAGTGACACTGTACAAAATCTTTTCAAATGTGTCTTCAATATCTTTTGTGATTGTATCCTAGATTTTGAATTTCAGCTGCAACCCTCATTGGGGCTACCAACCTCATTCAAAGCCTGTAAACGAAACATACATGCTTTAAAATCATCAACAATATATCTGGGCTTAAATCCTTTATTAAATTGACCTTTTCAATATGAATTTTCATCATATAAAAATACTACTAGAATTTGTTGAGTATGGTAAATGTTTCCAAAGTGATGAACAGTATTTGAATATATTTGTGAAACCTCACTAGTAGTGTAGTAGGATAAATTAGTTATGTGATTTTCGGTTATGAATAACGTTATATCCTTCAGGATTCTTGGTAAGATACCTATATTTCCCTCGGGATGTACCCCATATCCAAAACCTCACATATCATAACCCTTATAACTAATTTATTCTATGACATTTATAGTAAGGTTCGTACATGTATATAATATTGTTGTATCCATTATTTACAGAATTCATGAAAGTACAAATCCTAACTGTAAAGTACATGGCACCAAGAGATCATCCTGCTCTTTGAGGAAATATTTATATTTAGTATGTGATTAAATGAAACCTTAACATACTGACATAATGGCCACAATTTACAAGAATGGCAATCAGTTCATAAGCATTTGAGTAAAAGTATTTGAGAAATCCAAACAATGACATCCATATTCCAAGTAAATAATACTAATATCCACTGGCATCTATTTAGTTTTCAGTTGTATTCCTATTTCCCTTAAAGTGTAAGCATTAATGTAAAGCCTTCTGCACTTAACTGCATCATACTAGGGGTGACTGGGCATGTCCATTTCTTGTCATAACATCCTTGTAGAATGACGGGATACAGTGATACATATCGATGCTCATAGAGTTTGTCTCACATTTAGGGCAGTTGAATCAAAGTGGCCACTGGTAAAAATTGTGTTCTGTTTTAACAAAGTTTGCCACATGTTAACAGTCTAAATACACTGCTTTTTATTGCAAAGATCTATTTTAGAATGACTGCCCTGTTCATCACACAATCAATTCCTTACTCCAATCTGGTTTGTTTTATTTCAAAACAAAATGGACATGACGTTTATGAAGACGAGCTATTGCATGATTATCTTCCTAACTGTCTGTATTCTCCGGCTTTGTGCCATTTGAGAGTTCTGTTTTATCACCTTCTTTAACAGTTAATTCTTCTAATTTTTTAGTAACATCATCAGCGGATTTAGATTCTTCTGTTTTAGTTTCTGTTTTAGTGGGACTTTCCTGAGTTGAGGTATCTTTCTTGTCTGAGGCATCGCCATTTTGAGAGGGACTTTCAGCGGAGTCTGAAATGAAATGCAATGAATTTATAAGTGTCATAAAATGGTGATCAATTTGCACATAGCTAGGCAAAGGGTGTCTGATTCTGATTTTTGTGTTAAATTACATACTAAATCAGGAGTTTCACTAGAATTTTTCCCAACAGGCTTCATGTAAATGAAAACAACAGGCAAAATTAATGAAAATAATAAATTTAACATGGAAAAGTTGAAAACAGGCTTTTGTGAAAACAACCGGTGAAAATCGCCTATTGGGTGCTGCTTATGAGACCCCTGCTAAATGCATTTTTTATGAATGACATTTTGAAGTAAACGTTTTTTCAAAAGTTCTTTCACTAACATGGCATTATCATTCTAATTATGATACATGGTAGAGTCCATTTCACTGTTTCATTGCGTCAGTAGAACGCCAAAAATAAGAAATTGGGAGACCATTGTGCAATAATATATGGAAAAGTATATTCATAATGTACATGAATGACATTTGTATATTTCAGATTTTTTAGTTTTTTGTGCAATAAGCCTGTGCCGTCTTGTAATTTGAAGAATTTCAGCCATGTTAATCTTATTGAAAATAACATGGCAGAGAAGCATCCAAAATATAGGGAGGCCACACACTTTATAAGCCAAACTAGAAGCAATCCAAGATAAACAAATGTCATTCATGTACAATAGGAATATATTTTTCCATATATTATTGCAAAATGATATTTTGATTTCTTATTTTTTAGCTTTTACTAAGCAGTTAAACAGTGAAATGGACTCTACATATCAAATAGAAGAAACGTACGAATATAGTAGAACCTGTCCAATCCGAAGGCCACTGTGACTAGCCAAAGTGTTTGGTATGAATGGAATAAAAAAGATAGTTGGAATTTGGATAAAGTGTTTATACTTAGAGGTATTCAGATTAGAGAGGTGTTTGGAAAAATAGGTTTTACTGTACTGAATTGGGCCGTTTTACTATACTGAATTGGGTGCTTACCTTTAGAGGGACTACTGCAAAACTGTTTTGCTTCATCAAACTTTGCCTTAAATTTTTGTGCATCTGAAACAGAAATATTGGTACATTCAAAGATGCAACAAAGACATGTATAGACATCATATTCAAGCCACTAATACATAAATTGTCACTACCTGCCATTTGGTATAAATGCCAAATTACAGACACCACGTTATAGGCGCCGGACACCAACCGCAGCCACTAAAAAGTTGGAGATTATGGTGATTTAAAACTGTCTACATTTCACAACATTTTTTGCTCTAGACATTTCGTGTCATGACTATTTGGCACGATGACCAAAGGTTCCAATACACCATTGGAAAGGAGAGAGTGTCAGCTTTATTGAAGCTAGGACAAAACTTCCTTTACTAAAGTTGCTTAACTCAGCAGATCTATAATGAGTACTGTGGGTAATCAACCCTTTTCTAACACCATAGCAGAGACTTATTGAATCAAAGAAAAAAACTCACTTTCTGCATTGCCAAATCTGATGGCTAAAAGTTCAGGTTTAGCTTCCTCATCTGCAAAATCTGCTGCAACACTCCAAACCCATGCTTTTTCACTACCACAGTTGGGCTTCAATTCCATAGCGGGATTTACTGAAAACAAAGTACCAATCATGTATGGTATTTAGTGTCATGGAACTTTAGAAATTATTAAAAGATCAAATGATGTACGAGATCTTCATGTTAGTCTGCTCAAAAGGTTAATTGAACATCAAATCAAAATGTGCCAATTTGTGTTTTTGTTTAATATTAATTAGACTTTATTTATTACATGTGATTTCTATTTGGTCAATTTTAGAGATAAACAAAACAAAACTGTATCATTCAGTTCCAAAAGAGAGTCCGATACAAAGAATCAATTACCTTGTTTTTAAGCTTAAATTCATTAACTCTTTTGACCGGGATGTCGACTAATTCATCCTATCGGTAAGTACTACGCTAATAAGTTTTTCGTTGTATTTATAGATGTCAGGCTATGTCTAACCTTGTGGATTATGTTTGTATAGGACGAAACATAAATGTTACAGGAAGTTAATGATATTTCGTGACTTTTTCATAGAATAAACCCAGGTTTTCTCTAATATTATTTGAAATAAAGAAAATGGGATTAAAAATGGCTGCTGCTAGAGCTCGAACTCTCATATGTAGACAATTTTCAGGAAATTAATTACCGAACTTAGCAAATTTGCTAATTACCAGTCGAAAGAGTTAATATATACTTACTGTATCTATATATGTATTGTTTTACATCTTGGGGATGATTTAATTCAACAAATTTGTAATCAAACATTAATATTGTTTTACTTACAAAAGTGATTGGCACATATTTTATGTGTTTTATCTCTCCTCATCAGGACTCTAGATCTGTTTTCACGTTTGTGTTTAAGAATTTTCACATCACCAGTTCCCCGATCTTTCCACTCTGTAGGCTCGGATTCATTATCAAATCTGAATAATTTTGCCCGCCTAAAAGAAATCAAAGAATATACAAGTTATGTTACAATCTATATTGTTTCTGAATAGTTGACCACCAGAGGGGGGAGGGGGTCCACCTATTAGTACCACCTATCCTCTTGGTCTAGTTAGGGGCCTGATCATTTAGTTAAAAACTTTGTCTAACGTAGATAACGAGGAATTTAAAAAAGAAAAAATGAATGATTTTTAAAATATTCCAGCAGGGAGAGGAGTCAATGGGAGATAACAAAAAAAGTGTGAGAAAGAAAAAGGGTTTACATTGAGGGTTTTTTTGGATTAGAAGGCTGATCAGATTTGAGGAGTTCAGATTTACAGATTTCACTCTCGTTTAACAGTATATTATAAAACTTACAATTTGATGAGAACATCTTCGTCGGCCTCTAAACTTGTTGTTTCAATGACGGGAGGAAGCTGTACAATAGGCTCAAAGTGGATATCAGGGTTATCCTGCTCATCATGCTGCAAAAAAATAATACCTACAATGACATAAAATATACAACAAGGCATTAACATGCAAAATGTCACCACCAGCCATTTGTTACAGATGCCAAACATGAAACACTAACCCACAAGCACCAACTACAAACTGCCAAACACCATTGACAAAAAGTTGGAGACTATAAAATTGTCACCACTTGTGGTAGAGACATATCAAAAGCAGTGATCTCTGCAGCATTAAAGCAAGTGGGAGCTGCACCCAGCTGAGAATGTGAAAATAGGCTTGCACTCACCTGAAAGCCATTTGATCACTAAATAGTTGACCTAAATTGATAAAAGACAGAGATTTCGCACCTAGTGAAAGTACAACTTATAACGTATACTTATACTTATAGGTAAACGTACAAGGTGTTTCATAATGTGAGCTTTTCATCATGAAAGATCTTCTCGGACTGTAATAAATACAGATCAAAAGGATGCCATTTGTACTTTCTTGAATTGTAGCATGTTTACACGGGATGTCATCGCCTGATTTGGTCAATGTTAGGGAGCAGGTCGTTTTTACAATAAATTTCAATATTTTCACACAAAATATTTTTTTACTGAAAAACTGCTCATTCGCAGAGAAAATGTACTAGCACATGCAATGACAATGTCAATCACGCTTCTGTACTAAATTCGGCGGAAGTCTTTTATAATCTAATACGAAGTTACTAAAAAAGGCGCGAACGCCCTACACTCAAAATGATCGTTTTTCCATTATAACTTTTTAACGTAATTTATCGAAGGCTTCTAATTATTATCCAAGATAGTCTAAATACCGATTAAAATATTTCTTACTTCAAACAGATACGCCGTCTTTTATTCAATTTTTTAAAAAATAATAAAAAATAACTCTTGTCAATGTTAGGGAGCAGTCAATGTTAGGGAGCAAAATGATTTTATCAGAATATTAAAAATGTAGCAAATGGCCATTTAAAATATGTATGGCATTTACAAACTGAACAATTTTGTTTGTATGATTATTTGATACCCTTTGGGGAGGAAAGCGTTAAAATTGTAAGAAAATCATTGAAAAGGTTATTTTGCATTTTTTATTTTCAGCTAAATCCTGTTTACGTTCGTTTTAGAAATATTTAGATGCGAACCATTCCTTCTTTATTCGTTGACCTCTAACTGTAAATGAATGGATGTATCGTTATATACACTTTTTGATGATGTCATCAGTTCACAATCCTAAATTGTGGATGATAAATTATCTGAACTGATATATAGGCTTGAGAAATCTCCGACATCCTTCAGTTCTATGATTTGATATTTTCCTAGTATTAAAGTAAGAGAGTTAGTCTCGCACTTATCTTTACGACCGGGTATCACCTGATAGCTGGCACAAACGCTATGAAGGGCTCATTGCGCAGTTACATGTATGATAGTAGATTTTTACACGTATACTTCAATTTGTCAATACTCAGACAATGCAGTATATAACCGATCTCTGTTATATGTGTACCACTTGCTAATGATACTCTAAAGCCCGGTATACACCAATGGGACAAGTTTTATTATTCTAACATTTCTAAAATATGATTGGACAAAGTTTTAGACTTTCTTTAAGTGTTACCGGTCTATTTCAAAACAATAATTTATATACAAAGATGAGCTCATTTATTTAAATACAATATCATGAATAAAGGGAGATGTCATGTAATTATTGTATCTGGTTAAATTGTGTATATTGTGCTGAGCAATACTGTATGCTTGTAAGGTTTATACCAAGGGGTATAAAACAATCATACAATCTTGTCTAGTTTATAAATGACATACATGTTTGTAAAGGCCAATTACTCTGATATTCTGATAAAACCATTTCGCCCCACTGCATTGTTTGCTCCGCCACATTGATCATACTTATTTTTTATTATTTAAAAAAAATTAAAGAAAGGTGTACCTGTTTGAAGTAAGAAATATTTCAATATGTACTGAGATTATCCATGATAATAATTAACTTTCCTTCGTCAAAAATCTTTGAGAGTCCATTTTCTGAAGATAACAAAAATGCAAAACAATTTTTTTTATCGATTTTGTTAAATTTTGTTAAGGCAAGGGGTTTAAAATAATCATTCAAACAATATTGTTTAGTTTATAAATGCCATACATATTTTAAATGGCCATTTGCTACATTTTTAATATTCTGATAAAATCATTTTGCTCCCTAACATTGACTGCTCCCTAACATTGACAAGAGTTATTTTTTATTATTTTTTAAAAAATTGAATAAAAGACGGAGTATCTGTTTGAAGTAAGAAATATTTTAATCGGTATTTAGACTATCTTGGATAATAATTAGAAGCCTTCGTTAAATTACGTTAAAAAGTTATAATGGAAAAACGATCATTTTGAGTGTAGGGCGTTCGCGCCTTTTTTAGTAACTTCGTATTAGATTATAAAAGACTTCCGCCGAATTTCGTACAGAAGCGTGATTGACATTGTCATTGCATGTGCTAGTACATTTTCTCTGCGAATGAGCAGTTTTTCAGTAAAAAAATATTTTGTGTGAAAATATTGAAATTTATTGTAAAAACGACCTGCTCCCTAACATTGACCAAATCAGGCGATGACATCCCGTGGTTTAGTTGATCCAAATGTGTTTGTATAGAATAAAATAGGCTCATATATAGTACACAGTCTGGCAAATAAGGATTTTTTCACTATAGCCAAATTTGTCCAGAGACATTTGAAACACTCTCGCCAAAATATTTTTCGTCTGGCCATAATTTTGTCTAGTCAGCATAAATTTTGCCCTCATCTCAAACTGTGCATGAATTGCGAATGGTAATTTAAACTGCTTAAAATAAGTGGAAAGGCCACACATGTCTGTTTCCTGATCAATGGAATTTCAGATTTGGGGTAGGCAGGTAGGTAGGTTGGAAAAATCTTACTCATAATTTTTTGAGGGTAAATTAGACAGAGCATGCTGATCAAATGTCTATACTAGAGTTGTATGTACTAACAATATCGATAAAGAAAATTGTGTTATTAGGCTATACTGCTAGAGTATGTATCATCAAAGAAGCTTTTACTTCAGAGTTTGGAGAGATCAATATTTTGAAAATGTAGCATCTTTTGAATTGAACCTCTTTAAAATGAACATCATGAACTTTTTTTAGTCTAATGAGGATAAACAAATAAAGGAATCAAATGTGCAAGGAGTTCTAGACAGGTATCTGGTTGTTATAAATGAATGTTGACTTGAACAGTTTTTCATAAGTTATAAAGATGGCAGTGCGATCAATACAAATAGAATACCAAAATTGTTACCTCTGAGTAAGAGGGGGAATAACCCCAGGGTTCAAAGATGACATACGCTTATAATGTAAATCTGTATTGAGATGACATCGTCGCTGATTGGTCAAAAGTCGACAAACAAATGACGTCATCAATGGCGGTTTCAAAATTTTCGAAATACGCTTCGAATAATATTATGTTCATTTCTGGCGTGTTAACCAATATCATAGCTTCTCATTTCACATCAAGATAAAGAAAGGTGTACGGAATATGCCTATATCAATTAAAACATCCCATCGAAGTGTAGTATTTGATAACTAGCCGATGAAAATTCGAACGAACGAAGGTGGTAAGCAAGAGAGGTAATTATGTCTGTCATCTTTAAACTCTGGGGCTTTCCCTCCTCTTCCTCTGAGTAGGCTAACTTCCTGCCTGCTCACGGCAAAATTTAGATGATTTTTCAGTGTTTTTTTCTAAATACTGATGATTATATGGCTATTTTACTTCAAATTGTTCTTCTCTAAGGTAGGTGGCTTTATGTTCTTCTATTCTGATCATGTTTTAGGTAGAATAAAAAGCTTTGTGAATGGGAATAGGATCAACTATGAAAATTCATTTTTCAAGAATGTCGGGGATAAAAACTGTGAAGTTTAATAGATCTAACATCCATCGCCAAAATTGTCGAGATAGATCGCAACTTCTATCGCCAAATTTTTTTCACTCCCTGTTTTTGGCGTTTGGCGACCTCTTATTTGCCACACTGGTACATATGTCATAGACCCATCTCTTCTCAAATTGACTTTTTGGAGATGCTCGTTATGAAACACCCTGTATGTCATATGTTGAGCTACTGAATGGGTCGTTTCCAGAAATTGCTAGAACCTACTGGTTTGATTGGTGTTTCAAATTGATGGTTAAAGTATTTGATTAGATACTGTTCCCACTCAGCCAATTAATTTTAAAAAATGCTTGCGGTCAATTGTTCCACACACATGTAGGCAAATCTTCATACGGAGATCCAACTGTATACGTTATCATCTACGTAAATATACCGTTTTGTAAGTTCATTGAACTTACAGGCCTCGCGCTTAACTTTTTTTATCAGGTAGGCCTAGTTGTTTCACTACTTAGTGAATTTTCCAGGTAGCTATTTGAGAGAACCAGATAGTGAAGATTTCGATCTTTATTCTTATGACTTACCAGCGCAATAATAAGATATTACACTGTAGTGATCTCCCCAGCAGCAATTGTGCTGCACCCACCTGAGAATCAATTTGCACCTACTTGAAAATGAGAAAAACGTGAAAAATAGGCATATTTTTCCAATTTTGGTCTAAATTGTGAAATAAGAATTTTGCACCCACTTGAGATAAAATCCTGGGGAGAACACTGCACTCTATTAGATATATGGAAGAAGTAAAAAATCCCCGGGAATTTCATGTATGGCAAAGTTTTCTTGCCAAATATGACTAATTTGCAACATCAGAACGGATTATAATAATGGAATGGATTGTTATTGGAGAGTTTACGGTAAAGATCGCTAAATGAACCAAGAATCAATAAACAAATAAAATCAGTAAAAAATATTGCAGAATTCCCTAGTGGAGCCCCGCGAATTGAATGATATGTTCTCCCCGATCATCTTTATTATTTCAGCTAGAGACCTTTCGATATCGATCTGATATTATACTGAAAGCCATTTGTTTAATGATAGATCGTCATTTTCCATGTAAAAGTCGTAAGAATAACGAGAAATGTTAGAAAGAAAGAGGAAACGTCAAACTAAAGTTCATGACCTTGACAGTCATGTTGACATGCGCAAAAAAGCTGCGCAAAAGACTACTTGGTTAAATGCGGAAACGACTCTAAATTTGAACATTTCTTTCATTCATTTCAGCCTATTTTGAGATATTAGTTTAGAATTGTGTTAAAAGGACCCACTGATGCATATTTATCGGGAGGATGCATCGAATTACAACATGTGTCATTTTTATCACTTTTTAGTGTGAGTACTCTATTATCGCTCACTTCATTTCTCTGAAGTTCGATCTTTTTTCTTCTGGTCTGGCTGTTTGGAACTAGCGAAGTTAGCTAATTGGAGGAAATGACAAGTAGTGTTCTGGGAAAACAGGTAGCGAATCGCTACCTTCGCAACGCTAATTTCGAGGCCTGACTTATACTGATCATGAAAACATTGAAATAATCAACTTGTTTGTGTAATGACTCACTTTAAAGAATCACGACTCCCTTTAAAGGATCGTGTTTATAATACACTACAACTACAAGGACACGGAAGCAAGCATTTAATTATAATGTGCATAATCTACACGTGCAGATGACAGTGCATTCATAGTCTCTAGTTGATGGAGCTTTTCTATAACGGGAATAGTAATGTTCCATTGAGTACAATTTAAAATTGATTTTAGTAAATATAATAGTTCAACATGACCCTTTAAAGTGGGAGTATCGATTGCCGAGTCGTATCCAATGATCCTGGGCCTATCGTAAAATGAAAGCTTTGAATATGTTGTTGCCTTTAAAAATGTATCTATTTTCCATGTATGCTACTAGAATTTGTGCACATACCTTATAACGATCGATAATGGCAAAGGAAAATCCTCTAATTCTTCGTCATAATTTCTCCTTCGACGTCCGCCATTTTTTATTAAACCGGAAGTTTTTCTCTGACGTCCGCGCAATGTTTTTTCACTTTTATTTCAGATTACGCTTCGGATTCAACATTTAATGCTTTCTAATATTAATTAAGTGTTTTCTATCAGAAAGATTTCATAAAAAGACTCACACTATCAGAGATTTTATCGATTCGAGCAGCCAGAAAAATTAGTTTCAATTTCACCCGCTAGGTGTTTTGACGTCGACTTGGAAAGAATTTGAAAAATCTATGAGTGGGACTCCTTGTATGGAATTGTAGATTCTAAACGATTTGCCAGTTCTACTGGTTGATGAATATTGCCATATGCATACATTTTTATAAAATAGGAATAAGGAAGAAGATGTTGGACCAAACTTCACCCCGATAGCTCAGAAAAGGTAAAATTTCTCCATTTTTCTCTCCACAGACCTTAGAGCCGCTTTAAACTATACGTATACGTATAAATTGTACTTTCACTTATGTGCGAAATCTCTCTAATATGTGCAACAGTGATCTAAAATACAGAATTCTACAATAATGATCTAAATTGAGCAAGTTGAGGGGTGGCCATTGTTTATGTAACCAAGAGGATTGTAGCAATTGTAAACAATTAAAATATCAATATACTAATAATACTTTGATGGCATCTGCGTGACACTTCAAGCTAAGGCATGGTCTAGGTAGTCGACCATTGTATTAATTGCTTAAAGCTTTTATAGGTTTTAAAGTTATATTTTAACTACCTCAGATTTAATCAGACATTCTCAGTGTTAAAGCCAAGTCCAAATTATTAAAAAGCCCCAGAACAACAATGGAATAAACATTCAAAACATACAGTATCCATCAATTTATTGTACATCACATTATCATAAACTGTCAAAATAATAGATACAGTCAATTAAATGTATTTCATAGTCACCAGTTGAACCTAAAAAGTAAGAAATCTAAAGACATTGCGCAATGATATATGGAAAAACATATTCATACTGCACATGAATGACATTTGTCCATTTCAGATTATTTAATTTTTAGTGCAATAAGCCTGTGCTGGCTGTTGATTTGTGATTGCAAGACAGCACATATTTTCCTCATAATGCTCATATTATCTAATTAATCAGCCTAAATATGTTGATTGAAAGATTGTTCAGAGAATAGGGGATTGAGCATTGAGGTCAATTAAATAATCAAAGTAGAAGGTATTTTAGCATTGCCATTCCCAGGTGCGATATCATAATATAACACAATACATGCACATCGATTTCTGGAAGCAGATCGAACAGAGCATGGTCATAAGTATATGGAGAACAAGACAACGGCTTATATTAGCTATGATGCATTCTGATTAGTTGAAAAATTCAATTAGAGCACAGTAATGCTTTAATAAGTACTATATGCGATGTAGGGAGAATGGGTGTGAAGTAGACACAATTTTGAGGTAACTTCGACATGTGGGGTAACTTCGACACTTTGTTGTTTATTTGCTCTAATTTCCGATCTAGGGGGAAGCCATGTTTTTTTTCTCGCATGGATCAAGATCTTGCAAGATTTTAATTTTTCCAGAAATCAAACATGGTGGAAAACGGAAATTCTACTTCTAATAAGTAAGTGTCGAAGTTGCCCCGTCTCTTATGTCAACATTACCCCACATGTTGATGTTACACCCCTTTGCCCTAATGATCAATAAAACTGATCAATCATGTATTCAAATGATGATTGATCATGATATAATGTTAGCAACTCATGTCGACATTGCACCCCTCTACCATATTCTATCTGTTCAAGTGCCTAGAGAAGGCCACAGTTCAACATGAATATTACTAAGCTACATCAACTGACTGTAACATGTAATCCAAAAATCTTTAAATAATTTCGATTTTTTTTCATTATTTTTTATGAAAAATTGAATGTGTACAGATTTGAAACGCCTCTAAAAGTTTAAAGAAAGCAAGACGATTGACAAAACTTCGACAAACTGCAGTTCATGTACTAGCTTTCATCGTAAGATAAACATTACCTTGTCATCAGACATGATTACGGAGATGTTGTTAGATTTTTGTACAAAATCGAGCGATATTTCCTGGATTCCCGCGAAATTCAAAATGAGGCTTCATTTACCTCAGGGAAAAGTATATTTATGAACCGGATACAAATGCCACACATAGACAAAACCATACTATATAAGTAAATAATACGTTTAAAAATGTTACACTGTCTTTAATTGCTTCGAATTGTATGAAATCGAAGATATATCGGAGAAAAAATAGTTGGTTTACCAGAAAATCAAAGTCCGGAATCCAAGATGTCTGCGCCCATGTCCTGCAACATTTTCTTGTGAAAAAATAGTAAAATATATCCAAACTACCACTTAGGCTAGAAATTCACGAAACTACATAGATCCAAATTGAAAAGGTAAGTAGACTAACTTTTCTCTTGTCAATTCTGATTCACAATCACAGTCAGTGTGCACCACAGTGAGCACAATCAAATATCTTCAATATTATTTTTCTGTTATATGGTAGCATGGGCTTTGAAAGCCCATGATGGTAGATATAAGCTTAGATAGATGGTGCTGACTGTGGTATGCACAGGCTTGTCAACCTGGGAACACCTAAACGAGTGACTGTTTTGCTTGACAATAATCAGAAAAATGCGTATTTGCGTGACATTTCTGTCACCCCCACAAAAAATGGGTGTGATTTCAATTTCTTCAGCAAATAGGTGACAAATATGCAAATTGCGGGACAGTTGGACGGATGGTATGCAGGTATGATTTGGGGCAAGCCTTGTGTTCTGATATCTATTGATGGCACTTCCAGGTTATCCCGTTCCCGGACTATGGTCCTGTGAACATCTCAATCTTTTGCCTGTGCGATTACAACATGGGAGAATTCTTTACTGATCTTACACTTCAGATACCTACTTCAATAGATTCCTTGGTAATTTAGCATTCTTTTCGTGTAGTTGAATCCACAATTGTCTGGGTTTATCGGCAGAACGAAGACATTTTCGTTTTTGATCGCAATATTTGCGTGTAACATTTAACCTTTTTCAACCGTCAAATTCCTCCATATTGGTACTTCCGGGCTACATCCGGGACAGCCAAACGGGGGATTCCCCGTTTAAATCCAACCGCCATTTTGAAAAGTGATGGAATCTCTCTCGATGAAAAAGAGAAAATGTTCTCGTTCTGCCGATATACCCAGACAATCGGCGGTTCCAATATATTAGAAGTTACATCTTGAGTTCTATAATGCATTGAGGTAGGTATCTTAAGTGTAAGGGGCGTAGATAATTCTCCCATGTTGTAATCGTACAGGCAAATTAATGCGATCAGTGCAGGACTATAGTCCGGGAACGGGATAACTTCCAGGCTCAGCCACCAATCAATATCAGGTGTGGATACAGGTTTCTGTGTTGTGGAAGAACAGTTCCAACCCGAACCAGTCTTACGCACATACACTATTTGGTGTTCTCTGAGACCATGGGCTTTCAACTAGACTTACTTCCTTATTTTCATTTCAAAGGAAATTGAATTGTTTCTGTTGTGGAAGTAACACTTTTAGATGTTTAGACTTAAAGGTGCAACAAGTAGTGCAATGATCATGGACCAGTGTCAAAATATATTTAAGTTTGGATATTTCATCAAGACTAACATCTTTTTTTATTTTCTACAAAGAAACCCCCTAGATAATCATTATTTCAGCTTATATTCCTCTTGAAACATGGTGGATCTTAAAAATATAAAAGTGGACATCCCCTTTTTGAAGCTTTGAACTGTATTTACACTTTTTAATGCCGAAATTGATAGTTTATCCATACATTTTAAGAAAATAGGTATGTCAAAGAAGATGTTAAGCCAACTGTTTCCTTGATAGCTCAGAAAAAGTTAAAATTTTCTTATTTTCTCTCTACAAGCCTTATTGCCCCTTTAATGTAACTATTTTCCAGGAAAACGCAGCCCTATCACCTCGTCGATTCAAATTCCCATTGTTCTGTTGTCAGGGGTCTCACCCACAGGTGTATTGGAAACATCTTCAGCATAACCGTTCAATCGTAATAAATTGTATTTATGTTATATTTATCCTTTTTACATGCTATAATTGTGTATTCAGTCAAGTTTAGAGTTTGGGAACAATCAATATTTGCCCATAGGTAGTGGTGGGAGCTAATTTAATTTTAAGAAATTTTTCTATTAAGTTATTAAAATATTCTGCCATTATGATTATAGTTGTCATGGCAACAGAAGGTGACACCACTCCTATGGAAACATCTCAATCAGGCAACCCATCTGACATGACAGATGTTGAGAATGTGAAAGATAATGTAAAAATTGAAGAAAGCGTTGATGGAAAAGACAATGTAAAAGATGAAGTAAAAGATAATGGAAAAGACAATGAGAAAGCTGTACTAAAAGATGATGAACAAGATAATGTTAAAGATACAGTGAAAGATGATGACAAAGGCAATGAGAAGGATACAGTAACGATTGAGAGAAATGACAGTGAAGAAGATACAATAGAGAATGATGCAGAACCAAAGAAGGATGATGACCTAAATGATCCTTATGGTTACATCAAAAGAGATGAATTTACAACAGAAATCTTTAAGATTGAAATTGGGAACATTCCTAAGATCTACTCTTGGTCAGTAAGTATTCAGAGTCAGACATTAATTAAATTTACCACAATCACATATTGTAATATTTGGATTAAGTTTTTATCATAATTTATCACAATTTATCATAATTGAACTGATTTCCAGGCAAAGATTTTTCTAAATATCCTTTAATTTTTACCTAGCTGTTACATTTAATAGTTATGTGAAGTTTGACCTTTGTTCTATCATGGGTTTTCTAGAAATCAATTGTTCTATTGACCATGCCCCCCCCCATTTACTTATTTCACCTTTAACCTTTTTATTATATTAAATATTTTAAAATAAGATTCTTCATATGAGACACATATTACATGTGTCAATCATTGACTAATGTGGATATGACTGTGACTTCATTGGATTACAAATGAAATAATTCGCTAGATTGAAAATGAAATAATTTTATTTTCAAATTCAAAAGAATGAACGTTGACATTCTTTGACGTCAGGGTTTAAAACTCGCAGCTTTTTGACTGCCAATGGCACTCATTTTTCGTGATCGGCAGTGAACTTTGAAAAACTGATTGCCTAAAAGCCAATAAGTTAAATTGTGGCAATCTATGTTTTCAATCTTGATCACAAACCCCGATAATGACTTGATTCAGGTGTTACCGTTAGCCTATAATAGATATACAGCCGGAATCCGCACTCTAAAATTATGGTACCATACGGTATGGTAGCCTATGGTACCGTTTGAGTATGACACCGTACACTGATCATGGTACCGTTTTAGTCTGTGGTACCGTACGGTACCATATTTCAAGGTACTGTACAGCATCGTAACCAAAATGGTACCATACAGTACTGTTGCAGATTGGCTGTGTACAGTGTAAAGTGGAACACCTCTTGAAGTGGAACACCTCTCGAAGTGGAACACTTTTCAGAGTCCCAAGACCAACTGACGAATGTTAAATGGACCTCTTTATGCATGGCGAACACCTCCCAAGTGGAACATATTTAGAGGTTCGAAAGGTGTTCCACATAGACAGGTTCTGCTGTATAAAATGAATCAACTTGATCCAGTTCATATTATAACACACCAACTTTAATTTATGTTCCAGCAACTGAAAATGAAACTGAAGAAGTTGGGACTCAATCCAGTAAAGATCATTCTGTTGCAAGACTCCAGCTATGCCTTTGCAAATTTCAGGTAACAGCTTACACTTATGACTCAATCACATTTAATCTACCGCAACCATATGGCGGCCGTAGCTTCCCAAAATCGAGAAAAATATGCAGCATAGGGATAAGCAGTATGATGTAGATTTTCTATATTGATTTTGTGAAGCTGCACCCGCCATAGAGAAAATGTGACTGAGGCTTTAACATTGCATTGGTCTCCTGGAAAAATGTTAAGAGTAGCAGGTATTCACATTCTTAAATGGTAACCTATGGAAAATGGTATTGAAAAAATGGTTTGTCCTAAGAGGAGTTAGGACTAGAGAGATGTTCAGATATACAGATTTAACTGTACAATATGAATTCATCTTTACCTCAAAAATGTTCATGCCGAGAAATTACAGATTATCTTCCTTTAAGGTGTGAAGAAGACAGACAAAAAGCCATTGAAGTGATAGATGGCCACAACTGGAAAGGCCTTTCTCTGACAGCAAAACCAGCCAAGCCAAGACAGGACCCCCTTATTAAGAGAAGGTTGGATAAAGGTAGACCTCATTGAATGTTGTAGTTAATATGTCTCAGGAAATACAGTGATTATGGTCTTGGAATTGTATGTTTGCATGTAAGAAGATTTATCTGTATAAAATTTAATGTACAAATTAAAGAATCTCAAATCTTATGAGGCTTTTGTGCAGAACTATTGAACAATGCTAATAAAGTAAAACCTGTTTAAGTGAACATCTCTCTCTAGTGAACACCTGTGTTTAGTGAACACCACTTCAAGACACATTTTACATTGACTCTTGTATAAATTCCCCTTTCTAGCGAACCTTTTTGTGGCTCAATAGGTGTTTATTATATACAGATTTTTCTGTAATATGCATTCTCTCCTACATGTTTGTACCTTGCATTGTATGTTGTAATTTCCTTAATTTCAATGTTGGACTTATTTTGACAGAGAAGTCAGAAGCTGGTCCTGCTAAAAGATCACGACAAAATGATAAAGAAGAACTCTCTGATGAGGAAAGACTAAAGCAAGCAGTGATGCCTTTAGGTCATCTAACATATGATGAACAGTTAAAGGTATTTAGTACTTCTAGTTATAGTTAAAGGTATTTAGTACTTCTAGTTATAGTTAAAGGTATTTAGTACTTCCAGTTACAGTTAAAGGTATTTAGTACTTCTAGAAATGGTTAAAGGTATTTAGTACCTTTAATATGGGGAGCTATTTAATACTTCTAGTTATAGTTGAATATTTAAGCACAAGTGCCAAAGGGGGGGATCAAAAACTGTAAAGAAACTTAGCAAGAAAAGCAAACTAAGTGTAAACCTGTTATAAGAAAAATAGACCCTACTGTATATTTCCAAAAACCATGATTTAATGTGAGAAGAAATAATGTCTGATAATATCACCCCCCCCCCCCCCAATCGAGCCAATATCACAATCCGGAACAAGAACACCAAGGGATGGTATAAAAGTCAGCTTCAAAGATGACTTGATGGTACTGCTAATGAGTGATGTAGATGTTGGTGTAAATATCTGGGGGAATTAGACATTTTCTTTATACTAATTCTGTGAAAATTTTGTCTAACAGAAATGCAATACTTGTTGTGGTTTTGCATAGCCTCAATATACACGTAGATTTGTCTCTCATCCTTTTAGATTCTGGCTATAATCGGTTTTTTAATGGCTCCGCCTTATTGACCTTTACGCTTATGTATTTTCTGTCTTCTTTCAGGTGAAGCTATCTCAGATGCAGGAACACATGAAAAATTTAACAAAACAAATGTTCAAAAATTTCCCACATTTGAAAAAGAAAGATAGCTGGTTGGCCAATCTAGTGTGAGTACAGTACAATTTTATACTTGAATGTCTCCATGGTGGATTGTCTTTTGTATCTCCTTATGCAGGGGTTTCACTATGCATGGGAGTAGCAAGGCACAAAGCAGTCACATATTTATGTTTGCCTCACCTATTTATGTTTGCTTCACCTATTCAATTTTGACTCACCTATTTATGTTTACCTCATCTATATAACATTGCCTCACCTATTTAATTTTGCCTCACCCTTTGAATTTGCCTCACCTATTTTTTAGATCCTGGCTATAACCCTGGCAGGATTCAGAATAATAGGTGTTGAGTCCAAAAAACAGGCAGAATAAACGTGAATGAATATTTTTGATATAACTAACTTGATATGGTCTACAGGGTGTTACAGAAGTAATGTCAAAGATGTTGCCATTTCAATTCTTCATGGCTGATTTTCTTTGTACTTTGTACAAATGAATTTCTCAAGAATGACACAATTTGATTGATTCATTTCATGGTTGCTATAGAAACCTGATATGATGTATTTACCTGTTGCCAAATTTTTCAAAAACTTAAGGATGAATGATAAATTGTTTAAAATAATATACAATATTTGAGATCGAATATGCAAGAAGAGATTAGATGTTTAATTGTCATTATGTCACCACCACAAGTGGTGACACACAAGTGGTGACACCACCACAAGTGGTGACAAATTGTTATAGTCTCCAGCTTTTTGTGAATGGTCTTCCCTGGTTGGGCTTTTGTAACAAATGGCAGGTGGTAACATTTTTCATGTTAAAGCCTTGTTTTTACTTTTTCAGCTCTGCAAACTCTGGTATGTGTTGCCCATTGGAGGAAATACTCCCTTCGGTAGGTACAGGTCCCTTGTTTTGATTTGATGATTTAGGCTAAGTCATAGGGATAATTCTCTCAGAATTTGTTGAATTTATCTACATTGACAAAACAAAATCTTGTGAGTTTTCACATTTATATGTCCAGATTGAAGCAAGTGCCAAATTAGGAACGAGTTCATTGTAAAACTTATATTGTCTATTACTGTTAAGCCTAGCTAGCCAGAACACAACTGGAACCAAATTAATCAAATGAAGAATGATCACATTTCAAGATTTCTTAATATGTGAGTCATTTGAAGATCACACATTTTGGTCTGAGAAAAAGTGTTCACATTGAGAGGTGTTCAGATTAGAGAAGTGTTCAAATATACATGTTTCACCGTATTTTTTTCAGCCAGAATGTGAAGGATACAGGAACAAGAATGAATTCACTATTGGACTGAGCCCTCAAGGGGAAGGTAATTTATTAGATACATTATTACACCATACAGCAATAAAGTAAGCAATGTTCCCCCCAGGATTTACTCACAAGTACAATAAACTTGTGTTATCCGAACTCCCCAGGGACCAGCCAAAAGTATTCGAATGTGCACATGTTCACATATTTGGTTGCTATATTGTGATCAGTTTTTATGTCACCACCAAAAAGTGGTGACATATTGTTATGGTGTCCATTTTTTTCTTGGTGGCGGTTGGCGATTGGCGGTTGCCGATTGGCAGGTTGCGGTTGATGTCTGAAACAAATTCTTTAAACTTCCAATAACTTAACAAATACTGTTTAGACTGACTTCAATTCTTTTCAAAATCATCTACAAGTTCTCAGAAGTTCAAATCTGACTTTTGATTTGAGATTTCAACTTCAATGATCTTCTTAGGTAAAAAAATGAATTTTTTCAACTTGCTTCAAATTGACCAATTTGTTTTTTCAAAATCATCTACAAGTTCTCAGAAATTCAAAACTGACTTTAGATTGAACTAATAATATTATGAGCAACTAGGTGGTGACATTTTGTCATGTTAATGTCTTGTTAAAAATGAGCCTGGCTTATTAAAAAATAGGACAAAAATGTATTCAATTGATTGGTACTCATATTAGAGATTTGTTTGGTTATGTAGGTTATGCTAACATTTTAACTTGCAGAGAACACTGTCGGATTTAGATTGAGTTCTTATAGAGATGGAGACAGTAGTGTTGCAGAGCCTTATGGATGCGTAATGTTAAATCAGAAAATGAAAGATGTTGTTCAGGTATTTATCTATATATTATAAATGGTGTAATTAGATAATGATTAAAGAGCTATGTTGGAATTGTTTTCAAATCATACAAATATGAGTGCAAAGGTTTAACTGTTAAGTAACAAAAAAATTTAATAACCCAATATGTTTCAGGGCTTCCAAGAATTTATAAGAATTTCTGGGAAGGACTGTTATAAAACTGAAGTGCATTCTGGGCACTGGCGCCTTCTGCAAGTTAGGACCACTAGGAAAAATGAAGTAATGGCCATAATTGGCTTCCACCCTCAGTCTTTAACGAAGGTGGGTTTATTATACAGGGTGTCCCAAATGATGGAAAAATGAAGTAATGGCCATAATTGGCTTCCACCCTCAGTCTTTAACGAAGGTGGGTTTATTATACAGGGTGTCCCAAATGATGGAAAAATGAAGTAATGGCCATAATTGGCTTCCACTCTCAGTCTTTAACGAAGGTGGGTTTATTATACAGGGTGTCCCAAATGATGGAAAAATGAAGTAATGGCCATAATTGGCTTCCACTCTCAGTCTTTAACGAAGGTGGGTTTATTGTATACAGGGTGTCCCAAATGATGGAAAAATGAAGTAATGGTCATCGCGATAATTGGCTTTCACTCTCAGGTTTTGACTAAGGTCGTTGCATTATACACGGTGTCTCAAATGATGCAATTTAAGCTGATGTAACTCAATAAATAAACTAGAAGAAAAATTCAGATTATTCATTTTTTGAATTGCCATTAAAACCTACGGCCTACCTCAGGTTTACCAGCCCTTGGACATGTTCATCTTCCATTTAAAAGTTAAATATACCAATCTGTTGAGATCACAGTGGATTGATTTAACTAATTATAGGAGGAGATGTTGGCTTTAAAGCAATCTATCAAGGAACACTTCACTGATGGAGATGGCAAGAAGTGTGGGATCACATCTATGTACTTGCAACAGCAAACTTCCAGGTATGTTAAAAGACAACTATCATGGGAATATATGTCACCACCACAGCTGGTTGTTGACATATTGTCATAGTCTCCAAGTTTTTTGGACTGTGTTTGGGGGGTTGCGGTCTGCATGCATTTGAAGTTTGGCAGTCAGCATCTGGAAAAAATGGCAGGTGGTGGCATTTTCATTTTAAAGCTTTGTACATCAAAAGCTATACACTTCTGGTTATCCAAAGTCATTCATGTATTTTCACGAGTGAATATTCATTGAAGGTGTTGTTGAACCTTTCACGATGATGGGCCCTACTATGTTATACTTTTCAGGATGATAGACTCCTTTTTGCACCATTATTTTTATTTATATACATCAATGAAATGGCAATATCACCAGTTCTATTCAGTATTTTTACTCCAAATTTTGACAAGTTGTTCTAATGTGATAATCCTTACTTAAAATCATATTTCAGTGATACAATTCAAGGTATAGGTCCCGGGTGGAGGTAATTTGCAGTTTCCCCTAAAACTGCTCTTACTTATCCGTCACCAGGGGCAACATTTTCCTCTAATATTCATGTCGGAAAAGGGTTAAGGCCTCTGTTTTTGAGATTGGCATTTGATGTTGGCATGATGGCATTAAACATCTGTAACAAAATTCAAATTTGTAACTTGGTGAACGTTGGTGACATTTCAACACACTTTGCAAATGTGCTTTATGGTCATCTTTCTGCTGATGGGTGTGGTCTGTGCATGTGTGTATTGTATGTGTCTCTCAAGGCAAATGCCATCACAACTCTTGTCATCAAAATTTGAGGCAAACCACTAATGTTCAACTGCAAATTACTGGTCTTCCTGGCATGCCGGGTAAAGGATGAGTCTGGGAATGAGTCTGGGTATCGACTTAGAAAATATTGAAAATTGTAATGTCTGAAAAACCAACTCAATCGCACAAATTATTAAACTTCAATATCTTATCCTTCTTCTGAGAGTACAAAAATATCTATTTGTATCACAATTAATGAAGAATATTGGCATCAAAGACAGTGCATATCACTTTGTCAGAATTGAAAAAAAATCAATGGCAAATATTAAATGAATTATTTATGCAAAAGGTTTGAAACATATCCTCCAAAACATTGCTTACTTTCTTTGTATAGACATTGAATGGCATTTCTGGATAAGTGAATTGGTGTTTATCTGGGTAATCAAGGGATTATAGTCACTCAAAGTTACTGAGCATCCAGTTTTGAGACTTCAATTGTGTTGGTGAAGTTACACATATTTCAGTCAAATTCATGCTGAGCACAACATTCCGGTTTCAATTTTATAATCTCTATACATGACCCTGGTGATGAAGAGTCAGAATCAGTCAAAAAATCTAAACCGGAAAACTGTGCTCATTGTGAAAACTAAAAGTGAAGCAACTTTTTTTCTGATATTTCTTACATCAAATGGCAGCCATCTTGTTTTTCCCCCTTCAAATTAAACTGGCGGGAAATTCAAAAATTTGAAAAATTTTTTAATCCTTAAATATATTTCAAAAATATGATTTTCTTTTAAATTCTTCATGGGTCTTAAGTTATTTCTTCTTTGTAAGTCATACATGTTGCCATTGATGTTTTTTTTCTATGATAATGACTATTTGTTTTTGTTAAGATACTTATTCTGACTCTCAGCAGGGGGTTAATTATGCATCAAAACTCGTGAAAAAGTAAATATACTCATCAAATATAACTAGGACAGTAATAAAAAACATATTTAACATACATTTGACTGAGGGACCAAAAGGGCATATACCCAGACACATCCTTTGCTCTTCAAATTGCTGCTGCAATATTTATCCTTGTGTGTCCTTTTGATTTATTTTCAGAGTTTCTGCTATGAGTTCTGAGGAAGAGTATGAACATATATTTGGAGAGGAACACATACATGAGAGTCTGTGTGACATGACATTCAGAATCTCACCTGATGCATTTTTCCAAGGTAAGTACAGTAAAACCTGTCAAATATGAACACCTCTTGGGCTAGACAAAAGTGTTCAGATTAGCAGGTGTTCACATTTATGTTTTCCTTGATATATGAGTTAATGGGAGATAAAAAATATTGAGCATGAAAAAGGATTCACATTGAGAGGTGTTCAGATTAAAGAGTTGTTCAAATATAAAGGTTTTACTGTGGTCCTGATGTAATGTTACAGAAAATCTTTTAGTATTCGAGGGCATCCATAAAAGTATTGACATTTTTGAGTTTTTATCTAGTCAACCAAAAACTTGGTATGCATCTTTGCATGTTTAACTGTCAACATCCTCCGATCACAGGGCTTCAAAATCCAGAATATATTCTTTCTTTTTACCCCCTGCGATAAGCAGTTAGCATTTCCCCGACTAAGAACTCGCAATCTGATTGGCTGTCGCAACACTGCGAGAGAAATCATGTATAAGTCATTGCATTAGATCACGTGATTCAGTTGAATCAGGCACTTCCAAATTGGTTATAGCAGGGGGAAGAAGGAGGTACGTATACTGGACACCTGCTTAGGAGGATGAACTGTCAATTATCCTTCATTTATAAAAGCATTGGATAATGCCAAACTATAGTTGCCATAGTAACCTAGATGTGATTGAACTGGCCATACCTGTGCATTCTGGGTAATAATATAACACTAATCTCTTCATAATTCCAGTAAATACTGCTGGTGCAGAGGTGCTATATAGGAAAGTTGCAGATTGGGCGGGGATATCTCCAGAAACTACCCTTCTTGATGTGTGCTGTGGTACAGGGACTATAGGACTAACACTAGCCAAGGTATGCTTCAGCCAAAATTCAAACATGACCGTGCTCTATTCGAATTTCTCAACCAATCAGAATGCAGCATAGCCAATATAGAACGTTCTCTAATTCTCAATAGATGCACGACCATGCTCTATTCAATCTGCAATTTGCATTGTTTTGAGTGACGTCACATCTCAGCTGCACATCTGGGGCTCTGTCCGGGATAGCTGTTCTTTTTTACTCCCTCCTCCCTCTATATTTATTTTTATTTTATCAACACCACATGTTTGCATACACCGTATAAAATCTAAAACGGGGAGTAAAATAGAACAGCCCAAACAAATTCTAAAATTTTTCCGGCCGACTTCAGAATCTTGACAGCATGCGTATTCTTCCTTCATGCCCGTTCCACAGACACAGCTTTTACTAATTTTTATGTTTGAATAGGAATAAATAATGATAGGCCATTCAATATGGTGAAATTCAGCACTCGTTGGACAGAATGTTAGTACAAATGCACTCACCTTCGGTTCGTGCTTTGTACAACATTCTGTCCAACTCGTGCTGAATTTCACCATATTGAATGGCCTATCATTATTTATTCCTTAAATATATATTTCATATTTGAACTCTGGACATTCTATATGCAAGAAATAAACTGTTATTGTACTCCGATAGCAACATTCAGTTTGGTAAATCACTCATGAAACAATAAGTCTAAATGGCATTTAAAGGCCCCATATAAAGTTTAAACCACTTTGGCTTATATTGTAGTCTTACCCAATGTTATCAAAGTGTGATATGTGAAACTTTCTTTTTAAATTTCAAAAAGTGGTTTTTGATAGACTTTTTGTTCCAAAATTTGTGAATTTATTTAAAACCAACTTTTAGAGGTCACCCATATCTTCTAATTAGCCACAATTCATACCAATGCATAGCATTCATCCTCCCATGTTTTTTGCCAAAAAAATTAAGAAAATCGGTTCATAAATAAGCGAGAAATGAACTTATCAGTGCATGAAAATGGTTCTGAGAAAAATGCATTTCAAAATTTTAGTTCTCATAGAAACCAATGGTACAATGATATCTAAAACATAATTTATTCTTCCTTTTAACCTGGTTAGACAATCAACATTGTTTTTTTATGAAGGTCTAGCATATTTAGAAAAGATTGACATCGAAAAAAAATTTTCAATTTTTTTCAAAAAGTTTTTGGTACCTTAGTGACATCACTAATGTTTCAAAATATTTTTGATATGCTAAAACATTGAAGTGGCCCATTAAATATGGCATTTTATTATTGAAATAGTGTGTCCTTTGTTCAATCTTTGCATTGGTGTTAAAAAGATAATCTTTTTCGAAATGCATTAAGAAATATTTGATGATTAAGAAATTTCAACTTTTTTGAAAAATGGCGGGAAATTTGAATATTTGAGAAATGAAATGGTCACAACTTTTTTTTCAAAAATTTTTTTTTGTTCAAATATCTCTAAAATCACTTTTTAAGTCATGACAAATAGTAAATGAATGATAAAAAAATATTTTCAAACTTTAGACGGGGACTTTAACAATAATTTTCTAATGAAAATCGTTTTTGTATTTTCATAATCTTTTCAGTATTCTAAAACATGTTTTGACTTCTCTTTAAGAATTGCTTGCGTGGATGTACATCTACATAGGGTGTCCAAAAAGTAAGAGAACTGGTGCTACCCTCTCATAAATACTGCATTGAGCATTTTCAGATTTTCACTTCAATGATATTCACGAAACACTGACTGATTTATTTATGGTTGTTATGGTAACATGATATCACAGTACCCTTGGCAACATATTTTAACAAACAGAGTGTCAAAGTCTATTAACATTATGTATTTGCAGAAAGTAAAACATGTGAAGGGGTTTGAGATGTGCCAGCAAGCTATAGAAGATGCTAAATTCAATGCCACTCTGAATGGTAAGATGGTTGATTTAATCATCAGATTGTGTACTTTTTGAAACAATTGTCCACAAAGGACACAACTTGATACAATATTTAAGTACAACTACCAGCTAGTAATAATATAATGTACAACTAATATTCTGAGATATTTGCTTATAAATTGACTTTAATGTTTAAATACTAGTAGATGTCGCATTATACATATTGCTAGTGTCTGAAATAGCGGTCAGAGGCGGTGCATAGTGAACTTAGTTTAATAAAGCATCCACTCATTTTAAGCCCAACACATTTCTTACTGTTTTAATATATGGTATTATATTGATATGCAATAACATTAAAGGGAGAATCAGATATAGCGAGCAGGCTAAACAAAAAATTGTTCCAATTATAGAATATTTTTGGCTCATGTCATTCCTTCTCATGTCTATTTTCTTAAAATCAAAAGAGTGCATACTTTATTCCAGGAAAACTATAGCTTTTTACAATAATGTATTATTTTTCTATAAGAATGGTTACCATTCTTATTATTTGGGAGAATTTAAACATTTTTCACCCATTTTTGCACTTTGAATTCATTATAACTTCACCAATTTATATCATATTGTGAATCTTTTGGGAGATATTGTATTTGATATTGTAAGGAATAGATTGGTAGGTCAATTATACACGTTGCTTGTAATTCAGATTCTGCCTTTAATAGATATTAAAAATGCTGAATTTTACTGTGGGAAGGCAGAAGATGTCATGATGGATGTCGTCAAATATCTACCAGGCTCATCCGAAGTTGTTGCAATAGTGGATCCTCCTCGGCAGGGCCTTCGTAAGTAGAATACTTCTACCTTAAAAAATAGCTGATGATCCTCCTCGGCAGGGCCTTCGTAAGTAGAAAACTTCTAAAAGAAAACTTCTGAAAAATTGTTGATAAATCTAATACCAGTGGTTGGATTTGGTTCAGATTTTACAACCTGATATTTCATATTCTAATGGATTATGGGCATAGGACTTTTCTGTTCTACTCAAGAAGGAATTTTCAAGATGACTGATGAGTTCAAAATGGCCACCATTCTTTGAAAGAAATATAGTTGCTTATAACTCAAGTTAATAATTTCTATTGACAATAAAGATGATCCCTATGAGTATTTTCAATGTTGTATTCAATTATATGATATTTATATTCTTAGATTCCCGGGTTGTCCTTGCAATCAGACGTTGTCATAACTTGAAGAAATTGATCTACGTCTCCTGCAACCCTAAAGGTGCATCTGGCAATATTTTGGAGTAAGTTTAGTTCTCATTGAAGTGTTATATTAGTTATTTAGAACAATATTGTTTTAACTTATTTGCAATTAAGCAGTGCTTATTTTTTTTTTTAAGAGTGTCCCAAGCTTTTTTTTTATTAATCATCCTTATGGTAAAATACATTACAGATTTTATTCTTAATTAATGAAAACATATTTTTTACATTTATATTTGCTCATCAGTCAAGTCTTTGATGTAATCTTAAATGACCAATACATTTAAATGGCACTTTCAGTTATTGTTACCTAGAATAACATTTTCGTATGTTTCAGTCTTATGAGGCCAGTGTCTAAGAAATTCAAGAATGCTCCATTCCGATTGGTCAAAGCTGTTCCGGTAGACATGTTCCCCTATACAAACCATTGTGAACTTATTATGCTGTTGGAGAGAGACTCTACATAAGGACTTTTCATAGCAAATAGGGACTTTACACCAACATAGGGACTGTGTGTGTAATCTGGACTCTTCTTCTTCATATACAAAGTGACCCCTCATCAATGTGTGGATCCTAAATGTACATATTAAAGACTCTTAACAGGGATTTGATATGTAATATGAACTTTACTCATTCCTTAATGAATCCATTGGACTTCTCTTGAAAGCTCATCTTGATGGATCTTATATGTAAAAAGGGACCCTTCGTGAACATAGACTCGTGTACATGGGGATTCTTAACTACATAGGGACTTTCAATGTGCATGGGGACTCGATACAATCATACCTATGGATTTCACATATGTAGGGGTTCCTATGGACTTCACATATGTAGGAGTTCCTATGGATTTCACATATGTAGGGGTTCCTATGGACTTCACATATGTAGGAGATCCTACGGATTTCACATATGTATGTATGTATGAGTTCTTATGGACTTTACAAATGTAGGAGTTCCTATGGACTTCACATATGTAGGAGTTCCTATGGACTTCACATATGTAGGAGTTCCTACGGACTTCACATATGTAGGAGTTACTATGGACTTCACATATGTAGGAGTTCCTATGGACTTCACATATGTAGGAGTTCCTATGGATATCACATATGCAGGGGTTCCTATGGACTTCACATATGTAGGAGTTCCTATGGACTTCACATATGTAGGAGTTCCAATGGACTTCACATATGTAGGAATTCCTATGGACTTCACATATGTAGGAGTTCCTATGGATTTCACATATGTATGAGTTCTTATGGACTTTACAAATGTAGGAGTTCCTATGGACTTCACATATGTAGGAGTTCCTATGGACTTCACATATGTAGGAGTTCCTACGGACTTCACATATGTAGGAGTTCCTACGGACTTCACATATGTAGGAGTTACTATGGACTTCACATATGTAGGAGTTACTATGGACTTCACATATGTAGGAGTTACTACGGACTTCACATATGTAGGAGTTACTATGGACTTTACATATGTATGAGTTACTATGGACTTCACATATGTAGGAGTTACTATGGACTTTACATATGTAGGAGTTCCTATGGACTTCACATATGTAGGGGTTCCTATGGACTTCACATATGTAGGGGTTCCTATGGACTTCACATATGTAGGGATTCCTTCCTATGGAGTTCACATATGTAGGAGTTCCTATGGACTTCACATATGTAGGGGTTCCTATGGACTTCACATATGTAGGAGTTCCTATGGACTTCACATATGTAGGGTTTCCTATGGACTTCACATATGTAGGAGTTCACAAGTACATTGTGCATACTCGTGTACAAAGAGACCATACATGTACATTTCAGTATGTGGATTGAAAAGCATTTAGAGTACTGAACTCATTGCATTTTTTAAACACACTTTTTTGCAATGAACTGATTTTCAGTTATTTAAACTAGGATTAAGTTTTTTAAGGAAAAATAAATATCAAGGAAACTCCCTGTAATATCTTTTGCGTATCTTTATTATGTCCCCAGCACACAGTGTCAACCTAGCTTCAAATATTTCCAGTGTCCATTAATCATCAGACAAAAGTCCAACAACCGATACAAAAGTTATACAAAACGTTATTGAAAAAGAGAGGCGAGACCATTCACTAGATATCCTTGATATAGCTGGTGCAACTTTTATTGATAAATCAGGAAAGTTGTTAGTTTATCATCTTCTTTATGTCGTGCTCTATTTACAAAACGTAATGGTTCATATATATTATCAACCACCGCTATATCATTTCCTCTTTTATATCGTTATTACGTTCGGGGAAGTCTCGTGAAACAGAGATAATTTTATGATTTATCATCTAGTTGTTCTTAATGTTTTCCTATTTTCAATTACCATCATATTATAAAATGAATGAAATATGACAAATTCATCCAACATGTGAATATTCAAATATAATCAAATATTAGGCTAGAGTCAGAGATACATTTCTAAATTCCATAAGGTTGGCACAGTTTTTAATCAGTCAAGGGTTTCACGCAAGGGTTAATAGTGATCCGCATAAAGAGATATTCTATTTTATTGTACATTCAGTATTTGTTGTAATACCAAAGCCCAAATGCGTTCGCTTTTTGAGCTGTTTGACATAGTACATGTTTCAGTCTTTACAATTGTGTAACACAAAATCAGAGTTTATCTGAATAGAGAGGTATGTATTCCAATATTAATGCATGTACTTTTTCTTCCCAAGCTCAAGTTTGAGATCTCTCCAAAAATGTCTTTGTTCTCTTTCATTCTCACTCCACTTCAGACAGAAGTTGTTTCTCACCATCAGTTTCAAAGTCTCTGACATCTCCTTCTGTGGTATGTTCTCCATCATTATCACTATAAGCGTATGCCTTTTGCTTTGTTTCAACAAATCTATTGCAGCTTCCATCTCAAACTCATTCATGCCCTCTTTCATCCAACCTCGCGTCACCAGAAAGATAACGTGTCGACTACGATCCATGTGTGTGAATATACCACTGAAATAAGACTCACTTCCAGTGGGAAGAATATTAATGTCATACATCAATGTGAACTCTAAGTCTCCTTTTCCTAATTCAGGCGTCATAACATCTTGTACCCAGATTCTCTTCTCTGGGTGGTAACTGACGAATGCGTCATATATTTCACTTTCAAAGCCATCTATAGGAATGTATCCGTTGTGTTTTCTAGCTCTTCGTACCATTTGTCTGTATTTGATATCCTTCCAAAGATACTTAAACAATGCTATTCCAAGTACAATGCCTAGCGCCAAAGCAGTTCCACTTAGGATACACCTATTAATGAAGAGATCTCTATTGCATACCACCCATGGTATATTTACCTTGATTATCTCCTCATGTTCTCGTTTTGCGGGTGCCGCGCATAATTTATCATGTATCACGGCAATACCTCTGTGTCTCCTTGGACGATCACTGGGGGGTATCGTGATGCAACAACACCGTGTTGTTGCATCAAGATGGCCAGACTTCCGGTGATCGATTTTCGAACGATATTTTGTTTTCAAAATTTAAACCCATTTCTAGGACGAGTTGCTCAATAATCATACACATGCAGCTAGCGCATGATCTATATTTTGAAAAACTGTCGTTAGTATACATGTAGCATCATCAAGAAGCTATAAATTCGCGGTTTTAATTCCTCACTATTGATGCAACAACACCACTCTGTTTATTATCGATGATACAACAACACCAATGTGCTGATGCAAAAACGCCAATATAATGTATCATTGAACAACAAGAGAAACTGTTTTATGTCCCGTTTGCAGGTGTTGGTCGGGACATGAATAAAACGCTTGAGTCCGTGGTCCATGAATGAAACGTATTTTGTTTGGTTTCTTAATGTATTTGTATCTGAAAAATAAAGATTATTATACGAACATTTTCTAAATTAAATGCCCTTGATTTACCGTATGGAAATTGTATACAAATAACTAATATAATCATGGAAAGACAACAGATATCAGTCATTTTGTGTTGTTTGTACCTCAATTGAAATACTCATTTCTGATTGGTTGATGAGCGGTCAACAATATGTACTGCTGACCGCTACTAGGTACTGTTGACCGCTACTTTTGAAAAAATGTTTTTTGAATGTTGATTTTTTTTTAATTTTGAAAAAATAAGTTGTGTAAAAAATTACAAGTATTCGACGGTTTTGAGATTTTTTGCTAAAATATGATACTTTTACTTATCAAATATGTTCACTTGATATTCGATTATATATTCGTCCAATTATTATATTCTTCGGACTAACAAACAATTGTTCACCTCTCTATTTGGTCAACTGACCAAAGTGTATACCTCAACAGTAAACACTGAGAGTACTGTTGACCTAGATCTCCGGTCTAGGTCAACAGAACTTTCAAGGTTTACAGTATCGGTATACAATTTTGACAGTTGACCTCAAGAGAGGTCTACAATTGTATATTGTATATCCTTTGTTATCCCACCCTAAGTATGACGTCATTTATCAAGTTGAAGAGTTGTATACGCTGCTCAGGAGTCGTGTACGCTATCCAGGAGTTGTACATCGTTCTCAAGAGTTGTATAGGATGAGTGTTGGTTTAATGATATTGCAGTTATACAATGCTATTATATAGAGGTTATTTACTAAGAGGGATTCAATATTGGTTTTATTCCGAGAGACAATATGATATGTCCCGAGGGCCCGGGGGGAATCTGGGATTACTGTACCCCTATCAGTTTACCTTTTTGGGCCCTAAATCCTATCACTTTTGTTTACCTTTTTACTTAGTCGGAGAGAACGAATCCACAGAGAACAATACTTCTACATGTGCACTGTGCAAGATTTCCATTAAACGTGTAACTAAACGGCCTCTCTAATAAAGTCAATTAGACGTTTTTACTCGTTGGCTCTCCAAATTGGAGGAAATAAAGAATCATATCATATCATAGATGAAGCAATCATCTCATTAACATGCTTTTTGAAATGTTCTCCGATAAGCTCACGAATGTTACAGTGAAACTGTTTTAGCTATATTTTGATAAACAGTGGTAACGTACATCTACTATATCTAGTTTATCACTGTTCTAAAGATGGATTACAGATAATTTCCAATAGCTCGTCATGTTTACCGAGAACGAAAGATGTTTGTCCACCATTTTGAATGATACTAAATGGAGTCAGGGTCATCAAGCTATGGAACAGTGGTTTATGAAAATAGATTGGGTTACTGTAGCTTGCCATGTTAAAGGCGATTGAACTATGTTATAGAACAACGTCCAGTACATTATGATATTTAAAAGTATAAATTTTTGAAAATATATGTAAAGAATCTTCGCCCACAGGACGTGTATTTTGAATGCCTTGAGAAGAACGCAAATGGGTAATGGGTAACGGTGTCGCAATCGTAGCATTTAAAAATCTGTTCCTCTCGAGATTTATGGTCTTCTGAAATTATACTATTAATTGGTGTTGCTGCATCATTGCTCAAATCTAGAGGAGTGTTGTTGCATCTTCGGTTTGGTGTTGTTGCATCAATAGTGAGGAACTAAAACCGTGAACTTATTGCTTCTTGATGATGCTACATGTATACTAATGACAATTTCTTTAAATATAGATCGTGCTCTAACTGCACGTGTATGGTTGATTGAGAAACTCGTCCTAGAAATGGGTTTAAATTGGGAAACAAAATATCGTACGAAAATCTAACACCGGAAGTCTGGCCATCTTGATGCAACAACACGGTGTTGTTGCATCACGATACCCCCCAGTGACGATGCTGCAACCATTCTATAAATGGCACCATATCACAGTTACATTGCAATTTATTGTCTTGAAGATCAATTTCAGAAAAAGAGTGAAGATGTGTCAAGGCATTGGCATCAATCAGCTGAATAGCATTTCCAAAAAGAGAAAGATATCGTAAGTTTTGTATCTCAAATAAGCCAGTTTGAATATGCGTTATCCTGTTGAATCTCAAGTCTAATGAGGTTATACATGAATTATAGAACATGCATGTAGGGAGTTGAGCAAAGTAATTATGAGACAAATCTAAATCTCCGATAAAAATATTACTGAACATGGAACACAATTCACTGCCATTATAGCGAAATAGCAAATTCCGAGCCAGATAAACAGTCTCATATGATTTTTGATTTTTTAAAATTTGATAAACTTGACCTTTGAAGTAATTAAACAATTCATACATCTTATGTATACTAAATACTAGCAAATCCAGCTTGTCAAATTTAAAGAACGTTCTGACAGGATCAACTTTACTTTATGTTAGATATTTCAATGTTTTTAAATCGTTAAGATTGATAATTTCTAATTCTCCTTTCCTATACAGAGTCTGCATTCCATTTATGTAAAGTTCTTTAATTTTTCGGAGAGGTTTGAAGCATCCTGTGGAAAATCGCATGACATTTGAGATCTGTAAGATTTCTAGATTTTTTACTGGTTCAAATGCATCAGGTTCAACAGCATCTATAATATTGTCACCTATCCAAAGTGTTTCTAAATTTGACCTTTCTAACGATTTCAAAATTGATGAATTAAACTTTAGTATTGAAATACCACATGCAATGACGTTAAGATTTCGAATTATTGTTTTGTTGTTTAAATTGTTAATCATGTTGAAGAAATTTTTGTTTCCAAAGTGAATATTTTGCTCTAAATTGATTTCTGTCAATATTTTGATGTCTTCGAGAAAATCTTTTTCCAATTCTCTCACATCATTTTCTTTAAGATTAAGCGCTAGTGATGCTGCGTGTTTGAATTGGGACATTTCCGCTTTGGTGATCTTAGTTATCTTGTTATTTCTTACACTTAGCCAAAAATCTTTTGATGTTTTGAATGAACCGTTAAAAGAAAGAGTTGTAATAAAATTGTTATCAAGTTTTAAACTATGAATCCAAGGCGTACTTGATGGTATAAATGATGGGATCTTTCTTAAACCAATACCATTCAAGTACAATATTTCTAACCTCTTAATGTAGCTAATTGCACCCTCATACTTAAGAAGGCTTTTATGGCGTACGTCCAATCGTTTCAAGTTAGGCAAAGCTGAAAATGTCTTAATTTCAAGATATCTGACTTTTCCAAAGCCTATGACGGATATGTTTGGACAATGATGCAGTCTGTAATAGCTTAAGTAAGATATACCCTTTTTATTGTCTTTTACATCTTGAATGAAGAGCTCGCTCAGGTGTCGTAGTCCTAAAAGTGCATCAGATTCAATTTGTGTGATATTGCACTCTTGTAGATGTAGAAATGTAATATTTTGTGAGAGTGACACACTTCTAAATGATCCATTTGTTATTTTTCCAAAGTTGAAATTTTCAAAATAAAATCCTGAGACACTGTAAAACTTTTTGAAGTTTAACAATTGTAGAATCTCCATTCGTCCTATTGCAAATTAAATGCTTTTTCAAAATGTCGATTGCGCACAATTTGTCACAGAATGGGGTCAGAGGGTACTGACGATCTGGAAATATGGTATATTTCAAAGGTGGATTGTATTCCCCGTCTCCTCTTGTCAGAATATGTCCTTTATATTGCTTGCTTTGTCCATCGTATAGGCGACCTCTTTTAACATTGTGTACACTCTCAATGTCCATCAATCGAATTGAGTTATTCACATCTTCATATACATCTTGATTTTCATAGTTCGATGTGTCTTGATGTGAGTTTGAATGAGTGAAAAGCAGAATTGCCACGAGACTGCAAATGAATCTGTTATTGCATGCCATTCTTCTGGAATTACATAAACAATTGATCAAAACCTTTCATACTTATTTTTATCAATGAAAATAATTTAGCGATGGCATTATGATCCACAGCTGACAACTTGTGTCTTGTTAAATGGTCATTATTGACCAGCGAATATCTGAACATCAAATTGTGTTGAAGGATTCACAAAAATGTTTCTTGCAAGTGCATATCAACCTTTTGGTGTGTTTAAATGGTTACGTAAAGCTTCCCGTATAAGCACAATTAATATATCAGTCTACTTTTTGAGAAATTAAGGGAATTTGCTGGTAAACTCTAGTTTATTGAAATAGCCTTCCTAAAGATAAAACATTCCATCGAAAAGTTTATATAATCTGTAAATATCGAGATAGTGAATAATCCAAAGTATGCATAAGCCAGAATAAATCTTTTTATTAGTCCTAAATGTTTTGCTTCATTTACAAAACATTTCATGAGACTATTTCGTGTTGTAACTTGAATGAGGTAATCGAAATGCAAAAAGTGCCATCACCCAGTATATGTCGAAGCAAAATATCACTTTCCCATTAAACGCAAATAGAAGATCCTGAAATGTTTATGGATTTATTTCCCTTCCAGAGTCCTTTAAATCACGTCTACCGTGAGTCGAACCTTTCTACGAACTGTAACATCATCAGTACCCAATTCACGTTTTATATCAATTGGATCAGCTTTATGCCATGCTTCGTTCGTCTTTCATGCATAACGGAATGCTTTTATTTTGATTTGTTCAGAATAAATGATTATAATATATAATTTTATAAACAAAGGAAAAATATGTAGATTTCCTCAAAGTTTTTATTATGGGAAGCCTACGTCCCGCTCCAAATTGTTTTATCTCCTTATTGATGATATTAATATATAATAAATACTTCAATAAATACAGGAAAAATGAGTTGATTCCTTAATGTAATTTTAAAAAAGGGAAGTCTTTATCCTCCAAATTAATTGTTTAATTATTGATAATTACAGGAAAATGATGTGATTGGTTGATATTGATAAATAATGACCAAAGTTCAATAGGTCCGAGGTCATCATACAAGGATCAAGGACGAAAAGTTTATCTGAATCCAATGCACTGAATTCTATGTAAGGTAAATAGTCCAAGATCCAATTTTCTCAAAGGTCCATGTGCAGTATGGTAAGTGATTTTAGACAGTCATATCTTTTACCATGAGTAGTTTCTAGCCATAAATACAGTGTTTTTTATTAAAACAATAGGTTTTTCTTCAAAGTGAAGTCCCCATGATAGTAAAATATCGATCCAACTCTCTGAAAAAATATAGATTAGGACCCCACTTTGTAACTTTTTAAAAATGTAAGGCTTATTTTCTAAAAAGAGAATCTTGTTTTTCTAAATTTAAATGTATCAAAAGTTTCCTCTACACTATATTAATAACTTCTGAAAAGGGGATGGGTATTGGAATGCGATAAAGTTAAAAACCACATTTCCCGTGTTATTTTCCCTCATCGAATATTGATATCTTCAAAACTAGAATTTCAATACCATTGTTTTCATGCAATAAAAATCAGAAAAAGAAATTCCTCTTTTGAGCAAATAAGTTCAACATTTTGAAGCTGGGTCCCTATTCATAATTTTTTGAATTGTTCGATTGATATTTTTTATCATCAAGGGGACTTCACTTGAAAGAGAAGATATTGTTTTAATAAAAACCACTGTATTTATGCCCAGAAAGTACTCATGGTGAAAGATATGACTGTCTAAAATCATTTGCCATACTGCACATGGACCTATTGGACTTCACATATTTTGTAGTTTTACCTAAATTCCAAACAAATGTATTACATAAAAGACTTCTCAAGTATGGTATGAGTCACTGTTCCACAGCTGGATGACTCTAACTGCAGTTAGTATCATTCAAGATGGTGGCCAAAATTCTTTAGTTTTTTGATAAACTTTCGAAATCAGCTAAACTCAATTGGATCTGGATTCCAAATGTTTCGCCATGCAAACTATTTTTATTTATTTTGTTTATTTCCTAAATTCCACAGGTCTGACCCTGTCTTAGTTTTAGAGTATGTTCCCATTTTTGTTCTGAACGTTCTAGATCTAAGATTGTATATTTGTCTGGTTTGGTGAGTAGGATCTGAATTGCTGGGAATATGTTTTGTTTAAATCATAAAGCATTTGAATACATATGTAGCAATATTAAAATTTGAAAAACGCTTAATTTAACAGCTTTTTGAAAAAAGAATGTGTATGGTCACGCATCAGGCAATTTATATCATACAATCTTACACATTGTTTTTGCAATCCGGGTAATTTCAATAAATTAGTATAGTGTGGAACACTTCCCGAAAAAAGGATGAGTAATATATTGTTTTAAGACTTTTTGATTTAACATTAAAATTAGCCTTACATATACATATTTGCACATGCGCAACAGAGATCTTTTCTGTACGCGTGAAAGTTAAAATTCAGCAATATTTATTCTAACTCCAACATATTTGTACCCGAATTTTTCTATCAAAACAATGAACAATCTTGTTAAATGCAGTCTCAAAATGATCACTGGCGTTTCCCATCAGTCATGCTGATGATCTTTACACTGCCACCATGTCTGGCTATGATTGATTGATAAAACAGGAGCAATTGGATAGTGTTAAACAACTTTATTGAGAAGCTAATGACTGACGTCATCACATACAAATACAACTAGAGACACCTATCTGTTACATAAAGGCTCATCTTTGTAATATCACATGACATACAACTGTTAGATAGACACCAATTAGTTATACGAGGGTTGATTGAAAGTTCTGCACCGTTTGTTCAAAAAATCGTAATACTTTATGAATAGTATTCATAATTAGCCTGAACATTCTCATATATAGCAGTTCTATTCTAACTTACACTTAAGAAACATAACATTTACTAGCATGTGGCTCTGCGGCTGCGTGCTGCAGAAAAACCGAGTGTATTATTTGTACAATAATGTTATCGTATGTACATGCTGGTTGCCAAAATGTGGCTCTGCGGCTGCGTCGCCGCTGGAAAATATACAAAAATGTTAATAATGGACAATTGATTAGCTTACTCGATAATGTAGTAATAACAAATCTCATTTTCAAAATTAAAAAATTTCCGACCACCTGTAAAACCTTTTCTATCTTTAGCATCACACACTCATTAATGCCCATTATTATTCTGTTGAGAACATGATGCTAAAAATCTTTGAAATCCTCAACAATTGAGGTTAAAGGAAAAAGGTTTGTCCGAAAATTTTTCATTACATTTTAAAGACATTTACTTAGTTTATCTCGCCGCTTAGAGCCGAAGTGATCTTATTCACGAATACATACACCGTTCACTCAGTAATACTGCATTCACAATTACTGTTCTATTTTCATAACGTTAAACGACCAAATAGAAATCATTTTCTTGCTAATTCGTACTTCGTGACTCAAACGCAATAAAATACATTTTCATTATGTGTAAAAATGAGCAATATATTTGACCAATAATTTTTTCTGGGCCCATAAAAACAGGGACTTGACTTCATGCACCCACCCTCCCTGGATCAATTAGTGAAGTCTATATTAATTGTTTGTTTAGTTGTTGATGTGGCAATACGTGTCTGACGTCACGGGTGATTGCATCATATTCCAGTCACGCCATTTTACGACATTGCATAATTTTAGCTGATTTTGGCTTCATTTCACTTTATTTAAAAGACTTTTAAAAATATATCAATGAGTCAGTATTTTTTCTTATAAATATTAATATTTGAATTTGAGGTCAAAGTCCGAACATTTGATCAACTGATTGAAATCACATTTTAAAGAGGTGAAGAAGTGAATTATTACAGGAGCAAACGTGATCAAGGTATCAGTCTGTCGGCCGACGTTATAAACCCATTGTTGTTTACCGGTTTTTAAAAAAGTGCGTAGTAATAATTTCGGCATTTTCGAACTACTTGTTTACGCCCGATTGGGCATGGTCTTTAACGAGTTGTTTAGCAATCAAGATGTTACTTTCATAAAATAAAAATAGTATGCCTATAATGATAAGTACCTCCTCTATCTAATGGTGTATTTTTCAACTGCACAAGACCACGGGAAATGGGTATAAAATGCGTTGGAAAAAGGGCTACTTTTAACTTTTTTGAACTTCGACTTTGTCTGATTAATTCATAGAATAATTTATTTTCATGATTCATTTTAGATCGTACAAAAGTTGGATAATGTATCGAAAATCATGCTCGTGAAAAAATTATTTAGATTCACTTAAAATCCAACGATCGTTACAGTTTTTACTAAACCTCAAACTTAAAACGGCTCATTTTTTACACAAATAACGTGTTTGACGACACAAATCACGGATCTATCTGTAGTTTCTATCTCTAAAGTTTAGGCATTTCGCACACCAAATAAATATTGTTATATAAAAATATGTATCACCCATTATTCGCGGAAGGTATTTAATTTCATGTATACGAAATATTTATCTGATCCGATAACGATTAAGTATTCATTTTCAGTTTAAAAATACGAAAACTGCTAAAACGGGGCTAATATTGAGACAAAAATTACGTGTGACGTAATTATTTCTTTAATCATGCATTTTCTTCATAGAAATCTGGAATTAATTTTAAGGATCAATATTTAATGCAAAATATATATAAGACGACCACAGCGTGAGCAATGTATCGAATTTTAGGCAAACAAAAAACAAGAATGATTCAATTGAACATGAAAAATTGTTACAGTTTTTACTAAAATGAAAACTCTTAAATGGCGTCATTTTAGCCCAAAATCCAAGTTGACGACTTAAATAGTTCACGGATGTACTTCAGTTGACATCAAGCTTGAACATGAAATTCGCCCATTGAAATTCCAAATAAAACGATCGAAATGACATAAGTCTCGTAAAGGCGTATTGAATAATGTGTACGCCAAATATCATATTATGAAATTGAAAAATCAATCTACGATAAGACACTTTGTAAATAGTATTAGGGTTTAAAGATACGGACATTTATGAACAATTAACCTATTCTAAAGACGGATCGTATTCATTTCTTAAAGACGAATGTTCGAAATTCAAATTCAAGATGCCCATTTTGTGTAGAAAATATGTTTTCATCCGATCACACTACACATGTTCCAAATAACAGCTAAGAGAAAATTCATTGATATAGGATGAAGTGGATGGATTTGGTACATTTCTTTGCAATGTGGGCGCATTTAAAACAGCGCCATATTTTACGGCACAATTTCCGCTGGCCTGTGAATCTTTTTTAGCGCGTCATTCCAATCGGAATGATGATTATATGTATAAATTCCGCATTTTTAGAATAGACAAGAGTGTAATTTTTTCCTCTTTCAGTTAAAATATTCTCATTTATGATATGGAATAGTTCACACTTCATGTACCATGGTACTAAACATGTTAGTAGTTATATGGACATTAAACTCACGAACACGTACTGTGCTCACATTTTGACTGATTTATGTAAATCCAAGAGAATCGTCTTAGCTTCTTATGCGCGCTGTAAATGAATTTTTATACTAGTCTACATAATATTTTTCTTAATTGTTTCTCATTAAATTCGAAGTCATATAATAGAAACAAAATCGTATTTCAAATATTTTCCAGCTGTACACCAAACACCCACCAAATTAGATAATTATGTAAATGTTTGGGAGGAAAAAGAACAGTACTATATGGCTCAAATGACATTTAATGTCATGATGTATGTCCATTTTTGTGATATATTTGTCATGATCACTCTGTACTGAACTCAATAAGGAACTAGAAAATGGCAACTCCACGGAGTAGCAAATCCCAACGAACACTATATAAATCATCAATCTGTACAGTCACAAAATAATATTTACCATCTACTCTTACCTTCAATAAATATATTAAATCATTGTAGCATCATGTAAATCTAAGAAATGGCGAATTTCTGCTCTAGTCAGCCATTTTGAATTTTCAAAGACGCAAATCAGAAAAACAATGCCATAATTGTGATCTACTCTGAAATACCTTCAATTTGAGTATAATATAGCCATACTTTTAAGAGATCAGAAAATAATTGCGAAATCACGCATTAGGCGGCCATTTTGATTTTTTTAGGCCCCAATCATAAAAACGCTACGATATTTACAATCTTCTCTAAATTGCCTTTCATTTGAGTATAATAAAGCTATACATCTCAAAATTAACGCAAATTCCTGTTTTCTCAACCCCCATTTACGGCCCCTGGGGGTCAGGGTGAAAAACTCGGGATATATATGTGAAATAGACAGATGTTAATATACTGCCAAAATTTCAAATAATAATATTTATTATTTTGGTTTAAAATGAAAAACGTAAGATTTTTGTGAAAAATTCCCGGCATTTTCAAACTGGCGGCCATCTTGAAGAAAAATTTGCGTAAAACTATTCACCAATATACATCTTTCCATTAAATATGAAGAAAATCTGTTGACTAGTATTCGAGTTATCCTCCGGACAGACGGACGAATTCAAGTTCCAACATGAATACCAGGATAAGTTCTCTTGGCCTCCAGTGTGACTGACGGACAGACGGACGGACGGAGGGCTTTACTATATCCCTACAGAACTTCGTCCGTTGGGATAATTAAGATACAATAAGTATAGTAACATATACGTATTTACATTGCTTTATTTCTTTTGGTGTAGGACATACTGATATAGGCCTACAACATACAACTTAATTGCAATACAATAGGAAATATGTCACAACTACTTGACTCTATGAATATAGCATTTAAAGCATTAATACAATGTGAAATTAAAAATGATATCATGTTGTGTTGCATAAATCATTAATTCAGGATCGGCAAGCAAATTTAGTTCTGTCATTTATTCAATTCAATTTATTTCATAATTCTTATTTAATAATATTTTATTAATATTACTTGTATAATCTTATTTTATCTAATATCATATCCATGTCTAATACCTAATAACCCAACATAAAGGACCAGGGTAAGTATGGCAAGTGATTTTAGAAGGTCATTATATCTTTCACCATGAGTACTTTCTCAAAACCTGTAAAGTGGAACACCTCTTTAAATGGAACACCTCCACAAGTGGAATTGTTGGAACTTCACTTGAAAGAAAGCACATTGTTTTAAATAAAAATTAGTACCGTGGGTACTGGGCTCACATGGTGTTGCTCAAAAGTGAATGATGGCTAAAATGACAGAAAATAAAAAAATGGATATGATGTTTTTGCTGATTTTTTGTAACAAAATTATTTCATACAACTACTCTTTACAAAGACATGGCTTTTACAATGTAGGACATCTGGAATTATTCCTAAAGCTAGGAAATGGGCCAAAAGTGAATTTCACAAGACAAAAATGGTGGCCGTTTTGAAAATAGGCGAGCTTTTGAAGCAGAAGTCACACACACTACCCTACCACGTGACCACGTTTAAAATGGAAACAGGGTACAGCTAAGTTGCAAATGGAGGACGTGGGTTTAATTCCATATTTCTGAACGTAAAATACATTTTACATTTATTTCTAGTGTTCTACCAGACATAGAATTGATTCATCAAGCAGTTTGTAGAATATTGTTGGCAAAAAAACCCTATAGGCAAAGATAGATAATAGTGGGCGCAGTGAAGCAAAACTCAACACAATACACGATACATTTCAGTAAATCTGTCAACGTACAGGGAGCATGTAAGTTTCCCTTCGAAAATGTTACATTGATATGTAACAAAAAAAACAGTGAACTATTATTTCAACTGCGTGTCATCGTGTTATAGGTGGATACGTTTTCTAGTATGTTATTCAACTGTATTTTTGTGAATTTGAACAAAACATTCTAAATGATCGGTTTTTGAGGACGGTAGTGAATTATACCATTCAAGGGGTTATATAGAACGATTCTTCACATGTAGTTCAGGCAATTTTAATTATTCTGAGTAGCGGATAGCCATTAATACTGATAGCGGATAGTCATTTATATAATTATCATTAACGTCTTAACATTTAATTTTGTTATTTTATTTCAATTTGATACCCTAGTAACACGTATAATCTAGCGTTCTTGTTTATTTTATGACTAAAATGCATACGACCTGAAAGCCTGTGTCTAAATCTACAAAATAATGTTTACTTTATTTGGATTAAATAACAATTGATGACACCCCAAAGCATCAACAGGCGACCTTTTTAGCATTACTTTCACTGTTTGCATCGTAAATGTACATGAGGTCGGAACATAGTATGTCTGTATAATCAGCTTACTTTCTCGCTCCCTGTACTATTGAACAATTTACATTCCTTGTACCCTGTATTGATCAACTTTTGCAATTGTGTACCGTGTACTATGACATATCAAATATTTTAAAATTTAAAACGATATTATTTTCATTCTTTCTATAACTATCATATAACTTGGAACATCGACTTCACTATTGCACCACTGAAGTGTAGCGAATAGCAATATTGACTCACTCCGAGCACCAAACGTATTAACCTTTTGAGTAAGCAGTCGATATACTCAAAAGCGACCTGATTGAAAGCCAAAAAATTCGCGCATGCGTGATCGAGGTAGGGTAGTGTGTCACAGGGTTTTTTTCTTTATTGATGCTGAACAAAAATATTCTAAAACAGGAATCCTATCTACAGAGGATTTAAAAAGAGCCAAGTGTTGACAGGCATTGGTTTTTAAACTTGCCACTATCTTGGACTGACTGAAAGACAGATGGACAAATAAATGTTAACTAAAATGGCTGAAAAAAAAATCGGATATGATTTTTTGCCGATTTTTTGTTACAAAATTGTTTCATACAACTACTCTTTACATTGACATGGATTTTACAATGCAGGACACCTGAAATTATTTTGAAAGCTAGGAAATGGGTTGAAAGTGAATTTCGCGAGACAAAAATGGGGGCCATTTTGAAAATAGGCGAGCTTTTTAACCAGGAGTCATAGGGGAGTTTTCTGTATTTATGTTGAACATAAATAACTTAAAACGGGAATCTTATCGACAGAGGTTTTCAGGCAAATGGTCCAAAAGTGGATTTCGCCAGACAGATGGACAAATCCATGTTAACTAAAATGGCTGAAAATAAAAAAAACGGATACAATTTTTTGCTGATTTTTTGTAACGAAATTATTTCATATAACTACTCTTCACATTGACATGGATATTAACAATGCAGGACACCTGACATTATTTGTAAAGCTAGGAAATGGGTCAAAAATGAATTTCACGAGACAAAAATGGCAGCCATCTTGAAAATGGGTGAGCTTTAGAACCAGGAGTCGGAGGGGAGTTTTCTGTATTGATGTTGAACAAAAATAACTCAAAACGAGAATCCTATCTACAGAGGTTTTAAAAATGTGCCACTATTGTTGATGGACAGACCGACGGATGGACGCACGCGCGGACAGACAAGTGAGTGATTGCAAAAGCTCACCATGTGAGCTAAAAACCACTGCCCTTTGGCAAGAAAGTACTAATGGATTAAGATATGACTGTCCAAAATCACTTGCCATACTGTACCTGGTCCTTTATAACAGACCCAAACATAATTTTTTATCATACAAAAATCGAGTAAAAAGGACCTGTTTATAGAGTGACAAAACACCATGGTAGTGTACAAGGTCAAATAATTTTTTTTAAATTTCATGAGGCATGTTTTAGCAAAAAAATGTTCCTTTAACCCACCTAGGAGAAAAGTTGAGCTTGTTAAAGTTACTGACATGCCCAAATTTTCAGTAGTTTTGACTTGAAACGATAAATCCTTGTGTTCTTATAAAATGAATTTCTTCATTAATAATGGTTCAATATACTTAAAAGTAAGCTCAAAATACTGGGAATTGAATAATCTTTCCAATAATACCTTATACACATATGATTGTTTATTTCAGAGATCATAAAGACAACACATTACATTTATTTGAGATCTAATGTTATATAATGTGTCCATACTTTAGGCAGCCAGTTTGAGGGAAGAATCAGAAAACAATATAATAATTGTGATCTACTCTAAAATTCCTTCAATTTGAGTATAAAAATAGTCGTCTTTGAAGAGATGGGTGAAATATTGTGAAATTCCCTATTAGGTGGCCATTTTGAATTTTCTGAGGATCAAATCAGAAAAACAATACCATTATTGTGATCTACTCTGCAATGCCTTCAATTTGAGTGTAATATAGCCATATAGCCTTATTTTTGGAAGTGGTCGGGAAATTGTGAAATCCCAATTTAGACAGCCCCTTTGAATGTTCTTAAATCTAAATCGGAAAAACAATACTGAACTTGAAATCTGTTTGAACTAATCTTTCATTTTAGCATTACAGAGCTATACATGTACTGAAAAAGATCTCAAAACAAACAAAAATTCAAGTATTCCCGACCCCATACACATACCTAGGGGTCAGGCTGAAAAACACGTAATATAGGTGAAATAGATGTATTTTGTGAATTTACTTCCAAAATTTCAAACAGAAATATTCACCACTTTGCTTAAAAATTTTAGATTTTCACAAAAAATCCTGACATTTTAAAGTGGTAGCCATCTCGAAAATTGTTTGTTTTGCTTAAAACAATTACCAATACACATCTTTCCACCCAATGTGAAAAAAATCCATCCACTAGTATCTGAGTTGTTCAATGGATGAACTGGGGGCTCACTATATCCCTACCAAACCTTGTTTGTTGGAATTAAGTTAACTGTCCCAACACTACTCAACTGTCATATGGTTGGTTTAGACTGTTGAAGCTGACACAGGAGGGGAGTAGGAAGACTGTTGTATTCATAGTCAATGTTAAGAAATTTCTAGACAGCAACAGAAGTCCAGCTGATCCCACAGGATACTGTTTGACCCTCTTGCTCCGAAGTCAAAGTATGCTGTCATCAAAACATCCTTTCAATAGGCCATTCAGTTGTTGCTTTTACAAAATCTGAAAAATGAGTAGTCAAGTATCAGGAGTCTGCAATTTTACAGTTTGAATCTTTCTGCTTAGATCTATCGAGTGGAAATGATTCAGGAAAAGGCCATCACAACAAAACAAACATGCACAGCACCTTCAATATGATTAACAGTTTTGGTGTGATTGCCTTTTTCAATTGTTTTTTGAAAGATTTGGTCCTGTCACCTTATCAGTGTGCTCAATGGCATTTCCATTGAGCCAAAGCATTCATTCTGGAGGTTGTTGACCATAATGCACCAAGATGAGATATTGCATAGAAAATCAATTAGTCAGCATTTAGATCTGGGGTATCATTTCCATTACCCCAAAATACCATTTAGGTTGTAAAATAGAATGTGCTAATGAAGGTTAAAACAGAAATTATTTACCTGATATTATGAAGGCCTGCATAAAAAGTTATTGTGAAATCCATTGTCTTCTAACAGCCACAGTACCAATTCATTCCTGAAACTGAAAATTATTATACAAATATTAAATAATACATAATTTTAAAGTTCGGAATAGAATCCAAAAATTCTATTATAAAATATATGATCATTTTAAGCAAGGAAAAGAGAGAACATTTATGTTACAGCAGCAGAGAAGATTCAATCTATGTATTAGCTAGAATAAGAAGTTATGAGACAAGAATGATGATTAATAGTCTATTTCTACACAATTTTTAATCAGAGTTGAAAATGTTTATCTTTTTAACCCAAATGGCAATGGGTTAGGTACAACACAATGAATTTGAATTCGTGTTTTATCTCAGTGAAATTTACCTGCGCCTTATACCATATACTACATCTGACGCTTGCATATGACCCTAAACTTCCAAAATGCATGGTGAATATAATATAGACTAGCATTTTCTTATTTTCGTCCTATGATATCTCTAACATTTACAAATAAAAATATCAAGAAGCTAGACCAAATCTTTCTGAAACAATGAAAATATCAGTTTGCTCAAATTTCATCACTCTCATGTTCATAGGCCCAGGTTAAAGTATTAGTAAGTCGAATATTATATGCAAAAGTTTGAAAACACTTTGAAGAATGTTTAAGTAAGTTTATTCATTACTTCAGAGAATATTTATCCCATTGAGACTTTCGACTAGTATCCCCTAGTCTTTTATATAATATATAAACCAGAGAGATGAACTTACATAGAACCACTTTGAAGAAGATTTTGGACAGATTTGGGAATACATGTACAATTTGATACCAGTTAGGAGAACTCGTACCTGAGACTGCGAGATTTTTAAATATTTCGACTGAAGTGGGGCACCTGTGAATATTATATTGGACTTACCGGATTTTCTCGCATATACGCCCCCCTAAATTTAGGCCCATGGGCCAAAAATCGAATATAGTACGCTTATACGCCCATGGGCCTATAAAAAATGACTATTTATTGATTTTTTCAATAACTTCAAGAGTATTTTGTCACTGGCAGATCGTTCTGTCGTACTTTGTTTCATTGTAGTATTAACATTCATTAACAACTTAACATTCCATTGTATTCATCAGCTCTTCTCACCTTTACGCCCACTGGGCCAAAAATCGAAAGTAGTACACTTATACGCCCATGGGCGAAAAATAAGAGGTAAAATAACAGACGAAATTGCCCCTTCTTTCAGTTATACGCCCAGGGCTTATATGCGAGAAAATCCGGTACTTATACTAAACTTTGACCTGGGCCTATGTTCATGCTGTACCTTATCAGGCCCATAGCAAGGCCCCTCTTTCAAAATTATGCAGTTTTCACCAGTTCAAGCACCTTTTGCATGAAATTTTAACCAAAACTGTCAAAAAGCTCCCCCTTGCACATGCTATCTATTGCAAGACTAACGCCTGGTGTAACCGTCACCATGTTATTCGGTGTTTTTTAAGTAGCGCAAGGATCCTGTCATGACCGTGGTAATGTTAAAGCCTAATATGACCGTGACAATGCTTATAAGGCCTGTCATGACCGTGGTAATGTTAAAGCCTGATATGACCGTTACAATGCTTGCAAGGCCTGTCATAACCGTGACAATGCTATATTATATTGCAAGGCCTCTCATGACCGTGGTTGTATTTAAAGTAGCTTGAGAACACTGTAATGACAATTTTTCTTCGTGTTTAACTACCTTAAATATGTAAATAAAGACTACTAAAAATGTGTATTAATTTCACAACGAAAACCTAATTTTTACTCATAAATAATTTGTGAACAAACTATATCTCTACTCTCATTTAAAAAGCTTCGATTCGAAAGCATATACTTTCTATAATGATCAATTAATAAGATTTATCCATAAAAAATACCAACAGCAATGGGCGAAACATGAAGGTCATTAATGTCATATAAAGGTTGCGGTCGCGCCAGGCTTACACGATTACACTACCACGGTCATGGCAGGCATTTTAATATAATACAGCATTGTCGCGGTTATACCAGGCTTTCACGATAACATTACCACGGTCATGGCAGGATCCTTGCGCTACTTAAAAAACACCGAATAACATGGTGACGGTTATGCCAGGCGTTAGTCTTGCAACAGATAGGGTCTCCCCCCTTGACAAAAGCTCCCCCTTGGTAAAACCACTCCCATTGGTAAAAAGTGTCTACAGGCCTGCATATCCCAAACAATCAACTGTCAAGCTTACTTTTTATAACATGGGAAATCCTAACTTCAGCAAGTCCAGCTGTGCCATTTATTTATGGTGAGCGCTGCATGTGATGATAAGGTAACAGAATTACATGTATGTCTGACACAATTGGTGATGCTTGCTCTTGATGTTCCAACATGTTGTCATCCCATGTACTTTAGTCTAAAGGTCCGTTGACTTGTCATCCATTCCTCTCAACTCAGCATAATTCTAAAAACACCTTCCGTCCGATTTGGAACTCACTTTCAGCCTCCTAGTAGTCACATTGAAATTAGACGGTGAACTGTAACTTAAGTTTCTACATATTTACTGATGTAGTATATACATCAAATATACGAGGTTTATTGAATCTAGGTCTAATCTAAAATATATTTTCTTTTTTCTTTCGAGAACCGGAACAAATAAAAATCCACAAAATTGCACTCACGTTAGTTGCCCTTCCACTTCCGGGTACGTACAGGGTAAGTCAATGAACCTGTCATTGATTATTTATATTCTAACGGCTCTCATGACAATTAAAACCATTTTTCTTAAATTAAATAGTTTTAGATTAAGAAAATTATTCAAATTAATACTGTTTAAATTGCAAAATAGACAAGTACTTTGACAGGGCTTTGTTTGTTTTGTATAAAACGGCACAATATTGGTTTCTCACTCCGTATAGTTTAAGAGGTCAATATGTCATGGTCAATTGTTCTAAAAATACAGCATCAAACATCACAAAAGTAAATACTTTTCCAAATAAGAATATAATCTTCAGCTGTGAATACATTTAAGTCTACATTCTTCAGTTTTATAATGAGAAACATATGTTGAAAGTGATGACACCAAGTTTTACTTTAAATGACAAATCCGACGTCAAAACGGAATCAATATTTTTCACAAATTTTAAACATCATTTTCGAATAAAGTTTTATTAGTTGTATTAACGTTTTATTTTAGAAAAAAATCGCTACAATATTTTAAAAAATATTGAAGATACCACACGTGAAATTTGAGATTGATCTATAAAAAATTGACAAATTGTTACAGTTTTAAGCCAAAGAGGTACGCGACCAAAAATGGCGTAAAAATGAAAGCGAATCACGTCGTAGGGAATGCAGTCAATTTGCTTTCCTGATTTAAATGATAATATCTTGGTATATCCTCATTACATTTATTTCTCAAAATTGCATAATTTGAAACCCAAGAATAAATACTACAAATTGTGAAAATTTAAGACTCATTGAGAACGCACTTGTAAAAGAAAAGCAAATTATATACCTTGTTTACGTTATCCGAGAACGTCTTTGATGACGCCATAAGCTCAAAAATGGCCATTTTTAAAAAGTGACTCACCTAACTTTGAGATTTACGGAAACTACATTGAAATGATCATAAATTCCCAATTTTTTCACATAAATTAAACCACATAAGGGAGTCAATATTCAGAAAGTTTGAGGAAAAAATATCCAAAACTGTATGATCGTTACAGTTTTTGCTAAAATGTTGAAAAAATAAGATTTTTTTTGTCCAAAAAAAGTTTATCGGCCGGCGCGATTTTTCTACCTCCAATTCTTTTCAATGTGTGATTTAATTTAATTCATTCTATAGATCTAGATATAATCTACCATCCCACCAAATATCATAAAGATATGCAAGAATATGAATGCGCATGAGCCGTTCAACTTTTCATGTATACACTGAATTTTTTCTTGAGAATGCCGTCATAGAATATAGTCCCGCGGAAGACCACTAACTTTTTTTTAATAATCACCGCTTTTGTGCCGTCGGCCTCCTAGCTGAATACCATTCAAGTACAATATTTCTAACCTCTTAATGTAGCTAATTGCACCCTCATACTTAAGAAGGCTTTTATGGCGTACGTCCAATCGTTTCAAGTTAGGCAAAGCTGAAAATGTCTTAATTTCAAGATATCTGACTTTTCCAAAGCCTATGACGGATATGTTTGGACAATGATGCAGTCTGTAATAGCTTAAGTAAGATATACCCTTTTTATTGTCTTTTACATCTTGAATGAAGAGCTCGCTCAGGTGTCGTAGTCCTAAAAGTGCATCAGATTCAATTTGTGTGATATTGCACTCTTGTAGATGTAGAAATGTAATATTTTGTGAGAGTGACACACTTCTAAATGATCCATTTGTTATTTTTCCAAAGTTGAAATTTTCAAAATAAAATCCTGAGACACTGTAAAACTTTTTGAAGTTTAACAATTGTAGAATCTCCATTCGTCCTATTGCAAATTAAATGCTTTTTCAAAATGTCGATTGCGCACAATTTGTCACAGAATGGGGTCAGAGGGTACTGACGATCTGGAAATATGGTATATTTCAAAGGTGGATTGTATTCCCCGTCTCCTCTTGTCAGAATATGTCCTTTATATTGCTTGCTTTGTCCATCGTATAGGCGACCTCTTTTAACATTGTGTACACTCTCAATGTCCATCAATCGAATTGAGTTATTCACATCTTCATATACATCTTGATTTTCATAGTTCGATGTGTCTTGATGTGAGTTTGAATGAGTGAAAAGCAGAATTGCCACGAGACTGCAAATGAATCTGTTATTGCATGCCATTCTTCTGGAATTACATAAACAATTGATCAAAACCTTTCATACTTATTTTTATCAATGAAAATAATTTAGCGATGGCATTATGATCCACAGCTGACAACTTGTGTCTTGTTAAATGGTCATTATTGACCAGCGAATATCTGAACATCAAATTGTGTTGAAGGATTCACAAAAATGTTTCTTGCAAGTGCATATCAACCTTTTGGTGTGTTTAAATGGTTACGTAAAGCTTCCCGTATAAGCACAATTAATATATCAGTCTACTTTTTGAGAAATTAAGGGAATTTGCTGGTAAACTCTAGTTTATTGAAATAGCCTTCCTAAAGATAAAACATTCCATCGAAAAGTTTATATAATCTGTAAATATCGAGATAGTGAATAATCCAAAGTATGCATAAGCCAGAATAAATCTTTTTATTAGTCCTAAATGTTTTGCTTCATTTACAAAACATTTCATGAGACTATTTCGTGTTGTAACTTGAATGAGGTAATCGAAATGCAAAAAGTGCCATCACCCAGTATATGTCGAAGCAAAATATCACTTTCCCATTAAACGCAAATAGAAGATCCTGAAATGTTTATGGATTTATTTCCCTTCCAGAGTCCTTTAAATCACGTCTACCGTGAGTCGAACCTTTCTACGAACTGTAACATCATCAGTACCCAATTCACGTTTTATATCAATTGGATCAGCTTTATGCCATGCTTCGTTCGTCTTTCATGCATAACGGAATGCTTTTATTTTGATTTGTTCAGAATAAATGATTATAATATATAATTTTATAAACAAAGGAAAAATATGTAGATTTCCTCAAAGTTTTTATTATGGGAAGCCTACGTCCCGCTCCAAATTGTTTTATCTCCTTATTGATGATATTAATATATAATAAATACTTCAATAAATACAGGAAAAATGAGTTGATTCCTTAATGTAATTTTAAAAAAGGGAAGTCTTTATCCTCCAAATTAATTGTTTAATTATTGATAATTACAGGAAAATGATGTGATTGGTTGATATTGATAAATAATGACCAAAGTTCAATAGGTCCGAGGTCATCATACAAGGATCAAGGACGAAAAGTTTATCTGAATCCAATGCACTGAATTCTATGTAAGGTAAATAGTCCAAGATCCAATTTTCTCAAAGGTCCATGTGCAGTATGGTAAGTGATTTTAGACAGTCATATCTTTTACCATGAGTAGTTTCTAGCCATAAATACAGTGTTTTTTATTAAAACAATAGGTTTTTCTTCAAAGTGAAGTCCCCATGATAGTAAAATATCGATCCAACTCTCTGAAAAAATATAGATTAGGACCCCACTTTGTAACTTTTTAAAAATGTAAGGCTTATTTTCTAAAAAGAGAATCTTGTTTTTCTAAATTTAAATGTATCAAAAGTTTCCTCTACACTATATTAATAACTTCTGAAAAGGGGATGGGTATTGGAATGCGATAAAGTTAAAAACCACATTTCCCGTGTTATTTTCCCTCATCGAATATTGATATCTTCAAAACTAGAATTTCAATACCATTGTTTTCATGCAATAAAAATCAGAAAAAGAAATTCCTCTTTTGAGCAAATAAGTTCAACATTTTGAAGCTGGGTCCCTATTCATAATTTTTTGAATTGTTCGATTGATATTTTTTATCATCAAGGGGACTTCACTTGAAAGAGAAGATATTGTTTTAATAAAAACCACTGTATTTATGCCCAGAAAGTACTCATGGTGAAAGATATGACTGTCTAAAATCATTTGCCATACTGCACATGGACCTATTGGACTTCACATATTTTGTAGTTTTACCTAAATTCCAAACAAATGTATTACATAAAAGACTTCTCAAGTATGGTATGAGTCACTGTTCCACAGCTGGATGACTCTAACTGCAGTTAGTATCATTCAAGATGGTGGCCAAAATTCTTTAGTTTTTTGATAAACTTTCGAAATCAGCTAAACTCAATTGGATCTGGATTCCAAATGTTTCGCCATGCAAACTATTTTTATTTATTTTGTTTATTTCCTAAATTCCACAGGTCTGACCCTGTCTTAGTTTTAGAGTATGTTCCCATTTTTGTTCTGAACGTTCTAGATCTAAGATTGTATATTTGTCTGGTTTGGTGAGTAGGATCTGAATTGCTGGGAATATGTTTTGTTTAAATCATAAAGCATTTGAATACATATGTAGCAATATTAAAATTTGAAAAACGCTTAATTTAACAGCTTTTTGAAAAAAGAATGTGTATGGTCACGCATCAGGCAATTTATATCATACAATCTTACACATTGTTTTTGCAATCCGGGTAATTTCAATAAATTAGTATAGTGTGGAACACTTCCCGAAAAAAGGATGAGTAATATATTGTTTTAAGACTTTTTGATTTAACATTAAAATTAGCCTTACATATACATATTTGCACATGCGCAACAGAGATCTTTTCTGTACGCGTGAAAGTTAAAATTCAGCAATATTTATTCTAACTCCAACATATTTGTACCCGAATTTTTCTATCAAAACAATGAACAATCTTGTTAAATGCAGTCTCAAAATGATCACTGGCGTTTCCCATCAGTCATGCTGATGATCTTTACACTGCCACCATGTCTGGCTATGATTGATTGATAAAACAGGAGCAATTGGATAGTGTTAAACAACTTTATTGAGAAGCTAATGACTGACGTCATCACATACAAATACAACTAGAGACACCTATCTGTTACATAAAGGCTCATCTTTGTAATATCACATGACATACAACTGTTAGATAGACACCAATTAGTTATACGAGGGTTGATTGAAAGTTCTGCACCGTTTGTTCAAAAAATCGTAATACTTTATGAATAGTATTCATAATTAGCCTGAACATTCTCATATATAGCAGTTCTATTCTAACTTACACTTAAGAAACATAACATTTACTAGCATGTGGCTCTGCGGCTGCGTGCTGCAGAAAAACCGAGTGTATTATTTGTACAATAATGTTATCGTATGTACATGCTGGTTGCCAAAATGTGGCTCTGCGGCTGCGTCGCCGCTGGAAAATATACAAAAATGTTAATAATGGACAATTGATTAGCTTACTCGATAATGTAGTAATAACAAATCTCATTTTCAAAATTAAAAAATTTCCGACCACCTGTAAAACCTTTTCTATCTTTAGCATCACACACTCATTAATGCCCATTATTATTCTGTTGAGAACATGATGCTAAAAATCTTTGAAATCCTCAACAATTGAGGTTAAAGGAAAAAGGTTTGTCCGAAAATTTTTCATTACATTTTAAAGACATTTACTTAGTTTATCTCGCCGCTTAGAGCCGAAGTGATCTTATTCACGAATACATACACCGTTCACTCAGTAATACTGCATTCACAATTACTGTTCTATTTTCATAACGTTAAACGACCAAATAGAAATCATTTTCTTGCTAATTCGTACTTCGTGACTCAAACGCAATAAAATACATTTTCATTATGTGTAAAAATGAGCAATATATTTGACCAATAATTTTTTCTGGGCCCATAAAAACAGGGACTTGACTTCATGCACCCACCCTCCCTGGATCAATTATTTTTTCAGTTAGACCAGATGCTATATGTGTGATGTGATGCCATGCATTCATACATGCTATAGTTGGCAACCCTGTAGTCGCGGAACATGCTGTACAACTTGCCTGCTCATATGGTCATTGTCAGCCAATTTTGTTGAGCCAAAAGTATTAACGCTTTAAATTAAGGAAGGACCAATATTCAATTTTGTGTTTTGTTGGGAAAAACAAGGAAATAAACATTGAAAGAGATTCAGTTAGCACATGGAGGCAAGTCCCCACATAGAAAAACAGTGCACAGTTGATTTGATAGGTTTGTTAGTGGTAGAGAAAATGTGTCCGACGATGCCAGATCAGTGCGGAACAGTGACTTGATCAAAGCAGTAAAGGATCTTATCTTGCAAGATCGTAGGATTAAGTGGAGAGAATCTGCCCATCAATGAACTATAATCTGCTATATTATGGGGTGAAACTCCACGAATTAAAATGATCTTAAATAGTTCTTCAGTTGCTGAAATTGGTGATAAAGTTTAATTTATTCTAATCCACATAACCTGTTGTTGCGTTGCTATGGTAACCAGACGCCTGTGTTAATTTTTTAATTCAAGATTATCTTTCTACAAAATGAAACTTCTATATGTGGTTGAGACCAAATATGAACATAATTTATAGAGTTTTAAGATTTTTAGACCAAACGGCGCAGAAGAGTTGTTTAAACTTTCGTGTAAATATAAAGTTTAAACTTAAAAATATAAAATATTAAAACGTGTTAATTCAACTACAATGGTTTAGAAATTCTGAGTAATATGACAACATTTCACAAAATAAATTACAATATTTATGCAATATCTCCAAAATTTCCGGCTCAACTCTGTTCAATGAACTCATGAATACAAGTTGTAATTTTCCAACATAAACTATGTCGCTGTCCCCAAATATACGTATGTTGGTGACGTCAGTTTTTACGAGAAGTCTTGTATTTACAGTTTGACTTCAGATTGCCACTTTCTGAAGTCGACTGGGAAAAAATGTTTTCAGGCTTGCGAGCAGCACCTTCTCAATATTATGGAGTTCAGGAGTCTTTTAAACGCATCCTTGAAATCCTTGATCCTTATAGCGTAAACAATCGGATTAACAAAGGAATTTCCAACTAGCAAAAGTTCAAAAATGGTATATATGTGTAGGTACCATTTCGACTTAAAAGTGTCTTCGTCAAGCAACTTATGGACAAATAAAAGAATTAACAATGGTGCCCAAAATATGTAAAGAAGTCCGTTCACTAAAGCCATCGTTTTCATCAATTTGTTGTCATTTGTTGTAGTAGACGAGACACCGACACTGACGTCCATGGCTTCGATCGCATTCCTTTGTTTTCGAGCTACAAGGAATATCTTGAAATATAAAATGTTGATTATCACAATGGCAGCGATTACAATTAACGAGTCAACGTTACGATTAGTTACTTCTGAAGATTTACACATTTGAAAACGCTTCGTCGAATCGTAATTGTTCCAGATGAACATACGTCCATGTAGAATTGCATTAAAAGTCCAGATGACGACAATGACAACGATCAGCCTGGACTTGGTGATGAACCTTGAGTAGGAAAGAGCGTGAACGATTTTGATGTATCGCTCTACGGCGATGGCCAAAAGCGTCTCCAAGGAAACGGAGCAAGCGATTCCTATGAATACAATACAACTAAGACACAGTGGTTTTTCACCCTCAGATCCTCGAGGAATGATGTTACTCGAAATGATACATGGGATAAAGACGACACCTGTGAAGATATCACAAAGTGATAGATTGAACACCAAAAGATTCGTCATGTTCCTTAGGTTTGGCGTCGTAGCTATGGCAGCCAAAACTAATCCGTTTCCAAACAACATCGCTAACACCAGAATATACCCTACAGTTGCATATATGCTTGCTATTGATCTGTTGAATCCGTTTCCAGAGATATACTCTCGATCCAAGATGCTTGCAGTGAAATTCGACATCACTTTCCAATATGCGATGGGATGAACATTGGAGCTATAGTATCAGAGAGCTGGATTAGAAATAACCGTTATGTGTATTCAACGCTCAAATCCTGTATCCAAATTAAATACCATATATGTTTGACATTGTATATACTATCTATAGCTTTGATTAACAAAATGTTAGTTAATTTCAAATAATGGATTCTACAACAATAAAAGTTTGTGATGTATCACAAAAATAATCAACAAATTGGGGTTTACCTCATTGTATATAATCCCACTTATTTGTTCCTCGTAATTAGAGTAGAAGCAAATGATAGAGCGCATAAGTATGTTTAATGTTGGAATTACGCTTTTTCAATATAACACCGGAATAGCCTGACAACGGTTAAGTCAGATACCGTTGTCACAAATGGCAGACATAACCTTAAATAAATGTAATCTAAGATTCAAATGTAGGAAAGGTGGAGGTATAGTGAGTGAAAAGGGTTGGTATTGATATGGTGAACTTTTTGAACACACGTTTCTCTTAAACCAGACATCAAACAATTGTAAAACATTTACACATCGTCAATTTATGATCGTCTTTTGAAGGGTAACAATATGATTTGAAAAATTCATATATACTTTTCCATGTATTGTTTTAGAAAATACATCAGACACATCTTTTGTTCTTGGTATCATATCTTCAGAATGATATGAAACATCTTTCCGAACCTCATTGGAACAGAACGACATAAACACAACGTGTTTACCCCCCTATCACACTAGTTCTTACCCGTTCGTGCCAGTCCTACGAAAACGTCGTAAAACGGGCTCAATCTTGCTGTAGTCTGGAAATATGTTTAAAATAATCAGCTACTTCGTTCATTCACTGTCTTCAATACGTCCATCTCATTCGCAGTTCGTTCAGGTCGCACCACGTCGGTGTGCAACGTCGTATAACGCGTCCCTTAGTCTAGAAGGTCATCATGACCTGATTACAGAACGGTATGATCGCCATCGAATTTTGAATCGATTCAAAATTCTAAATCACATTCCCCATTTCCATTGATTTATATGGTGACCTCTTTCCCTTATTATCCTACACAATCAGGGCCAGTAAGGGCCGTTAAGAAGGGGACCATAATCTTCGGGGTACCATGATTTCTTTCACACAGGGTCATTCCCCTTTACATCCTGATTTCTATAGTTCGTTGGATCTTCTTGTGAGTTTGAATAGTTTAGCATGTAAAGAAAAATCACAATAAGCTTGCATTTTCTGATGTTATCGCCTGTCATCCATCTAGAATGGATGCTTGTTTTAAATATTTTGAATGTATCAAAATCGTTTTCACTTAAATGTATTACTATTTAGAGGTTATGTCACTATGACGTGAAATATGCCTGAGTTCTCCCAATATAGGCCGACCTTGGGAGGCTCTATATTTGGGCAAGAACGAAGGCATATTTCACGTCATAGTGACATAACTGATGTATTACATGCCTTTGTTCCCATGGTTACTTTGTATCAATGACGTGACGTCATGATATTATCATGGTTATTAAAGAAATCTAATATCAAAACGAGGTAAGCGGGCTATATCGGGGTAATCGGGCAATATCGGTGGATATAGCTCGCTAACTTTCCCATTGACTTCCATACAAATGCTTCGCTAGGTATGTAATACATAATAATATAGCTCAACTACTTAAGCATAGTTTTGTATTACTATTATATTCTTCTCTAGAAAGAAGGCAGTCTATCTAAACTGGTAAATGAAGCCCCTCCCTATATTGTCGCGACATGTACTACTACAGATTTATTATATTTCGTAGCATTTATATATAACACTGTATTAATTGAATATGTTTCAGTGATAGTGATGTTCTTTGGCCTCAGGTAGCACAAAAAGTCATAATACGATTTATATCTGGTTTGTTTTATATGAAAGGAATTGAATTAATTGAGGATTAGATGGAATTTCATGTTGAATGAATGATTATTTCTGATATAATTATTCCAAAGAATGAGCTCTGGGGTCCAAACGGACCCCAAAAACCATTTAAGGGTTAAAACAATATAGATAAAAGTATGTATATCCATTTCAAATTATATTGTTACCATTCAAAAGATGGTCATTAAATTGACAATTTGTAAGATTTTCAAAAAATTTTGATGACTCGTTTAGGAAAAACGTGTGTTCAAAAAGTTCTCCATATCGATACCCACTCTGTGACGAAAGAACAATAGTTAAAAAATTCTGAGTAATATAACAACATTTCACACAATGAGCTCAACTCTGGTCACAAAACCTTCAATAGTTACGAGTCATCACATTTCAACATAACATTTGTAGCTGTTCACACCAAATTAGTTTTAAATAAGCCAAGCCATACCAAAAACTAGTTCTTGAAACGTTCTACCCTGGAATTTCATGTTGAATGAATGATTATTTCTGATATAACTATTCCACGGAATGAGCTCTGGGGTCCAAACGGACCCCAAAAACCATTTAAGGGGGTTAAAACAATATAGATAAAAGTATGTATATCCATTTCAAATTATATTGTTACCATTCAAAAGACGGCCATTAAATTGACAATTTGTAAAATTTTCAAAAATTTTTAATGACTGGTTTAAGAGAAACGTGTGTTCAAAAAGTTCGCCATTTCGATACCCACTCTTTAACAAAAGAACAATAGTTAAAAAATTCTGAGTAATATAACAACATTTCATATAATGAATAAAAAATATCCATACAGCATTTCCAAAAGTCGTGGCTTAGCTCAACTCTAGTCACAAAACCTTCAATAGTTACGAGTCATCACATTTCAACATAACATTTGTAGCTCTTCACACCAAATTAGTTTTAAGTAAGCCAAGCCATTCCAAAAACTAGTTCTTAAAACGTTCTACCCCGTCTTAAATGTTCAGTTATACGCCATACGTGCAAGTAAATTGGACGCAGTTTTTTTTCAATACTAATTTGACCAATTCTAATTCAATTCTAATTTGACCAATCACCGACCTAAAAATCGTAAAGTTCAAAATCATTGATAACAGGCACATGGGCGAGATAAATCCATTTTGTTTGCTAAACTCCCCTTCATAAGTTTCAAATGTATCATCAATTTTTGACCCACTGTGATTGAGGGAAAGATTGTGAAAATGTTGAGGCATTGGAAATGAAGTCAAGTTACATTTCCATCAACATAATAAGTATTTTCCTCACAGGTCATGTAAATAAAAATTCAAACATAAAGAGGCTCTAAATAACACGTCGTTCAATGAAGGAACTAAAGTTGCCAAACTTATGGAGGGGAGTGAACTTTATCATGTCCATTTGCATTATCATGGAAAAAATCTTTGCTCGTGGAATTCCAGAGTACACTATATAATCTTCGATATTCTTAAGTAGCCTAAATGATGGAAATCACTGTTAGACACTAATTTGTTATACAACTGAACACTATATATAGATTAAGAGTTGTTTAAACTTTAAAATAGATATAAAGAACTTTGGTGTAAAATATTAAAACGTGCTCGTACATTTAACAACAATTTAACTACTATAGTTAACAATTTCTGAATAATATAAAACAATGCACGGAATGAATAAAAACATCCATACAGGATTTCCAAAAGTCCCGTTAATAAACCTTTGGTTGCCTCAGGTCATCATATTTCAACATAACATATGTCGCTGTCCCCACTTTATACGGATGCTGTAGTCAATTTTACGAGAAGTCAAGAAGTCAAAGCGTCTCCAAGGAAACGGAACAGGAGAGCGATGTGAATGCAAGACAGCTAAGACACAATGGTTTTACGTCCTCCGATCCTCGAGGAATGAACTTTGGTGTAAAATATTAAAACGTACTTGTACATTTAACAACAATTTAACTTCTTTTAGTTAACGATTTCTGAATAATATAAAATAATGCACGGAATGAATAAAAACGTCCATACAGGATTTCCAAAAGTCCCGTTAATAAACCTCTGGTTGCCTCAGGTCATCATATTTCAACATAACATATGTCGCTGTCCCCACTTTATACGGATGCTGAAGTCAATTTTACGAGAAGTCAAGTATACACAGTCCGACTTCAAAATGCCGCCATTTCTGAAGTTAACTGAGATTAATATGTTCAATTGTTATAGATTTAAGGAGTCTTTTAAACGCACCTCTGAAATCTTTGCTCCTGACTGCATACACAATCGGATTAACAAACGAATTTCCGACAAGAAAATATTCAGAAATGGTATGATTGTGTCGGTACTATTTGTACTTTAAAGTTTCTTCGTCAAAAAACCTGTGGACAAATATAAGTACAATCAACGGTGCCCAAAATAGGTAAAGAAGTCCGTTCACTAAAGCCATTGTTTTACCAATTTGTTGTCATTTGTTGTAGTAGACTAGATACCGACACTGACGTCCATGGCTGCGATTGCCTTCTTTTGTTTTCTAGCAATAAGAAATAACTTGAAATATAGAATATTGATAATTACTATGGCAACGAATACGATTAACGTAGCAATGTTACGAAAAGCTGTTTTCTCAACATCTTCAGGTTTGCACATTTGAAAACGCTTCGTCGAATCGTAATTGTTCCAGATGAACATACTACCATGAAGAATTGCATTACCAGCCCAGATGACGACAATGACAACGATCAGCCTGAAATTGGTGATGATCCGTGAGTAGGACAGAGCGTGAACGATCTTGATGTATCGCTCTACGACGATGGCCAAAAGCGTCTCCAAGGAAACGGAACAGGAGAACGATATGAATGCAAGACAGCTAAGACACAATGGTTTTACGTCCTCCGATCCTCGAGGAATGAACTTTGGTGTAAAATATTAAAACGTACTTGTACATTTAACAACAATTGAACTACTTTTAGTTAACGATTTCTGAATAATATAAAATAATGCACGGAATGAATAAAAACGTCCATACAGGATTTCCAAAAGTCCCGTTAATAAACCTCTGGTTGCCTCAGGTCATCATAATTCAACATAACATATGTCGCTGTCCCCACTTTATACGGATGCTGAAGTCAATTTTACGAGAAGTCAAGTATACACAGTCTGACTTCAATATGCCGCCATTTCTGAAGTTAACTGAGATTAATATGACATTGTTCACTTGTTATAGATTTAAGGAGTCTTTTAAACGCACCTCTGAAATCTTTGCTCCTGACTGCATACACAATCGGATTAACAAACGAATTTCCGACAAGAAAATATTCAGAAATGGTATGAATGTGTCGGTACCATGTGTAGTTTAAAGTTTCTTCATCAAAAAACCTGTGGACAAATATGAGTATAATCAGCGGTGCCCAAAATAGGTAAAGAAGTCCGTTCACTAAAGCCATTGTTTTTACCAATTTGTTGTCATTTGTTGTAGTAGACGAGATACCGACACTGACGTCCATGGCTGCGATTGCCTTCTTTTGTTTTCTAGCAATAAGAAATAACTTGAAATATAGAATATTGATAATTACTATGGCAACGAATACGATTAACGTAGCAATGTTACGAAAAGCTGTTATCTCAACATCTTCAGGTTTGCACATTTGAAAACGCTTCGTCGAATCGTAATTGTTCCAGATGAACATACTACCATGAAGAATTGCATTACCACTCCAGATGACGACAATGACAACGATCAGCCTGAAATTGGTGATGATCCGTGAGTAGGACAGAGCGTGAACGATCTTGATGTATCGCTCTACGGCGATGGCCAAAAGCGTCTCCAAGGAAACGGAACAGGCGAGCGATATAAATGCAAGACAGCTTAGACACAGTGGTTTTACATCCTCCGATCCTCGAGGAATTATGCTACCCCAAATGATACATAGGATAAAGGTGACACCTGTGAAGATATCACAAAGTGATAAATTGAACACCAAAAGATTCGTCATGTTCCTTAGGTTTGGCGTTGTAGCTATGGCAGCCATAACTAATCCGTTTCCAAACCATATCGCTAACACCAGAATATACCCTACAGTTGCATATATGCTTGCTATTGATCTGTTGAATCCATTTCCAGAGATATACTCTTGATCCAAGATGCTTGCAGTGAAATTCGACATCACCCTATCCTATGCGCTGAGATGAAAATTAGAGCTATAGTATCAGAGAGCTGGATTAGATTTAGCGTTAGGTGTATTCAATGTTCAAATCCTGTATCTAAATTATATATCATATATGTTTCGAATATATACTATCTATAGCTGTGGTTTACAACATGTTAACTTATTTTCAATAATGGATTCCTCAACCGTAAAATCTTGTGATGCTCCACAAAAATAATCAACTAATTTTGTTTTACCTCATTATATATTACTGTAAATGAACCCTGTGATTAAAGTGAATGCAAATTGGGCACTAGTAGATATTCAATGTTGGATGCAAGTTTTTTCGTTATCATACGAGTGCTAAAAGGATGAAAATGATGTCAAGCTTTAAATCTGCAGTAAAATGTCGACACATGAAATAGATACACTAAATCATCAACTCTATAAATTCACTGATGAATATAACAAGCGGAAATGTTAGTGAAAGCCAAGATACTCCTTCGATGATTTCTAAACTAGAATTGAAGTCCAAACCGAGCAAATGCTAATATTAGAAGCGACCAAACCCACTGATATACAGAATAAGTTAAAAACAGGTACCATTAAAAATACTAAAAATGATCATAATGGTGAAAAACCAAGGCAGAAATTAAAATTTAATCCAAAAAATTAAGTCCAAAATTAAGATGCCATCAAACCATCAAAATGACCACATTGCATCTGGAGTAGAAAAATATAATAGTACAATAACGTCATTTCTAAGGGCGATATAGTGAAATATTGGACCAAGGGCCGAAGGCCCAAGGTCCAATATTTCACTATATCGCTCGCAGAAATGACGTTATTAGTATTATTACCACCGTTAACGACCAGGACTGAAACAGCAAGAAAATCTTACGCATTGAACGATATTTAATTTCCCGGGGAAAATTGCCGGTCCAGAATATATTCTAGACCGGTCCATATGGACCACCACTATGACGTCACACATTTCTCAGGTCGATATAGTAAAATAAACGCCTTCTAAACTAGCACTAAAACCCCTAGAACTGGCCCGGCAAGGTGGTAATAATATGATATAGAATAAATTGAAATAGAACACGACAATGTGCCGTCTACAGCTTTGAATTCACATGTAAACACTGCTGGGGCACAACTAGAACTTGGCCATTTCTAATGCTGTATCTTAGCATCAATATGCCCAGTCTAGAGTCTAGAGTACTTCAAGTCAAGTCTGTAGTCAAGAGTTTTTAGCCACATTTGAATATATAAGCTGATCGGGGCTTAGCAGTAGGGCGGTATTGAGCCATTTTTGAGCCGCCATTTCCGACACCATATATAGAGGGCTTTTGCTATCCCTGAGATGAGGGCTATATCATCAGCTTAGAGTAAAATGCGAACCATTTCATCTCCGACTTGAACACCACATCCGAATTGTCTGATTATGCCGACATAGGTCTGAGATAATGTCGGACTCAAAAATCACTCCTGCTTGAACAATTGCTGACATAAATCAATGGTGTTAAATCTCCATTAAGACGTACTCAGCATGTGACACCTTGATATATGGATATTATCGCATCAACGATTTTACCTTAAACACCAATTTTGTTTAGTTTAAACCATAGGCAGCTTTTACTAATTTATCAAAAGCTTTGACTGCGTCAAAATAACAAACAAAAGTGTCGAGTTCAAATACTTTGCAATTGTTAATGATACTGTGAATACGTTGGACATGGTCAAGGTATCCTCTTTTTGTACATCCAACTCTTGCCCTTAACTACAAAGCAAATGATACCTCCCCACAAAATACAATGAATTTTAAAATACAAAATTGGTCACCTCTCTGTGAAATGTTATTAAATTGACTTTTTGAAGTCATGTGACATTACAGTTTTGACGAACCACGGTACGAAGTTATTCTGGCACCAAATCTAAAAGTTGCAAACTTCAACAAATGCTGAACCAAAGTAGAAATAAACATTAGTTTCACATTCACACGCATTTCATTCAATAACAATAGATATTCGTATAATCGATTTAACTTCATAAATACAAATACAAGAAATTAATTGAAATACATGTATTAGGCTGGAAATCGGTAACTTGAAATATTAACCAGTAATCATGTAGCATCATTACACACACGTTAAAAAGACTAAGGCTGCGTTTTTGAACTGCCCGCGGTGCTAGTGAAATGGATAATATTCGATAAGTTTAAATATGAGTTAATAACATTTAATATTTAATAAGTTTTCCCCAAGGTATCACGAAAAAGAGCCGAAGATGTGCAAATTACAATATTTTTGTTGAATATATGCGACCATGTAATGATCGCTGCAGGGGTTCCTTTTCGTGATACCTTAGGAGAAACTCCATTGAAATGTTACGCAATAGCAACACGGGCAGGTAAAAAACGCAGTCTCAATCCCCAGACGTTGCTGTAGTCTTATAATCATATAATTTACATACTTTCACAAGCATTTCAGCTCAATTGATTCACTCACTTAACTGCAAGTGGTGAAATGGAAGATATACAAGAGTGAATAAGTCGTTCTTGAGGCCAGGATCTTATTTTTATTTACAGGAAAGTTCAATATCAATCTATCACAATGACATTTGTTTCCTTTAATTATCAAAAATCATATAATTCATTTTGAGATAAAAATGAAAGCTTCCTGTTGTAAAAACGTCAAAATAAGTATTTTCCTGTATATTTGTTAAACTATGTATGGTAAACGTCATTAATTAGGATAGCAAAAAAACTTTCCATTGCAAGACAAACGAATGGCATATAGCCACTATACGTGATATAAAAACGTGAAATGCATAGTGATGTTAGAGTATGTAGAAAGGTTCAGGTCATCTTAGAAGTTTAAAGAATTTGAAGTAAAATAAAACTATATTAATATGTACAATGCTATAAGAATTGAATCTATACGTGTATGCACAAATGCAAAAGGACAATGTGAAATGGTACCTGTGAAGTGTAGCCAATAGAAAATAGATTTAAACGACTCAATTAGACATTTGAAAAACTCTAAACAGTGTACAAAGTTAAAATTGTAAATATAAACGAGCCCTGTTAGATAAATACAGGTGAGTTGTTTTTTAAATATATGTCTGTTCATGAAAATATATAAGAGTTAGACTACTTGACTCTTAATATTTCTGCTATTCGAAACCTTTTTCAGGGAGAAAGAAGGAAGAAATCCCGGTCAAGGAGTGGATGCATGTAACAGTTAATTAAACATGACGGGATTATTATGTCACGGATGGCGAATTCGTTGAATAAAATGTTCAACACACGCTGTTTGGAAAAATTGCTTAAAAAGCTGACATAAGTGATTCTTTCATTGATGTAGGATATTTCTACATATACGAGTATAATCATTATATGTATAATACTGTTTTGGCAATTCGAGTTTGTTACAGATCGTCTGTATAGTTTGCAGGCTTATTTCGTAAGAAAATACAAAAGCAGCTATTTTTGGATTTCTAGGAAGGGACATCCGTAATATAAAAGGTCAGCACATTTAAAACAAATATACTTATATCTTATTCCAGAAAAATGGCATGTGATAGTAGCTTCAAATGCAGCCTCGTTGTGATCATGCTTTGCACGTTCATCTCACCTACAACCTCACGCCAAGAACCAACGTATCATAGATATCAAGGTGTAAATGACTATGGAGATAACCAGTTTCGAATGCAAAATTTTGAGAACTTTCATACGTGTGAAATTAACAGAAGTCGCATTTATAGAAAACTAAACAATGTATAGCAAAGATACATCCTTGAACGAGGAACCTGGAAATACAATCCACCAGCGCGTGAGTACCCGTTGACCCAATTTTGTGACAAATGGTGCAATATTGATATTGGCGCGAAAATGTTAGACTGCTATGGAACGAATGGAAACTCCTTAAATGTTAAACTTCCAAACCTTTTACAGTGTATACAATATGCACCAAAAACGCTTCTTCACTCAGGATTTTACTTTCGAGACTTTCACTTTCGAACAATAAAAAATGGATACTTTAGAAGTGTGTCACGGACACATAACATAACATTTCTGATTTTGATGAGGTGCAATATTATACAAATTGAACAGAATGCATTTGCAGGGCTTAAACATCTGATAGGTCTATACATTGAAGACGTGAACGATAAAAAGGGTATTGCCCACTTAAGCCGTAACATACTCCATCATTGTCCAAAAATTAGATGCCTGGGCTTGGGAAAAGTAAAGAAACTGGACATTAATACATTTAAAGCTTTATCGAGTTTGAAAGAGTTGCATGTACGTCATAAAAGCCTTCTCAAGTATGAGCGTGCATTTAGATACATAAAGAAGCTAAACATATTGTTCTTAGATGGCATAGGTTTAAGAGAGATTCCATCATTTATTCCATCACATACACCTTGGATTCATAGTTTAATACTTGACAACAACTATGTAACAAATCTTTCTTTTAACGGATCATTCAAAACATCAAAAGATTTTTGGCTAAGTGTAAGAAACAACAAGATTACTAAGATCACCAAAGCAGAGATGTCCAAATTTAAACAGGCAGCATCGCTATGGTTTAATCTAAGAGAAAATGATGTGAGACACTTGGAAAAAGATTTTCTTGAAGACATAAAAATTTTATCGTATATCGTTTTAGAGCAAAATATTCACTTTGGAAACACAAATTTCTTCAATTTAATAGACAATTTAAAAAACAAAACAAAAATTTTAAATTTGAATGTCATTGCATGCGGCCTTGTAATAGTAAAATTTGATTCATCGATTTTGAAATCGTTAGAAGGGTCTAAGTTAGAAACGCTGTGGATTGGAGACAATATTATAGATGTTATTGAACCTGATGCTTTTGAACCAGTAAAAGATTTACAAAAACTACAGACCTCTAACGTAATGCGATTTTCCTCTGGGTGCTTCAAGCCTCTCCGGAAAATAAAAGAACTTTACATATATGGAATGCAGACTTTATATAGAAAAGGGGAATTAGACATTATCAATCTTAATGGTTTACAAACATTAGAATATCTAACAATAAGTAAAGTTGATCCTACTAGAACGTCGTTTCTATTTGGTAAACTAAATCTGTCCCTCCAACTGAGTATATATGATATGTCTGAATCGTTTGATCGCCTCAAATTTCAAGTTCTTCAACTTCTAATAAATCGAAAATCATTTGAGACTATTTATTTACCAGGGAATCTGCTATTTCGCTACAGCGACATTGACTTGTGTGCAATGTTCAGTAACATTGTCATCGAAGATCTATATTTGTCAAATAATTACTTTGCTAAACTCCCTACATGCATGTTCTATAAATCATACATAACATTATTAAACTTGACATACAACAGGTTAACACATATTCAAAGTGGTTTATTTGAGATACAAAACTTACGATACCTAATTCTATACGAAAATTCTATTCATCTCATCGATGGCAATGCTTTAACAAACCTTCACCCATTTTCTAAAATCCTTATTGAAAACAATAAGCTGCAATGTAATTGTTATATGATGCCATTTATAGAATGGTTACTGAATCGTCCTGACAGTGAACGGGGTATTACTGTGATGCATGATGAATTTTGTGCAGCACCAGAAAAACGAGAACATGAGAAGATAATCAAGGTAAATATACCATGGGTGGAATGTAATAGAGATCTGTTCATTAATAGGTGTATCCTCTGTGGAACTGCTTTGGTGCTAGTCATTGTCCTTGTAATTGGATTGGTAAAGTATCTTTGGAAGGATATCAAATACAGACAAATGGTACGAAGAGCTAGAAAACACAATGGATACATTCCTATAGACGGCTTTGAAAGTGAAATATATGACGCATTCGTCAGTTACCACCCAGAGAAGAGAATCTGGGTACAAGATGTTATGACGCCTGAATTAGGAAAAGGAGACTTAGAATTCACATTGATGTATGACATTAATATTCTTCCCACTGGAAGTGAATCTTATTTCAGTGGTATATTCACACACATGGACCGTAGTCGACACGTTATCTTTCTCGTGACGCGAGGTTGGATGAAAGAGGGCATGAATGAATTTGAGATGGAAGCTGCAATAGATTTACTTAAACAAAGCAAGAGGCATACGCTCATAGTGATAATGATGGAGAACATACCACAGAAGGAGATGTCAGAGACTTTGAAACTGATGGTAAGAAACAACTTCTGTCTGAAGTGGAGTGAGAATGAGAAAGAACAAAGACATTTTTGGAGAGATCTCAAGTTGGAGCTTGGTAAGAAAAAGTACATGAATTAACATTAATACCAGCGTTCACAATTATACGATGAATGCATGAATGAATTACTGTCAGTATGCTATGTATAAAATGTACAAGGGTACATTTCAAAGAAAATATATATATTATGCTTTAGTGATGTGATATCCGATGGAGTATAACAATAAATATGAATTATATACATAATTAAGATTTTATTTGTTATTAAGTATTTTATATTAAATTTTTAATCATCCTACATTTCACAATTTGGACTTATTATATCTCACTGTGTATGTTTGTTGTTTTAATATGAAATATCTCTTTTTGTGCAAAGTAGGCCTTACCCGTAACTTTCTTTATGGATTCTTGAAATTTATTCTGATACCTGAACATTTTCAAGTAGAATGACAGTTTTTTATTACATTTGGTCACGTTTGATTGCGTATTTTTATGAATGGCCTTTTGACAATTGAAAACAGGAACACACTAAATTTGATGATAACACGAAAACTTTCCTATTAGAAGATATAGTCCCTGATCTGGACCCTCTGAAAAAAAGTTTTGTTGTCCGGTACTTTCCCACATAAAATGATTGTACCATTTGAAAGAAAAGACTTCCCTCTTAAAGAAAACACCTCTTCTATTGATGTAAACAGGGGCAAAAGGCACCAAAACGGGGTTAGACAAAGTGGCATTCTGAAGTCTCACTTTCTTGTCATCACGATTCCAGGTAAACCATCAGACAGATTTACTTCAAATTTTCACACATGTTACATGGTAAGAAGTTTTAGAGCTGATTAACTTTGCGGTGGCCATCTTGCATTCTGGCAGCCATCTTGGAAGTTTAAAGATAAATCTTGTCATCACGATTTCAGGAAATCTTGCATTCTGGCGGCCATCTTGGAATTTTTTTCAGATAAATATTATCATCGCGATTCCACAAAAACCACATAACAGATGTACTTCAAATGTTCACACATGTTACATGGTAAATAGTCCTAGACCTCATTATTTTTTCGGTGGCCATCTTGCATTCTGGCAGCCATCTTGGAAGTTTTAAGATAAATCTTGTCATCACGATTTCAGGAAATTCAAACGGATTTACTTCAAATTTCCACACATGTTACATGGTAAGAAAATATAGAGGTGAATAACTTTTCGGCAGCCATCTTGCATTCTGGCGGCCATCTTGGATATTTTGGGATAAATCTTGTCATCGTGATCCAGGAAATCAATCTAACAGATTAACTTCAAATGTTCACACATGTTACATGGTATGAAGTTCTAGAGCTGATTAACTTTTCGGTGGCCATGTTGCATTCCGTCGGCCATCTTGGAAGTTTTTAGATAAATCTTGTCATCACGATTCCATGAAAACCACGTAACAGTTTCACTTCAAATTTTCACACATGTTACATGGTAAGAAGTTATAGAGCTGATTAACTTTCCGATGGCCATCTTGCATTCTGGTGGCCATCTTGGAAGTTTGTAGATAAATCTTGTCATCACGATTCCAGAAAAACCACTTTACAGATTTGCTTCAAATTTTCACACTTTATACATTTACATTCACAATGGTTCCTTCCTGGTATATTTTTTTAGGTTTTATGACTGTTAAATTCTATAGTCTAGTTAACACCACTTTATAAACAGGTGTATTATTACTGGTGTAACTAACACAACGAAAAGAATATAATTAATTTATTTGATTTTATATAACATGAAATTATTTTTTCTTTTCGATAAAACATTGCTTATTAGAAATATATTTAGTTGAAAACTTAGAGTAAACAATCAGTTCTTCTATCACAAAGTTTATTTTGGTTCAGTATATTTTTCTATACATTATTTTTACTAGTGATTGGGTGACATATTGTAATAGCTTCGAACGTTTATCTTGACACTGTTCAGTAGTTTTTTTTTGTTTTTTTTTAAATTCATTTCTATCATTCATTAGCATACAAATCAATATTTCAAAATGAAATATTTCAAAAACTTTAAATACATTTTCTCAATCAACAATGTTTCTAACATATTTTTCATATTCAAACATTACAGATATATTTTTTCTCTCATTCTTTGAAAACTTAAAGTCATGTATAGTTTTCTTTATTACAAGTGACTTGAATAATAACTTTTTATCTAATATTCATATCCCTATTTTTTCATTATCCTTCAAAGCTACATCTTTCCAAATATTTTTAATTGCATTACAATGTATAAAAAAGTGTTCAACATTATCAACTTCGTTACATAGTTTACATAAATCAGATTGTTCTATGTTATATTTTTTTAATAAACCACCATGTGGATATATACCATGGAAAATTCTCCATTGGATACTTAAAAGACCAGTGTCTGACGTACATTTAAATAGCTGATTCCAAATGTCTGAACCAATAGTCAAACCATTAAATTGTACATCACACTGCCTTTCTTTTACAAGCTTATTCCTGGTTTTCTGTGATGTTAATTTTTCAAATTCTATCCCTCGAAATACAAGTGTTTCACTGGGTTTTATATTACCATACATATGAATTTTCTCTTGATTTAAACAAGCTCTTAAAATGTTATATTGCATTAAAGTTTCAGATTTTTTCCTATTAATTCAGAAATTACCTCATATGGTTTTAAGTGTCCATTCACAACAACATCTGATATGTAGATTAAACCCTTTTCTATCCACTTGTGAAAGTACAAGGGATATCTACTTAATACAATATTTCTGTTATTCCATATTATAGATTCATCTGTATAATTGCTATTCTCAAGCCATGTAAATAATAATTTTTTATAGAAAATGCTCAAATGAGCTATACCTTTCAACTGATCAGCACTTATATTGCTGTTGAGAACACTAAACTTTTTACCTAATTTTCCATACATATACTCTGGTATAGCTCTCCAGTGGCCATCGCCATTCTCTGTTAATCTTTTAATCCATTGAATCATGTATGCAATTTGTAAGTCTTTACAGTTAATCATTTTTAAACCACCACAATCATAGCCTTGTACTAAAATATCTCTTTTTACTTTATCAGGCACCTTTTTAAGGTCTTCCTCTTTGAATTTTCCTTTTGCCCATATGCACTTTAACATCATGGTGTTAATTCTATCACTGTTCAGTAGTTAATGTGTACTGTATACTTAACAAGGTGTGGTGACATTTTGCATGTTTCTGCATCGTCACTAATATTGAAAGCTTATGTTGATATTGTAGCAGTGTTTTTTAAGTTCTTTTTGTTGGTATAATTAGTTTCCAAACCCTATACTTATATCAATCTGACACACAGTTTTAGTGCAGGTTTAAGTGATTTTTGTTGATTATTAAACGCAAAGAGCATATGTGTCTCAAACTCGCAACATTGTGGATACAGAGCCCATTCACATAGTTTGACATGCTGATGCTCTGAACCAGCTCATTAGTTAATATCTGACTAAGAGACAGCTTGCTTTCGCGATGAAGAAACGTTATCTGCAGCTTTTATGAGAGTACTATAGTATCTACAACTATTTCTATTTTTGATCTTATGAGTATTGGATATCATTATTTTCAGTTGTGGTCGTTGATGAGGAATTGGTCATTGAACGGTGTGGATGCTGTTTATTCCCATATTAGATTATTGTCTTGGGATATTCAGGTTTGATTTTTGTTTGCCAGTTTTACACTTTACAATTTGCTTTTCCCACTAGGTTGCTCTACACTTTTTTCCTTTCTCATTTGTCATTTTTGTTTATATTTAGTAAAGATATGATACGCAGGTCTCTCCTTCTGTGTGATCACCTGTCCAGAAGACAATTCGAATGCATGAAGAACATTTCGTTGACATGATGCACAGTGAAAGGTTTTCCACACATTTACATTTTCGTTTAAAAGAGCTTTAATTCCGTTATATACTCAGATCAAGGCCAATTTAGCATACATTTCGCTCTCAAAAATCGCTGTGCAATAATGGATTTCAAAGAAATGTTTGACGTTTTCAATAATCTTTTTTCTTTTTGATGAAATGTAGTTATTTATTCTAAAAATTAATCGATGTCATACACAAAATGCATTTAAGTGGTATAATGTGCAGAGTAAAAAGATGTATTTTAGAATATCACCATGTGTTACCCCATTGTAGCGCCTCTTGCCCATGTTTCTATCAATATAAAACATGATATCATACACCAAATATGCATTTATGTCAAATTATGTGGTTTAAAATACAGAAAAATAGATAACATTCTCCCTAGAATACCACCTTGTGTAACCCCACTTTACTGCCTTTTGCCCCTGTTTATATCAATATAAAAGGTAGCATGTAACCTTTCTTGTAACATGTGTAAAAGTTTCAAGAAAATCAGTAAAGTGGTTTTCCTGGAATCACAATGACAAGATTTATCCAAAAAAACTTCCAAGATGGCCGCCAGAATGCAAGATGGCCACCGAAAGGTTAATTAGCTCTGAACTTCTTACCATGTAATATGTGTGAAAATTTGAAGTAAATCCGTTTGGTTTTCCTGAAATCGTGATGACAAGATTTATCTTTAAACTTCCAAGATGGCTGCCAGAATGCAGGATGGCCACCGAAAAAATAATGAGGTCTAGGACTTTTTACCATGTAACATGTGTGAACATTTGAAGTACATCTGTTATGTGATTTTTGTGGAATCGCGATGACAATATTTATCTGAAAAAAATTCCAAGATGGCTGCCAGAATGCAAGATAGCCGCCGCAAAGTTAATCAGCTCTAGAACTTCTTACCATGTAACATGTGTGAAAACTTTAAGTAAATCCGTCTGATAGTTTACCTGGAATCGTGATGACAAGAAAGTGAGACTTCAGAATGCCACCTTGTCTAACCCCGTTTTGGTGCCTTTTGCCCCTGTTTACATCAATAGAAGAGGTGTTTTCTTTAAGAGGGAAGTCTGTTCTTTCAAACGGTACAATCATTTTATGTGAGAAAGTACCGGACAACAAAACCCCTTTTCTAGAGCCCTTTTGGAAATCAGATCGGGGACTAATACTTTCTCGAGGATAATAAGGATAGAAAAATATGTCAACAAATGAGGATTTCATATCTCAATAAAGACTTATCATAACAATAAATATATATAAGCGCAAATGCGAAAGGGAAGGGTGACTCAAAACTTTAAAGAAACCCAACAAGAAAAGCAATAATCTGTCCTAAGAAAAGTAGACCCTATATATCCCAAAACCATGATCTAACGTGAAAAGAAACAATGTCTAACATCCCCCCCCCCTCCAATCCAGAACCAATATCACAATCCAGGACCAGAACACCAAAGGAAATTCCATTCATACTGAAGTCATTACAATATGATAATTGCTAATAAGTAGCAACTATGATGCTTACAAAAAATCATTGGTGTTTAATAAGATTTCCTTGAATATGATTAAGATATCGAGGAGAAAATAAAAAGGGTCGAACAAATGATGATACAAATATACTTTATTTGTGATCAGTGTAGTTTGTAATGGAATGTGTTTTTAAATATTTACAGGATGACCCAAAAAATGCCACACACTATAATTAAATGACTTTCTCAATAATGAATGAATCTTCATTATTTTTTGTGAAGATAGAGTGTTCGATGGAAAGATTGATGAACTTGTTCAACAACTTCGAGATTTTAGATCAAAAATTTTCTGAAGTTTAGATTTCTGTCATTATTTCAGTCATTTTTGGATCGCTTTCACATATGTTATCCTCAATATGTCATATCTATCGACTTTTTTTAAATAATATTTTCAAATTTGATGAACTGACTCGTTTATTGATTAATTTAAAAAAAATGACAGGTTTTCTAATTTAGATTTTCGAATGAATTTTTGTCAGAGCTTGTCTCCGCGGAAAATGAGATATCTCTTAATTTTCAAGTTGTTGATGCTATGCAAGCATATACCCGTCTTTCTTTCTTTGAACACTCTATCTACACATAGTTCATATTTGAGAAAGTCATTTCAAAAATCATAGGTGGCATTTTCGGCTCACTCTGTACAAATATTATTATATATGTAATATTATATACAATGTATCAGCTAGTTGTGAATAAGACAAAACACAATTGTCACGTGTAGGGTGTAGGGTGTACTATCTAGTAATGTTTTTTTTATATTTATCTAATTCACAGGTCGGGTGTCAAAAACTGATAGATGGTCTTGTGTTAATTGAGGAAAACCGAATCATCAATAAAACTTTCCCGAATAATAACAAGGATATCCATCAGGCTGGTGAAAACGGAAACCCTTCATTTTCCCCATATTTTTGTCATTTTATAAAATTACTCCTTGATATTTCACACATTTGTACATTTAATTTCCTACCACCCAAATATATTTCATTGCCATCAGATTAATAGTCACGATTTCAGAGCTACTTTGAACAACACGCTTCAGGTTTGGCCTTCATCGCGCTGTAGGAAACCCTGCACAGTTGTCCAGAGGTAGTTCTCATACATTCTATCTTTGCCATATCCCCCTCCCCCAGGTAGGAACACTTTGGACGACGAGTGCAGGTTCGCATACAGCGCAAGTGGCCACTTGGTAATGTTCTTTTGAGTGCTGTGGCATTATGACTATCATTCTGATGGTCATGAAATATAGTGGACTGATAGATAATTAAATTAATGTACAAATGTGTAAAACAATGTCCTAGACCCCCGTCCCCTTTCAATCGAGAGGCAATATCATAATCCAGATCCAGAACACCAAGGGACATTTCATTCAAGTCATAACAATACATGTTGAAAATAAACCTGAAAATAGGATACAGGCATTTTGGGATTTCTTTTTTGAAAAATTGTCGATGAAGTATTTTATCTGCATTTTGGTCTACTTATGAAATAATTAATTTTTAATAATAATCAATAATTGATAATAATCTTTAGACAAGAAAGTTAGTTTTATATATTTCGTTTTATGAGGTGTTCTTTATAGCTTTTAACAACCTTATGAACAATGAGCTTTTTTATAACCCATAACAATTGAGTACGGGAAAGCGGAAAAGATTATCTCTTCAGAATAATTTACGAAAGGGGAATTTCCTGTATATACATTTAACACATTAGTTCCTGTGTTTATCAATGAACTATTGAAAACTGCAAAACGAATGAAAAGTTCTCAGTTGTTAAATGGTTCAGTTAGAGTTGTCGATGCGCAGACGATTCTGCAGTCATCCGATATCGTACAAATAAACAAAAGTATCCATGATTAGGAAATTATTATGATGAGAAAAGCAAGCCTATATCTAGTGTTCTCCGGAAAAATCTGAGTAAAAAAGATTCAAAGGAATTAATTAATGGTACATATAGTTACAAGTAGATATAAACAAATAGAGACAGGTGAGTATGTATTACACAAAAAAAATCTTTGCAAGAAAAAATGTTCATCAAAAAAGCTGGCAATGTGCAGTAAATGAGCTACACTTACACGTATTCTCACACAATGTTTTGTATACGTATCTATCAGACAGTTCACGCAATTGGAAATATGAAATGAAAAAGAAATATAGAAAGAACGGTGCTATTGAAGTTCAAGAAATAATTCATCATTCCCACATACGAGTTAGGCAAGATATATCATATCCCAGGCAATCAGAACATTTTTATATTCATTGAAATTGATTACTATATACCCTCATCATTCAACTTCTGATTACTTGGTTACTGTTGACCTAGTTCTGACCAATTTACCTTTAAAACCTTTTCAAAACGGTCCTCTAATTTATTAAGTCATTGGCTTAAACGCTTTAACCAATCATTCGTGTCCGCTTGTCTTTTTAGGAAAATGGCGCGTGCATACAGTGTCATATGTAGCCTTATTGTGTATGCAATTTACAACATGCACATTTTGCAGTCAACCCAGTTCTACCCAGACAAAGACCGAAATAGTTATCACAGAAAAACATGGCCAGCTTCAAACAATAATAGGAGTGGCAGCTTTCAACAAATTGATAATAATGATAATATCAAACGTCATACTAAATATAACAAACCAATCCTTAGCAATGCAGAAGACGGTGACGTCTTTCTAAGAAAGGATGCCAATCGAGTTCATTTCTATGATGAACAGAGCAACAGATATAAAACGCATATACTTAATAGAAAAAACAATAAGTACCTAATCCTTAATAAATATGGTGCTGATCGCAAATCTGTAAAATACCAAGCTCTGAATCCATTTTGTGACAAATGGTGCAAATACATACCTGGTAGATTAATTTGTAGTGGGAATGCTTCAAAAGTCCAATTTCAAGACCTCTTAAAATGCATCAAATATGTACCAAAACCGACGTTACTCCAACAATTGGAATTTGAAAACTTCAACTTTGGAACAATACAAAGAGGAGCATTTAAGTATGCGCCACATAACGTAACTGTCTTAAAAATAAGAAGGTGCAATCTCACAAATCTTGAGCATGCCTTAAGCTCAGTGACAAAGTTGGAAATCTTAGAATTGCAAGGTATTGGATTGAAAGAAATTCCTTCATTTATACCATTATACACACCTTGGATACATAATTTAAGACTTGACGACAACTATATTACGAATCTTCATTTTAATGGATCATTCAAAACATCAAAACACTTCACACTCAGTTTAGTTAATAACAATATAACGAAAATCACCAAAGCAGAAATGGCCAAATTGAGAAACGCTGCATCGCTATCATTAAACCTAAGGAATAATGATGTGAGAGAAATTGAAACAAATTTTCTCAATGATATTAAGGAGATCAGGGAAATCAATATAATGCAGAACATTCATTTTGGGAACAAGAATTTTTTCAACTTAATGAACAACTTTAAATACACAACAATAACTGGAAGTTTGCATCTTACTGCTTGTGGTATAACGATAAGGACGTTTGATATATCAATTTTGAAGCCCCTTGAAATGTCAAATTTAAAGGAGTTGTGGTTAGAAGAGAATACGATAGAGGTTATTGACGCTAGTGCATTTGAGCCTGTAAAAGACCTTGAAGTTTTAGCGATCTCGAACGTCATGCAGTTTTCACCAGAGTGCTTCTCACCACTACATAAAATTAAAAAACTCTACATCTACGGAATGCAGAAGCGTAAAAAGCCTGGAGAGTGTGAAAATATAAATCTAAATTCATTAATTACTTTAGAAGTACTTGTGATAACTGGGGTTGATCCAACACGAACACCCTTTCAATTTAATCAACTGAATTTGAACACATTAACTCTGTTTGACTTGTCCGAATTATTTGATCACTTTAGAGATCAAGTTTATCAAATGTTGAAAAGTCGAAAATTGTATTCAACTGTAATGTTGTCCAGAAATTTACTTTTCCGGTACAGTGACATGGACTTGAGTTCAATGTTTAGTAATATTGTAATTGATGATTTAGATTTATCTGATAACTATTTTGCTCGACTTCCAATTTCCATGTTCTATAACTCAACGATTATAGAATTAGACATGAGTAAAAACAGAATAACACATATACAAAGGGGTTTATTTGAAAACATACATGATTTAAAATTTTTAGTATTATCAGAAAACGCAATTCAGTTCATCGATGGTAATGCCTTTTCACATCTTCAAGCTACTACAACAATGGACTTTTGTGTAATTACCCTTGAAAATAATATGTTACCATGCAATTGTGAGATGGAGCCATTTAGAAAATGGTTAATACATCTTTCAGGGGATGTAACAGAGATTGTGGTGAATCATGACAAGTTATGTGCAGCGCCAGAGTGGAGAGAACATGATGAACTACTGAAAGCAAAGATACCATGGATGGAATGTAATAGTGATCTATTCACAAGAATCTGTGTAGTAAGTGGAACTGCCTTAGTCTTAGTTATTGCACTTACAATAGCTTTGTTAAAGTATTTTTGGAAGGATATCAAATACAGACAAATGGTTCGAAAAGCTAGAAAGCACAATGGATACATTCCTATAGACGGTATTGAAGATGAAATATATGACGCATTCATCAGTTACCACCCAGAGAAGAGAATCTGGGTACAAGATGTCATGACGGCTGAACTAGGAAAAGGAGACTTAGAATTCACATTGATGTATGACATTAACATTCTTCCCACTGGAAATGAGTCGTATTTTGGTGGTATATTCTCACACATGGACCGTAGTCGACATGTTATCTTTCTGGTGACGCGAGGTTGGATGAAAGAGGGCATGAATGAGTTTGAGATGGAAGCTGCAATAGATTTGTTGAAACAAAGCAAAAGGCATACGCTTATCGTGATAATGATGGAGAACATACCACAGAAGGAGATGTCAGAGACTTTGAAACTGATGGTGAGAAACAACTTCTGTCTGAAGTGGAGTGAGAATGAGAAAGAACAAAGAAAATTCTGGAGAGATCTAAAACTGGAGCTTGGTAAGAAAAAATACCTGAACTAATATTCCGATCCCAATTTTTAACCTGGGCGAATTATTTTTACAAATACTTTTACTCCAGTGAAACCGTTGTAATATTCACAAATAAATGAAAATATTGCAATTTGTAAATTGGTATGAATGAATTTAGACACACGCGTCATATTAACATTCAACTCACGGTGAACACCCATATATCTATATAAAAAACATGTAACGCGTATGAATGTTGATTAATGTACTATAGATAGTGTTTCTTTTGTCGATATGCCAACGTGAAAGTACCAAAAATGGTTAGAGAACACAGCAAGAAAAATAGATTATCCAAGAATACACCTGTTATAAAGAAAACAAACCCCAATTAAACGTGAAAAGAAAAGGGGTATTATACCCCCCCCCCCTCCCCGCCATCCAAGTGCTAATATCACAATCCGAGACCATAACACCAAGCACAGACTTCTGCCAGCTTCATCCCAATTGGATCTGGCTCGGGATCTGTGACACCAAGGGACATTTCATTGATACTAAAGTCATTACAATACAATTCGAAGAATACATTTAGAATTGATAGCCAATTTGTAAGTTAGATAGAGGGGAAACCTTTAATAATTACATGCATTTTGTAAACAGTGTAAATTATTTTTTATAGATACTTATCATTTAAGAGAGATATACTTATCATTGTACATGATTATATTTATACATTATATTCTTTCACATGATTAAATTAATATGAAATTAAAACATATATTCTGCTTAAACGAGGGGTGGAGTAAAGTATTGGAGGCTTCGCTCTAACTTTGCTCAACATTTGAACAAATTTGTGTATAAGTTTCATTATAAAATAATTTATTTTATGTACCTTTCTAGATATCTTATCTATCTAGATATATATAGGGACCCTGCCACCCGGAATAGTATTTAAAAAACGCAAATCACATCACAACTGTTATTGTGAAAAATTGGAGACTTTTAAGTTATTTTATCAAAAACCAACAAAATTAGGGCGTCCAAGACTTTTGGATCACCCCTCGTAGTGATGTGATATTTCAATAAATAGTATAAAACTGTGAATATACAATAAAAACATATGCAGTTTTTTATTTATTTGGTGCCTGGTTGATCTAGTTGATGTTGTGAAACAGGGGTTGATCTTAGATTATTAGTCATGAATCCATGTCAACTATTGTCCAAGCACAATTTGCACCTATCATGTGTGGTTTTGGTGCACCTTAAATGTAAGCATGTCTTCTAACTTAATAAGTGACATCATCAAGATTGGTTGTCAAAGTACCCGGATGTGGAAACTGTGAGGTTTTATGTTTTGATGCAGCAATTAAGTATTATACTATATAAACTAGATGTTCCAGTGTTACATAGATAATGCCACAAATAAATTCTAAGAACTAATATGTTCAAGTACATGAAAAATCGCTGTTTTTAGTATCTTAATAAATGACATGAATGGCAATTGAAAAGAGGAAAATCCCAAAGTAGATTACAAAATCATTCCTGTTTCATGATACTTTCCCGAATAATAAGGATATAGGAGAGGGAACGGTTTCAACAAATGATGTTACAAATAAACTTCCTTAGTTATACATCTAGCCTCACAACGGAATGAATTAAATTTAAATTTCACAAATATTAGAGGTGTTTTTCTTTCCCCAATTCAAAAGTGTATGATATAAATTGCCGGCCTAATATAATTTGTCAAAAATTGAGGAAAACGTTAACTGACAACTTTCCTGTTTCATCGATAAAAAATTCCAAATATATAACAAGGATATCCAGTCGGCGATGGTTTCTAAGAACGAATGTTCGATGATATTCCCTCAGCAAAAAAACACTGACTAACATTGAATGCTAACTCACAAGTAATAATCTACAGTGAAACTTTAAGTTCGACCAGAAAGTACTTGCAAAATTGCTTGTAGAAAGTCCTGTTTCAAAATAACACAAAAGAAGCTGTTGAAGTCGAATAAGGTACGTTTTCTTTTACATTTCTGTCTATGGATATCGATATGATTTATCGTTAAGCTATGTTGCTTGCAATTTTATACTTCATCAGTCGCTTTGACTTCAAGTCATTTTGTAAGCCACGTGTAAGTAAACAACGCTGTCAAGGTGCTATTGTCTATTTTCAGAAATAAACTATGTCTAGAGTTCCTGTGACCTTTATTTTGTTTCTATCCTGGCAATTTAACAAGATATCATCCACTTCTTCTGGGCCATTCCCTGCAGTAAATGAACAGTTTGATGTAAACAATGATAACAACATTCTCAATGGTGTAAAGAACTGTGATCCTGTTGGACCAAACGCTGATTTACATAACATCACAGATGCCATCAATAATAGTGACAAAGGTTATCCTATGAGTAAGAATGGAAATGATGTCATCACTAGAAAGTTATACACCTGGTCCATTCTATCAGCAGAGAGTGACAATTTTGATGGAATGCGAGAAAGCATTTCACAAAAACAAATACTAAGATCAAGTCATTATTCATCACATTCCTATGGTTCTACGAAGTATGGATTTTGTGAAGATTTGTGTGAATATGACCGATTCAAACAACATTTAAAATGTTTCGGGAAGACCTATCCAGATGTAAAACTTGGAAGTGTCTTAAAATGTATACCAAATTCTGCTGTACTAGACACTTTGGAACTTTTACACTTTAACTTTGGGACGATACCAAATGGACTCTTCAAAGGCATGTATAACTTACAAATGTTGTATATCAAAGAGTCGAATGTTACAGGGATCGAGCCAAATGCTTTTGAGGGACTAAATAAGTTAGTTGTACTGGAATTGTTTGATACAGGAACTTGGAAAACAGGTATAGCATATCTTGGCAAACACATATTCCAGCATTGTATTGAGCTACGAGGACTGGCCTTGGGGAAAGTCCAAAATATGGACAATGATACATTTGTTACACTACCAAAGTTGGAAATCATGGCTGTAATGGATATGAGCTTACTTGATCACTCTCATGCGTTTGGTTATATTCAATCATTGACTAAACTGCTCATGGTAAATATTGGATTGATGGACATGCCTCGTTTCACTCTTTCCAAAGAGTCTCGATGTCATCATTTTGTTGAATTGAATCTAGCTCATAACAATATCAGTAGTCTCTCTTTAAAACAGCCATTTGATACAGTGAAACCATTAAAAATTGCAATCAATAATAACAAACTCACAGAGATAACAAAATTAGATATATCTGTGACAATTTAGGACCGCTGCATCATTATCTCTGGATTTGTCAAACAATGATATAAAAATGATTGAACCATATTTTCTAGAGAGCATTCGAGAAATGAAACTTATCAACTTATTAATTTATATGTAACTCTAGCAGACTCTACCATCTCACTTTTCCTGCATTCCTGCATTTCATTAAAATAATTGTATTTACAAATATTGACTTTTGATCCTTGAACTACAATATACGCCTTGCGTCAGATTGTATATGAATACTATATGTAACATGTTAAAAATTGGAATAAACTTAAACTTAAAATAGGGTCACTAAATTTTGCACACAACATAAATTTCAAATACAAGAATTTCAAGACACTCATGGGAAGCCTTAATCACAAACCAATTAGGAGTTTGAAACTCGTTGGATGTGGTATTGTCTTTGGGGAGTTTAATGCAAACATTCTAAACTCCCTTCAATGGTCGAATCTTCAGGAATTGTTCATTGGCGACAACATAATCAGAGTTTTAGAATCAGATGCATTTTCAAATGTAAGTTCTCTCAAACTGTTGTACGTCTCAAACTTCATGCAATTTTCACCACAATTCCTGGAGCCTCTTCAAGCAAGTTTAGAGGAACTTATCATCGATAGCACAATTCTTCACAACATAGCAGACACAAAGTACAGGCACGGGATTGATTTGAATAAATTGAAAAATCTAAGGGCACTTCAAGTTAAGAACCTTGATGCTAGTCAGGTTTCTTTGCGATTTGAAAGGGTTCAACTTGAGTATATTGCTTTTAATGACATGAAAGAATCATTTGATTCTTATGAACATAGTATTATGATGGTCATGCAAAACTCTCCTAAATTAAAGGAGATAGACTTGGGGGGAAATCTGATGTTTCGCTACAGTGATAAGCAATTATGCTCCATGTTCAACAGTATAAATGTTACTTTGCTGTCACTGACGGACAATTATTTTCCAAACCCTCCAACTTGTATGTTTCGAAAGTCAAACATTTCAAAGTTAATCCTTAAGCGGAACAGAATAACTCACATTCAAGATGGTTTATTTGAATACATTCAAAGTTTAGTTTTTATCGATTTATCAGAAAATCCTTTGCAGGTAATTGATGAAAAGGCATTCACTTACTTTTCCGAAAACCCGGCAAAAATATATGAGATATTTATTGAACACACAAAATTGATGTGTGACTGTAGGATGAAAGCATTCATTCTCTGGCTACAACATAGGCCAAAGAACATTGTAGTGATACATGATAAGTTCTGTGCAGCGCCAAGAACAAAGGACGAATTAATGAAAGTAAGAATAACATGGGTAGAATGCCATAGAGAATTATTCATAAGTGTCTGCGTTACATCTGGTATTGCTTTACTTGTTATGACAGCACTAACAGGATCATTGGTGAAATTCTGTTGGAACCACATGAAATACAAACAACTGGTAAATAGAGCAAGAAGACAAAACGCTGAGCGTCATATTGAAGGAAGCGAAGACGATAATGAACGCTGTGATGCATTTATCACTTACCATCCAGAAAAGAGAATTTGGGTTGATGGTGTCATGACAGATGAACTGATAAAGGGAGATATCGAGTTCACATTAATGTTGCATGTGACTAGTATTGATTGTTCCAATACCAGTGGAGAGTCAAACTCTGATGAGATTTCTGCACGCATGGCACAATGCTACAATTTTGTCTTTTTGGTGTCACGAGGTTGGATAAAAGAGGGCGTGAATGAGTTTGAGATGGAAGCTGCAATAGATTTGTTGAAACAAAGCAAGAGGCATACACTAATTGTGATAATGATGGAGAACATACCACAGAAGGATATGTCAGAGACTCTGAAACTGATGGTGACAAACAATTTCTGTTTGAAGTGGAGTGAGAATGAGAGAGAACAAAGAAAGTTTTGGAGAGATCTCAAACTGGAACTTGGTAAGAAAAAAATCAAACTAAATTAGCTGAACTCCTTATATGATAGGATTCATCCATATACAATTTATGATTTGTACATTATAGCAGCTGGCGTGATAAGTAATGTAATATCAACAAATCACATTTGGTTATAATTTATTTTGTACATAGTTATTTGATTTGCTTGTAACAAAATTTGGGATGTAAAATTAATTTAAAATAAAAGGTTTTGATTGAGACTTTGTAAATGCAATTTCCAAGATTCTTTGAAAATGGGAATTTTTATTGATGGAATAAATTATACGAAACTCTATATGCATATTGTTTTTATCACATTTTTGGATGTTATATTGTGATCAGCTTGTCTGGCCAACGGCAGGTGTGGAGTTTTTGGGTAGATATTAAAGCAGCCATATTTGAATAATCTGTCTTGACAACTTGTCTATAAGGTATTGTCTACTTGTTTTAACCCGCCAAATCTAACTATACTAGACTGGAGTCAATATCCTGATATTTCAGCAACAAGAAAACAATCAAAATTGCTACCCTTTCAATGTTTCAACAAATAAAAGTTGTTCTCCAAAAACGGTGTCCTGGATAAATCCAAGTAACATTTAACAATTCATTTATCAAAAAAGTAACTTTAATACAGCTTGGAGAGGCATGCACAACAAACACGAATAAGGCATCAACACGACAAAATGTCACCATCTAGTATTAAGTGAGGTTTGAATTTCTGAGAACTTGTAGATGATTTTGAAAAAATTGTCAATTTGAATAAGTTGAAAAAAGACCCCATTGACGGTGAAATCTAAAATCTAAAATCAGATTTGAACTTGTAGATGATTTTGAAATAAAATTGGTCAATTTAAAGCAAGTTAAAAAAGAAGTGCCTTGATTTCTACCTTTAACAAGTTCTATAACCAACCAATTAGCAGATAAAATGGGCAAATCCGGGAATGATGTACAAAAAGACCGAATACATAAGGTTTGAACAACAATGTTCAAGACTTGCTGAACAATAGCAAAGTTCAAAATAAACAGCCTTGCAGTTCCCTAGTGTGTTCTTTGCCGTAGAAATAAGCACTGAACTAATTGCTTGGAGATCAAAAAATATCGAGTTCAAACCATTGGATCCACGTTTCGCAAAACCAAGAAACTGAAGCAGTGTTGGTATAACCCTAATGATTTCTGATGCAAGAAAATAAAAAATGAAATCAATGAGGTATAACAATTTTATTTCACTATTTGTTTTATTTGATTAATTTTGCCTTGCATTAAGTCATTTTAATTTTATTCAAATATCAGACTATGACTATAAGTATTAATCAATTCATATTTTTCTAAGATGTAAGTTAAAGACAGACTTTCTGAACCACCTGGTTGCTCATTAGACCTTATAAGGCAAGTCACATCCATTAGGCTTGTCAATCAAATCCTTATCCAATCAGCTAATAGTGATGCTTTGGGGGATAATATTTATGTTCATATAAACATAACAAAAGCACATGTTATAATTTCATACTTTACAGTCAGTGAACATGAACTGAATTATAGCAATTGACCAACATTTTTTTTAACCAAGAGTCTTCATACATTTTGTTATGCTTGCTACATAGATTTTCCAGTTAATATATGTAAAATAAATGTAGGTCTCCTTTAGGTAAATTGATTCATGTTCTAACAATCCCTAACATCTAAATTTGATATCATAAAGCAATTGCTTTTGGGGTCATTTCAAGAATTAAATGTAGATACCAGCACAAAAGCTTGAAATGTATGGGAAATTCTGTACAAATTTGAAAACGTGTATTGGTTCTTTCATCTGGTCCCTACCTACCACAAAGGGTTGCACTAAGTTATGCCCTTCATTTATGCAATAATTCTGCACTTTTCAACCTCTATTACCATTTTGTACCAGGGTCTCTCCAAATTTGAAATTGATGATCTTTTATATTTATGTAACCATATGCAAATGGTAAGAGATAATGAATTGTCCCATTTCCTAGGGTTGTTCCATATGAGACCCGTTCTTATAAAATTTCTCTAAGGTAAAAAACCTTTGTAAACAGGTTTTTGGACAAATGGAACATCAAAAATAGTGACTTTGTCCTTGTGTTGTTCAGGAGACCTCATTCTTACACAGTCATTATACAGTGAACATGTCTCAACCATCAGAAAAATAGAGAGCTGATGTTCAAGATTGAAATAACAGGATATGAAAGAATATATTAAAAACAGAGCTATCTTCACACTGACTTGCAGAAAGTACTCGTAAAAGCAAGTTTGAGCAAAAAGAAACTTTTGTAAAGTCATCAAACTCTAGAAAGGGCAATAGATGAGTTTCTTATATCAATGTTAGCCAAGTAAACCATGGCCAAGTACATTGTAGTAATCTCAAGTCTTTGGAACAGTATACAGTTATCTTGAAGTCTTTTACATCAAGCAAATGCATTGGATTTTGTAATTATATAATGTCTTTGTAGTCATACCTTTAATATACCATATGTAGGTAAGTAAATGACACATTTCTTATGATTAACAGTAGTATGAATTATGTTTAAATTGAAATGGTACTTATAACATGTGCTTTTGAAAGATTTACAAACAAACTTTACATCATGTGACCCTGAATACCTCACCTTATTGGTTGAAATTTGAATTAGGCCACTCCTCTTAATTAAAAAAATTACCAATTTTCAAATAAGGATTTCTAAAAAAGTAATGCATAATTGCAATAGTTGATTAATAGATTTTAAGGAGAATGTATTCATAAACATCTGTGACAATTTTTATGGTGATCTGTTGGCTACAACTAACAGAAAATCAAAATTATTCCTCTTGGTTAGAATTTTTCATATTCCTAATATTTTCAAATTTAGAATGACTCCATTTTTACTGGTCAAGCTGCTTTTATAGTGGAGGCTCTGTCTTTAAGGGTAACAGCATGGTGTTTAGCAGCTAGCTCAATCTTCTAATTCCTCTTTTACATCTGGAAGACCTTCTTGTGCGTTAAACGTAAAGAATGGATTGTCCTGAGCGCCTGTGTGGTCAAGGTCAATAGCAGCAGTCGTAAATTGTTCATTTTCATCATCTAACCCAGCACTACCCCTGCGTTTGGTGAATCTTGGTGCACTAACTATTAAGTATGGATTAGCCGTATGCATTTGCGGGGTTTTCGGCCCCTGTGGCAACGTTAAGCCTGGTTTTCCTAGATTTAATTTTAAAGGACCGGGTGAAGGAGAGGTTTGCAATGACAATGTAGGTAGTGAGAAGGGGGTGTTTGTGTCAGTGTCTGAGTGGTGCTGGATACTTATTTCTGGTGCGGGTTCATCAAAATTGAAGACAGCCTGTTTAGGTGGATATGAAATTCCACTGGCTTCACCAATTTTGCCTTCCTCAATTTGGTCATCTGGTAGGGCATTGTCATCGTCCGGTGCTATTATGTTTATCATAATTGGACTATCGTCTGCGCCCATCACGTGACTACCAACAACTGGATTGTCGTTATTATGCAGGCTTTCAAATCTGCACAAATAATTCCTTAACTGCCTCCTCTGGTCAAGGCTTTTGATTTTCAATGTCTTCATTTTATTGGTTGGAATGGGTGCCTTTTGGGTTTTATTTCTCCTCTTTTCGATACACTCTTTCATGACATCTTTGATATCTTCGATGTGTAGAAGCGTGTTGAACTCGGTAAGTTTCTTAAGTCTGTCAAATTGCTCGTGTGTATATTTGAAGTTAAAAGTTGAATATGGAGAGTTTGGGTCATCAAACAGATTAAAGCTGGCAAACTCTTTTTCTTCGTCTGTTTGTCGCAGAATCGCTGAAAATGTAAATGTTTCATTTACAATTTACTTCCAAAAGCATGGATACTTTCTGACGTGAAGATGTTTATGATGTTGATGTTCTAGATATGACTGTTTTAAATCACATCATCCTAAAGTGTGAAAGAAATGATGGTCCCCCAGGAATTGTGGTACCGTTTCTTAACGGCCCTTACTGGCCCTGATTGCGTATAAGATAATGAGGGAAAGAGTTGTATTTAGGGCACCATATAAATCAATGGAGAGTAGGAACATAATTTGATAGGACCTCCTACCCTTTTACACCGGCTCCTCCAAGGCCTTACCACTAAATGACACCATACCTTACCTGGTGCTTTGAAGTTTCTAAAATTCAAGTTTACGAGGCAGAAGTGCATCACCACAGGACAGTTTGGATTTGTGGGGTGTCTAAAGATATACAGTTCCTTCATGCCCTCTCTTTCAAAGACGCCTGCGTCTATTGGAGGGAAGGCGATGTCGTTCATCTTTGCCCATTTCTCAGCTAGAAGAAGTTCCTAAATATATAAATGTTTTGTCTTGTACAAAAAAATACAGAATCAAATACAGCATCTAAAAGTGATAAATATCAACAAAAAAACGAGATGATGAAAACATATATAAGCCTCGAAAATTATGTCAACGTAAAAACAAAAGCGACCAGCATCCGGTGAAATATAACACAGCAAAATTAAATGCTGCCTAATGCTATGTAATTCCATACATAACATAATCATGAAATAATTACATACCTTGAAAGGATGCGTATTATCACTCGGTCTTGCACTGAAGTCAAAGGAAATTAGAAGATCGACCCCGCGTTGTGGCCGTAAAAGCAAAGGATACGGCGAGTTGAAGGTTAAACCAGCATCCACCATGTAAAGTCGTTTGATGTTTGTTGGAGTCATCTCAAATATCCCGTCAAATTCATCTTTAACAGCACAGCATAATTATCAAAAAGTCAGATGTTGCAATAATAGAAAGATTTTGACAGAATTGTTTTACCACTTTGAATAAGTGAGTGTCGATCATTAAGAACCCTAAAATTTGTATATATATCATTATACTGTTAATGAAGTCTGTATGTTAATATGGTTTCCAAGCCTGGCGAAGGTGACAATTTTGACAAACATTTGGTGGCGGGGGCTGTCGAGTTGCGTCAATGGGTTTTATTAAAACGCAGCGTCTTAGACTGACCATCGTAACCCCGGGGATCGCGGTGTCTACACTCACACCCCTCCCGGCGATGACCAGTCTAACAGACAAGCTTTTGCCATCTAACCAACCGCACACGCCTTGTTTTGTTACTTTATTGGGAGAGGGACCTAGGACATTAAATGGTAGTTTTCATTAAAGATTGAAGTATATAAAATTTACCCAATGAAGTGTTGAGTCTTGGCGTAAATGGGGAAAGTGGGTAGATCTTATTAAGCTGAAGTCCTCTGAGAGGATTATGAACAACACCCGCTCGCCCAGCGCGACTGCTAAGGAAACTTGCCCTGCAAAAGAGAATTGGTGTAAGAGAAATTACGGTCCGCACTTACCCCTTGTAGCCTCCTATATGTGCTCCATATTGCCCATAATTGAGCATCAAATAATCATATCGAATAAGTCAATGAATAAATCTAAAATAACCAAATAAGTGTACCGGTGTAAATGGGTAGTTGGTCCTATCAAATTTTGGTCATACTCTCTATTGATTTATATGGTGACCTAATTACAATTATTTTCCTGATTATTTATACACAGCCATGGCCAGTAAGTGCCGTAAGGAAAGGGGACCATAATCCCCAGGGGACCATAATTCATTTTACACCGGGTGCATTTTCTGTTGGTTACCTAATTGTAGTTTCACGGTTTGCTATTTTAGAATTTTACATACTTGTTAAAGACTCCTGACATACATTTCTCAAAAAAGCTCAGTTTTCTTTTCTTAGACTTTTCCTTTTTCAGGCTTAATCGTCTACGTTGTTCTCGAATGGATGACGAACGCCTCCGCCAGGGAGAGTTAGGTGCAGTTGTATCATCCGGGTCTTTCTCAGACTCAGATCCCGGATATTCAAAATCAGATGCATCTGAGCTCCATTGGCGACTTGATCTTGGTGGTAATTGTGCTCGCCTGTGTCGGTTTAGTTTGGGCCTGGATGTTGTCGTGGGGGTACCACTACAGGAGTCTGTCCCACTGGAGGATCTACGTCTATCCGAGCCTGACTCGGTGGCCGTGGAATCATCATCGCTACTGGCGGGATCATCGCTACAGTCACTGCTCTCTTCGTCGTGGAGGTCTAGCTCATTTGCTGAAATATTGCAAAACCTGTGGGGGATTGTTGTGTCATTTATGTTGAGTTATGAAGTTCAGAAACCGTGTGACTCAGGCTTATATAAAAAACCTCCTACCTCATACCCACCTACCCACGTACGTGGGACACTCTTTGAAGGGTTCAATTTTAAAGATCTTAGTTTATTAAATCTTAGTTTATGATGAATTATAGATACATTTGTACGGACCCTTGATAGCAAGTTGCTACTACATCCCAGCTGGGTTCGATTCCCACTCGGGGCATCAATTTAGCACACTTTCTTTCAATTTCTTTATCTGGCTAGTTAGACCTATGCTCGCGGTCGTTAGTTATTTATTCCCCTGGGGCGCCCTCGGGTCATTACGCATCAAAATGCATCCATATGCCTTCATTTATGGATCTGTCGTCTGTCTAGTCATAAAATAAAGCCGGAATTGTAGAAATGTTAATAATTTGAGCTATTTTGAGATTTAATAATCTTTAAAATTGACTGTCAATGACTGTATCATGTTCCACGTAGGTGGGTAGGTGGGTATGAGGTAGGAGGTTTTTTATAAAAAGCCGTGTGACTCACCCTCTGAGGAATTGAGAATCGCTGGGTCTTTGAAAAACTTGGGAAAAGCTTGGGAAACTATTAAGTATTGTACAGTACCTGACGTAGTGATTTTATATTATGCGAGACATTCCAACTGAGACGACGTTAAAACTACTGGCATTATACAATCCACTGGTTCTATAAGTTGCCTCATTTTGAGAAAAGTATGTCTTTATATTAGGTAAAATGAACCTCAACGTGAAGTTTCATAGAGATTATGTATATATCAGTAGGCTCAACTGTTCTTATACTAAGAAATAAGAAACTGGTACTATCCATTCTTCGAGCTCTTTTGATTTGTAGAGACATTATATCTTGACTCAACTTATTAATATATTATCCAATGGCTTTACGTAGAGAATTAATTACACGTTGACTCATGAATGACGCGGATTAATAATAACGTTTGAGGTATGTATCACTGTCATTATTTCATTTCAAAAACATCACCGGAACTACTGCGAAAAGAGAGGATAATACCCCACAATTCATAGAGGTTCATCCCTATATGGAGATACTTCACCTATGGATCCTGGGACATTTCCTCCCCACACAGTGATTGATGTTACATGATGTTACATAATACTACTGTTTATAATTACTAGTATAAGAATCTGTCATGTAACACGATATAATTACTTATAATCATACATCGACTACTGAAGGCTGAGTATTCAATTAATGGCGTTCCATATGTAACATATAAATGTATTTTAATCATATGTATTGTATTAACATGTCTATTGCTGTAATTGCGTAATTGTTGATTTTAGTGATACCTCCGCTTATATTGCTTGTACAGTATATGAAGATATTGATGAAGCTCTGAGTACCTCTGTCATAAAAGTGACTGTCAAAATTAAAAAATTAAGAAATAGATATTTTACATGCAATTGGTTAAACTTTGTTCAACATTAGCGATACTTAATTCTATTTTTGTTTAAACGGATTGCTAACTACAACCAATGACGTCATCAATCTTGCAAATATATTATACCGTTCTACGATTTATTAAACGGTAGCATGGTTTATTGGGAAGGTATATTGGCAAGTAAAAGACAATTTCTACTTACCCATTTCCGATCTGACAATATCAACAGGATCCATGGAAGAGGTATCATCGAGTAGGCGTTTGAAGAGAATGGTAAATGCACTTCCCCACATACCTAATCAGGACAATGAGAACAAACACTTCAATTGTGTTATTTTTAACACCTATGAACACGCGGCAAAGCATATTCAAAATCCCACTAAAAGCAATTGAACAGAAAATTCTGACAAAAGCTGACTAAAATAAGCTTTTCAATGGGGAAATTAGCGTTGCAAAACATTTGTAAATAGATCCACATATAATAGGCATCAGTAATGATGTCACAAGTTGACTTGAAATGGGCTAGTCTTACCTGTTTGATATTTAATCATGAAACGTGAAAAACAGATACCTTTGTCGTCAAAAATGTTGAATAGTCGTATTATATTAAAGCGACTTGCCTTGTAAGAAATGTAGCGGCGGCTCTTCAAACTTTCGAGATATTTTCCCCATGAAGAATTTGCTTCCAAACTGCTCAGTTCGCATAAAAGTTCCATATTTTGGCATCCCTATCTCGTATGGTGAGAATTCTACCCATTCTAGAAATGAAATATCACTATGATACTTTAATAGATGTTTGTAAAGCTATTAAAGCTAAGTTCACACCAACGGCGCTTTGATGGAGCTTTAAAGCGCCGTGCAAAGCCGCTTTGCACGCCTCTTCAAAGCGCCATCAAAGCGCCGTTGGTGTGAACTAACCTTAAAAGCGACGCAGTTGTATGATTGGATCCACGGGTCGTGCTTCTCAAATTAGACTACCGGAAAATAAACTGGGAATTATCAAAATTAAGATCTGTTTCGTTCAGTGTATATCAAGAGAGATTTAATTATTCGTCAATGTTTTTGTCAATGTTGAAACGTAAAAATAGACTAATATTGATTTATGTATGCTTGACACTTATATAACAAAATAAATAATCTATCAGATTTTCTGTGACTATAAATGGCACTTTCAGAAGATAATATTCCACTATTAGCACTTTGAGTTTTTTTCTGGACTATCACTTTGCAAGAGCAATTTGCAAGCAAAACAAAAATGATAGTTTACATTTATTAATTTAATTTCAAAAAAATAAAAGGATGTCGCGATTGAACGTCTTTTAAGAAAGGACAAATATTCTTTAGAAGCCAGGAAGTCCCATTTTGAACCACGTGCTGTTTGTGTTTATAGTGATTTAACAATGTTTTACTTGACATAATGAATCTGCGATCTACTGTAACTGAGGAGCTAAATCTAAACCTAAAAAGGATTTAAAAAACACGCTATCCATTGTGAACTTCCGGTTCCGTTTGCCGAACTTATTGAAAGGAGTGCGTACGAACATGTACAGTACCTTGGAACACCTTGGCCGAAACGTCTTTCTTTACATGAACACATGTATAAAGAGGTAGGGGCGCCTGTCCTTCATTCACTTTGTCTTGTTGGTCAGAAAGTGTCATCTCCAGACGCTAATAAGAAATAAAAAATGAATTATGACAAAAAAAGCTTCCATTCTGTCTTAAAGCTGAGACCAAAATCTAGTTATATTTATTGAAGCTGTCCTTTAGAATACATAACAAATAATGGAAAATTATCATTCTCCATTATCAAAACATGTTTTATAAATAATCAAATTGATGAAAAATCATGATATCGTGTTGATTGTTGAAATCAGCGAAAGTAATCCAGAAATTATAAATGAATTCTTTAATTGGAAGAACAGGACTCGTTTAATACACTCGTCGCCAAGGGTTTGGCAACTAAAGGTTTCACCATATACAATGGATCAAGTAAATGTAAAAGCCCGGTGTGAAAAATGATGGTCCCCCGGGGATTATGGTCCCCTTTTAAAGGCCCCTACTGGCCCTGACTGTGAATAAGATAGTCAGGGAAAGAGTATTTAGGTCACCATATAAATCAATGGAGAGTAGGACCATAAATTAGTAGGACCTCCTACCCTTTTACACCGGGTATAAAAGCCTTGGTTTTATGCCTCTAGATACCCTCTCCTGAACTTGTTCATCCGTTGGGAATATTTGATTGCCATACTTATGGTGGGGGTGTACATCGTTTGCCGTGTTGTCTTATCATTGTGATTCTGGTACAAATATTCGTCATGAGTTGATTATATAAGTACTGAAGTAATTGGGTAGAATAGTTACAAAAGCTTGAATTAATTTCCAGTGGAAAAAAACAGCCGCATCAAAAATCAACAAGATTTCCGCACCCCGCCAGCCAATCGCAAACAATAAAACAACAACCTGTATACAAGGCAGCCCTTATTAAAACTCGATCTTAGATCAATTTTGTGATATTATCACCCATTTGTTTAAGACTAGCACTGACACGGGAGTTTGAATATTACCATAATACATCTCCCATAGAAAGTCTCGGTGCAAAGATAAACATTAATGTCCCTTGCTAGGCAAGGTTGAGTTGAAATAATGGGTCTCGATTAAAAGGAGGGAAAGCCCCATTGCTAAGAGATAGCAGATTTGTGATTACGTCTCATGCTTACCACCTTCGTATGTTCGAATTATCATCGGCTAGTTTCCAAATACCACGCTTCGGTGTGATGTTTTAATTGATGTAGTTATATCCGGTACACCTTTCTTCATCTTGATATGAAATAAGAAGCTATGATATTGGTTAACACGCCAGAAATGAACATAATATTATTCGAAGCGTATTTCGAAAATTTTGAGCCGCCATTTTTGTTTGTCGATTTTGACCAATCAAAGACGTAGGTCATCATAATACAGGTTTACATTTTAAGCGTACATGTAGGTCATCTTTGAACTCTGGAGTCAATCCCCTCCCTAGCTGCCAATTCTTATTAATCATTCAAAAGGATGGTAGGCACATACACAAGCACTTACATCTTTCAGAAGTGTCTCCCCGACCAAATGACCAAAGAAATCTGTAAAACTGACAGGCTGACCAAGTCTTCGCTTCTGTAGGATTCTTTCTACATATCTATACACGCTTTGTGGTTTCAGTAACCATAGCAAACTCGAGTCTATCCGGTTCTTCAACTCATCGTTGATTATCTCTGGAGAGCAGCTGGGCCATTTGGAATGGGAGTAAAGCGTTGATAAATACCTTAAAATAAAATAAAAAACTATATCTCACAATTTCAGAGACCAGAGTAAGAATCAATACACTAAATGAATGAATATTCAGGAAAGAGATGTATTCGAGTTGGAACAAAACTGTCAAGCTGATATTGATCAACGAGGTTTGATAACAAAGCGTAAATAATATTTATTATGAATATCGCCGATCTCTGTTCACTCGGTGTGCTCGCTTGGGAGATATTAAATATCCATGGATAAAAATGATATCCTTCAAAAATGATGGGATATTCTTTATAAATTCTCTTACCAAGTTGATCCAGATAAGCCAGCGACATACATCGCACAATCCAATATGTTAGAGTCATACAGGGCTTTCATAGCACCAGCCAACCCAACCATTGCTCTAAAGCCACCTCCTGAGCCGAGAATACCAATTGTAGGGACCTAGAAGACAGGAACATTCAATTCAATTTGTGTTTACATAGCTGGCACCACAAGTGAATATAGTACCTGTACAATATGCAAATCCCTGATACGAGTGAGCTTCTTAATTTAGATAATGCATGGTACAGTGTACTTTAATCATTCGATGGGGGATAATTAAACCCTGTTTTATAATTAAGAGAGGGAATATCCCAGAATTCATAGATGAGCGTATCTCCATGTAACATGGTGCTCTTAATAATCATCTTTACATAGCTTCATCTATGATTTCTGAAGTATTTCCTCCTCTTCCGTTTGTTTGTTTGTTTGTTTGTTTGTTTGTTTGTTTGTTTGTTTGTTTGTTTGTTTTTAGTACAGTAGATCATCGATTGGGATGCTGGTGCTTGGTTCTTATAATTTCACTTTTCGAACTCTGATTTTGATACTTCGGGGGTCACTTGAACGCGTTGGTCAATGTGTTTGGCGATAAACAAATTCTACACGTTATTTGAGCCCAGGAATACGATATAAAATTTTTAAAAATGTCGCCTGTAGTGTACTGAGTTGTTCTTATGGAGTGTACTAAATGACTTTGATTACTGAACTACATAACATGAGTTACATCATGGTTTTTGGGATATTTGGGGTTTGTTTTCCTTATGACTAGTATTTTCTTAGATGTTGTATTTTTTTGCTGTGTTCTGTAAAAACTTTTTTGTCCTTTCCCTTTGGCACTTTATTTCACACAGACTGTTTAACATGACTAAAGCGCAAAAGGTGGATGGTGGATATAACACAAGAAGCGTGGTATAAACTACAATCCCGGTGTAAAAGGGTAGGTGGTCCTATCAAATTTTGGTCCTACTCTCTATTGATTTACATGGCGACCTAATTACAATTATTTTCCTTATTATTTATACACAGTCAGGGCCAGTAAGGGCCCTAAGGAAAGGGGACCATAATCCCTTGGGGACCATAATTTCTTTTACAACGGGCCTTGTTGCTTCAGAGTACTGCACTTACCTCCCATAGTGTTTGAGGGGCGCAGTCACTCCCCAAAAGCGAGTTCATCGACTCGATGACGTTACGTCTCCGAACGTCCACGAATCGCTTTTCATCGTCGCTGAGGCACAGACTGTATCTTAGATCTGGATCGGTGCTAAAAAGGGAATATATTCATTGATTATCAACTCTTTAAAAGGATAAGAGTGGTTATTACTGGACACAAGGGCTATTGTAACGACCCTTGGGTACGCCCGTCGGGGAACTGTAGTGACCCGAGCCAGATACTAGACTCGAAAAAGAGTGTGCTAAATTCAATGCCCCATACGGGCAAGCGAACCCAGGACCTTCCGCTCTCGAGTTAGACGCTCTACCCCTGAGCCATAAAGGCTAGCCACTACAGCTGAGCCTGTAGTAGCGACTTGCTATCGAAGGTCATTACACTATTTTTAAAATTCAGGGATCTCATTCGGAGATGCAGACAAATTCAACATCTCGATACGTTTGGCAATTTCCCTTCTGGATCGCGTTAGAGTCTGTTTACTCATATATTTAGCGATTTTAAAAAAATCACCGAAATTGTCATCCAACTATTGTAACAAAAGAAGTAAATTAAGTTACAAACATCAACAGGCTTTAACTGCTATCAAATGAACACTTCCAGTTGTCAGACTTATGGAGGGGAGTGTATATGGCAATATGTTGGGGAGTGTATATATAATAGCAATATTGATGTGAATAATTCTCTTTAAGGAAACAAAAGAACACCATTGAAAGAGAATGATTGGTTTCACTTACTAAAAATCAACTCTCAACATTGAAAATGTAGGATTGTTTTCACTTTAGCTACTCAAAATCAACCCTAAACATTGAAAATGTAAGATTAGTTTTGCTCAATTACTTAAAATCAACCCTCAACACTAAAAATTGTAGGATGGTTGGAATGAACTTACTCAAAATAAACCTTCAACATTGCGGATTGATTTGACTTACTCAAATCAACTCTCAAAAGTGAAAATATAGGATCGGTTTGACTTACTCAAAATCAACTCTCAACATTGAAAATGTAGGATTGATTGGACTTAGTCAAAATCAACCCTCGACATTGAATATGTAAGATTAGTTTTGCTAAATTACTTAAAATCATCCCTCAACACTAAAAAATTTAGGATGGTTGGAATGAACTTACTCAAAATAAACCTTCAACATTGAGGATTGATTTGACTTACTCAAATCAACTCTCAAAAGTGAAAATATAGGATCGGTTTGACTTACTGAAAATCAACTCTCAACATTGAAAATGTGGGATTGATTGGACTTAGTCAAAATCAACCCTCGACATTGATTATGTAAGATTAGTTTTGCTAAATTACTTAAAATCAACCCTCAACACTAAAACATGCAGGATGGTTGGAATGAACTTACTCAAAATAAACCTTCAACATTGAGGATTGATTTGACTTACTCAAATCAACTCTCAAAAGTGAAAATATAGGATCGGTTTGACTTTCTCAAAATCAACTCTCAACATTGAAAATGTAGGATTGATTGGACTTAGTCAAAATCAATCCTCAACATTGGAAATGTAAGATTGGTTTGGCTAAATTACTTAAAATCAACCCTCAACATTGAAAATATAGGACTAGTTGAATTTACTCAAAATCAACCTTCGACATTGAAAATGCAAGATTTGGTTGGACTTACTCAACATCAGCTCTCAACATTGAAGTTGTAGGACTCGTTGAACTTACTCAAAATCAACTTGAAAATGCAAGATTGGTTGAACTTACTCAAAATCAACCCTCAACATCACATCAACTTCAATATTATTGATGAACTGAAACGTCACAAGTTTCTCTTCATTCATTGTGAGGCCCCCTATATTATAGTCGGCAAAACCAATAGTGTGATCCTGGAGGTAGTTCGCATCACGTAAAATGACCTCTAGAATCAGAGAGATGGGAAAAGGTACACTACGCACAATGAAGAAAACTTTGTTTGAAACAATAAAAACAATGTACAAATAAAAATGTAAATGTGACCAGTTATGTCAAGAATGATTTAACTAAATTAAAATAAATTGCAATTAATTAACTAGATATCTTAGAAATATCTTAACGTCGTCATTATCTTCACTTCGATTCATTAAATACATGTCTGATTTTTTGATTTTCTTTTGTGTTGCTTCTTATGTCAAATATGACGTCAAGCATATAAAGATATAGTGTATATTATAGTATCGATTATAACTATATGTATGTGGATACTAGTAAAGTATATATTATAAAATAGTTTATATATACATGTAGAATTGTAGATAATGTATTATAGATATAGTATATAATATAAACATACAGATATAGTATATATTACTTACGCAAAACATTGTGGTCCGACGAATCCATCAGAAAGGTGAATTGTTCGTCCCAGACGGGGTTAACATCGTTATCAATATGTTTCGTCCTTTTCCGACCATCTGGGGCACTTTTCATCTTCAGGACCACATACGGATCGGGTGTATCCACTACAATGAGCCAAATATACAAATGTACACTCGCCTTCATAAGTTTGGCAGTTATCAACTTATTAACTTAGGTTACTTATAACAGTAAAGCCCGTCTAAACGGAATGCCACTGAGCTGAGACTGCCCAAAAGTATATGAATTTGCAGGTGTTCACATTTCGATAATTATCCTAAATGTGTAACTCAATGGAATGAAAGATACTAAGTTTGGGACTGAACTTTTTTCTGGATTAGCAGGTGTTCACATTTCAATAATCCTAAATGTGTGAGTCAATTGAATGAGAGATAATAAGTTTGGGACTGAGAAAATGTTTTTAGATTAGCAGGTGTTCACATTTCAATTATACTAAATATGTGAGTCAATGGAATGGAATATAACAAGTTTGGGACTGAAAAAAAGTGTTCACATTGAGGGGTGTTCGGATTTGAGAGATGTTCAGATATACAGGTTTCACTTTACTTACACATATCTGCCATCCATCCATTGGAAATATTTCTCCCACACATCACATGAGCAGTTAGAATCATGCATGGTCTGTGTTCGACCTCAAATACACGGAATGGATCGAACCTAAAAAGTGAAGTGCTTGACACTGTTATTCTAATATTGCGTTATTCTAAATTCTAAAGGTCCATGTGCAGTTTGGCAAGTGATTTTAGACGGTCATATCTTTCACCATGAGTACTTTCTGCATCAATACAGTGATTTTTATTAAAACAATAGGTTTTCTTTCCAGTGAAGTCCCCGTGAATTCGAAACAATTTTTTCAAAATGTTGAACTTATTTCCTCAAAAGAGGATCATCTTTTCCTGATTTTTATTGCATGAAAAGATTATTCAACAAGGGGTATAACACATCTTCAAAACTAGAATGGTATTGAAAGACTAGTTTTGAAGATATCAATTTTCGATGACCAAAAGCATGCAGAAAACAATGGAAAGCATGAGTTTTTCCTATGGGAAAATAACATGGGAAATGTGGTTTTTAATTTTATCGCATTCCAATACCCCTCCTCTTTGCAGAAGTTATTAATATAGTGTAGAGGAAACTTTTGATATTAATTAAAATTGAGAAAAACATGTACAAGATCCTCTTTTTTAGAAAACAAGCCTTACATTTAAAGTGACAAGGTGGAGTCCTAAACCATAATTTTTCAAAGAGTTGGATTGATATTTTACTATCATGGGGACTTTCATGGACCTTTGTATATATGTTTAGGCGTAGTACTTACTCATCCATTCCTGGCATTGGCAGACTGTCTCTTCTACTCCCTCCGAAACCATCGGGTGAATTCACGGGACGTTGTGCTAAAATTAATCTCAAATATTGTTATAACTAAACTGTTATCATCTAAGAATGCAACAAACGGCTACCGGCTACCGGATTATCCTACTATTTATGACCTACTCATTTAAATATGAAGATTCAAGATTTCAAGATTCAAGATTTTATTGTGTTTCAAACCAAACACTTGGTTTCCTCACAAAATCAATTACAAGACATTTACATATAATTATACAGTTAAAAAAACAACATGCATTGTTTCACAAATACCATCATACAATCTTTCCTTTTTCAAATAGCTCCCGACGCTGATTAAAAAGTTTATTTATAAAATGTATCAATTCGTTAACAATTTCAAAATCATCAGAAGTCATCAAAAAGTTATATTTTTCTTTATCCGACATATTATCAAATGTGTCAATAAAACTTAGTTTATTAAAAAATTCAAATCTACATTTTTTATAGCCATCACACACAAGAAGAAAATGCCTTTCATCCTCTACTTCCCCCTTATTGCAAATCTGACAAATTCTTTCATTTATTTCAAGTCGATGCTGTTTAGTGCCATCTTTTTTCTTTTTCTCGTGTCTCCCTGTTTCAATTCTTAAATTATGGTTTGCTAATCTAAACCTGGCCATTTTAAAAATTAACATTTTGTTCACGCTTAATGTTAAATATCTTTCCAGATTGTAATCAATTTTTATATAATTTCCAAGTTTTCTATTTTCCCTTATAGCTCTATCATTAAGTTCTATATATTTTGAATGGAATAGTCGCAGGTGCTATTCATATTTGAATGAGTTGCCAATAAAGTAGTAAGGTTAATCGGTACCCGCTATTTGCATTCGCAAATACTGTACAAGGTTATGGTTTGTTTTTTGGTTGTCATGCAAACAGCGCCCCTAGTTCAAGACTAATAATGAAGGATGGAGTGAAGAACCTTGCATAATCTGGTATTTGATTTGTGGAGCCATCTTTTAGGCCCCAGGCTCTATTACTATCTCTTTGAAAGACTGAGTTTGATAGTCTCCTAGCCTTCGTTCAGTGCAATCTGTGCCTCCTGGTTGTGAAGGTACGCAACGAACGAAATGAATTTTGACAAGTGAGTTTGACTGCATATACCTGTATATGATATAGCCTTTAAAACATTTAAGCGGCAGTATTATTCTAGTGATATGAATCATTCATCTTTATATCTAGGTATTGGCTTTTTGGCCCACCCTGTATCTACAAGTTTTGACATTTTATGGAATATCTGACTAGGCTAGTTTTACCCACCCGCTTCCATTGATCTGTTTGGGTCAATGCGTAGTCGTGACATGCCAAGTGGCAAGCCACTGTGACGATTGTCTGCCATCAAGAAGGAGTTACAAGTTCAAGAGTTCACTTTTTGATATAAGCTATATCCCTTATTAGAAGGTGTATCCCCTTTCCAATCCGTTTACTTATTAGTTCCTTTTCACAACTCTAGCCTTTGTAATTCAACTATCTTACGAAACATCACAAACCATCATTTGAAGATATCTCTTTCACAGTATATAACATTGATTATATCATTTCATAAATTAGTCTTAATCACCTAGCCTGTTTTGTACTAATGATTTGCAAATACGTGTTCAATATGAGAGGTGGCGGTGACAGATGCGGTCTAAAATTAGTGTTCAACCCGGATTGTTACGCAATAAACGATACAATATATAGGCGCTTAGTTTGTTCATTTTTTCGCCGAGAGCAGAGGCAAGTTATAAAATCCTGTGAAATATGTTTATAGTTTATCGGCCCCTTCCTAATTTCAGATGGACATCATTGTCTGGGTCATAAATCAATCCATGTACGAGCCTATGAGAAATGTTACACAATGGGGCATTGTACACTGACGGTAGTTTCGTAATATGCAATTAAAGATTCCGAGGAGAAAATATCATCATAGTAAACCATGACATTTCACGTCTTCTCAGCAACGTGATGTAAGAGCACGGGATGAGGCCCGGATATACTGTCATTTATAAAACAAAACAGTCTTATTCTTATCCATAGCATTAAGCTTATAAAAATCAGTCTTATTCCTTTAGATGTAAGTAATCTCTTATAAAAGATATAATATGCATGTACACTCCCCTCCATAAGTTTGGCAACCTTTTTTCCCCATTGAACTACGTGTTAAAGCCTCTCTACGTTTGGATTTTTATTTACTTAACCGGCGATGAAATAACTTATAATATTAATGGAAACGTAACTTGACTTTATTTCCAATACCTCCAAATTTTCTCATTTTTTTCCCTCAATTACAATAGGTCGAAAATTGATGATAAATTTGACGAATTTTTGAAAATCGTCATTTCCATGTAATCCAATGGGAAATGGAGGGTTCGGGGCAAATCAGAAATCAGGATGTCTTTTCAGTAAAAGATTCAGCAAAAAATATTTTTATATAGAAAATTGAATTGTCTAACTTTTATGAACACTAAGTGTTTAGTTTATTTGAGGAATATTAAAGTTACAGCGCTTCAAAGTCATTTTTGAAAATAATTTTTCGCCTCCTGTGTTATTTCAATGGGAGAGGTTTTTTGAAAAACAATTTTGACTTTAAAGCCTTATAATTTTGTTGAACCTGAAGAAACATATCAATTTTTTGTTAAATAAAGTTAGCAAATTCAATTGCCTGCCTAACTCGTATTTTTGCAAGGACTCGGATGGATGGATATTCTGTCATATGACTTGCGGCAAACCTACCATTTCCCATTGGTTAACATGGGAATGTCGATTTTCAAAAATTCATCAAATTTATCATCAATTTTCGACCTATTGTAATTTAGGAAAAAATTGAGAAAATTTGGAGGTATTGGAATTAAAGTCAAATTACGTTTTCATTAATAGTAGAAGTATTTTCATCGCAGGTTAAGTAAACAAAAATTCAAAGGTAAAGAGGCTTTAACACGTAGTTCAATGGGGGAAAAAAGGTTGCCAAACTTATGGAGGGGACTGTATACAGCACGCATTAACAACTCTTACTAGCGTTCATTTTAAACATTTTAACGTATTCCTGGACCTCAGAGCACGAGTCTAATGAAACAGAAAGATGCAATGCTTCTCATATCAAAGTACGTGGAAAAAATTAAGTTTGACTTTCCTCCCAAGCAGGTGTCCAGAATACGTACCTCCGTCTCCGTCCCATATTAAAAGAGAAAGAAAATATTCTGAATCTTGGAGACCTGCGTTCGAAGAATGACATGTCTAATTAGGATATGTGTTTTGTAAAAAGCGAATGTTTTAAATCCAATATTAAATATCATGATAAATCATGACATCTAATTTCTTCTCAGCCCTGAGATGTTTCAGGTGAAAAAGAAAGATGCTATGAGTATTAGAATTAATATCAACAGTTATAATACCCTGCGTGCAGAGTCTAGTTAAGACGAAGCTCTCTTTTAAGAAGTGAAGTCAAACGAATGCAAAGGGTACAGTTATAACCGATGAATGATATATATAAATGGCATGAGAGTTTTCATGTTCTTCTTAGGGCATTAAAAGGGTCATCTTTGAACTCTGGGATACTTTGTCCTCTTGCTCCAGCTCATAGTGATTAATTGAAAAATAGCGTGCATATCAAGAATTAATACAAACACATAACTGTTCCAATTATTGGCACTTATCATTACACAATAACACGCAGTGTGAATAAGGGAGGATTCTTGCATTTGTCGACAACGACAACGACAACAGGTGAGATATACGTCAAAATACGTCAAAACAAATTAAAATAATTCTAGAGTCGTGTTTTAGTAACATGAAGCTACTCAGCACATTATTGCTCTGACTAAAGAGGAAAAGACATGTCATGATATACCATAATTTGGTATAATAGTCTCACATACTGAGCATGGAATGATTTTTGAACAACAGGTTTATGGGTCCAGATTCTGTACCAATCTTCTTATTCCCATTACGTTCTAGACATAGAACGTCTAATTAATTTCTGGAACTTACAAAATTAGACAGTAAGAAGTCGGAAACCTCCAGGGTATCAATTTTGATTGATTTTATAACGCTGGTATTATTCACTAGTATAAACAATACCATCACACTTGATAGAAAGAAACTAAGAGCACGAGTCCGAGGTCATGAAATTTTACATTTACAAGAATAGCAATAGCCCCCAGCCGTCTCCGGCTTATGAGACACTTTTTATATCAAAGTATTTACTGAAATTGTTGAAATTATTTTGTGCGATTCAATTCATTGATTGTCCAGTTTAAGGATTCGTCTTGGTATGAACAGATTAGTCTTTGGGAATACTGGGAAAATTTCAAGGTGGCCATTTTGGATTGTCACATAGTGAAGTTCTTAAAAGCTTTCAGTCAAATCTTGTCTCCGCTTTTTCAGCCAAATAATTCAGTGGGTTGGTTTGAATATATCATGCAAAACACCAGTGAGTTCCAATTTGAAAGGAAACGCGTGTACCAGGTACATATAAAAATGCAGAAAAGTGCCTTAATTGCGCAGGAAAATAACTTCATGTGATTTCCAAAAGATCATTACGGGTCACCTAAACATGGGTCGTCAGGGGTCACATCAGCTTCAAAAGGCCGTAAAACTTAAATAACTGCCTTTGACCTAAGATGACCTTGACCTATAAACGTTAACTTTTATATCGGACAACCTTATAAAGGATCGCCGAGTGTAACACTAGACCCAAACAGTGAAAAATCTTAAAACGCAAAATACCTAGATATTGACATTGACCCAAAAAGTTGTGCTTTTCCGATCCTCAGGTTACCCAATCATGGGTCGTCAAGGACCAGATCACTCCCCAATGGCCTTAAAATGTTAAATATCTAGATATTAACGTTCAATGTCGAGAAAAGGGTGCCAGCAGTGTCAGAATACATAATTACATACGAACCAATAGCAAGCGGTTGCAAACGTCACTACTCAGAGAAATACGCTATATATTCTAACGCGACGCCCATTTTGCTTTCTAAGCTATGAATACGTTGTCGATAACTATCACATATATTTAATATAGACTTGAGGTAAAAAACACAGACGTTTACCATAAAGACTGTTCAGACAGAATGGATTTAGCAAATGCCACAAATATATCCATAGTTGGATTCGATTTGGACTTTGTAGCAAAGAGGAACGATTTGTTCGTAAAGGAAAATATTTTGGTGGTCATTTTTATGTTTTTCGTTATGATCATCGGCTCGTTTGGGAATCTCTTGGTGCTGATTGTACATCGCACAAAATTTATGAAACGCACGGGGACCTACTACATGTACATTCTTGCGGGTATAGATTTCGTAAGTTGTATTGTAATACATCCTTATGTAATTCACAAACTATTTTATTTCTATGGTCAATCCGTCAAGAGATGTAAGATCAGTTATTTTTTCACGCATATCAGTGTGGTTGTACAGGTGTTTCTACTAACGGCCATTGCTATTGATCGTTTCTACACGATGAACAAACCGTTAGATTTCAAAAAGGCTTACAAAAGAATGCGTGCCTTCGTTGGTACATCTTTTGTCGGTGGTATCATTTTGAGTACCCCGATTATTGAGTTATATGGTATCAAGACTGTGGAACTGATGGAAGAGAACAAAAGATATGATGGACATACGTGCTATTACAGCGACTTCTACGAGGGCACGAAAACGAAAAAGGTTTTCCAGTATTTCCGAATGATGGTGTTTATTGTATGTGCCGTTGTTATCGTTATTATGTACGTCAAGATAGCTAGGACATTGCGCAGAATTAGACCTATTGGAATGGACATAATTTCGAATCATAAACGAGACAATGCAAAACCTTCGAAACCACATGTTTTGAAGCAAATTGGCATTTTTGGACAAAACGGTGAAATGCATTCGCAAAGTGAATCGTCCAGACAGAGTTCGTCAGCAAGTAAATATAAATATCAAGCGCAAACAATTGGTGATCACCTCAGACCACCTGGTCCTAATGAAAAACAGTTCGGTGACAAATTAAAAGTTCCAGTTGATAAGCCTCAAAATGTAGTTGCTAAAGATGCTGTGGTTGTTGCTACAACATCAACCGCAAGGACGGAGCCAAATTACCGTGGAAAACGAAGTCGAACTGTTGTCAAAATTCTATTTTTGGTGACAACTATGTTCCTCGTAACATGGCTTCCATTCTGGGTTATCAGATTTACTTTACATGGGGCGAAAGGTCTGGAACTTAAGAAACTCGAAATTTTCTTTAATCGATTTGTTTATCTAAATAATGCCATTAATCCAATATTGTATTGTTTGGTTCACAAAGTATTCATCAAAGATTGTAAAAATTGGTTCAGAAGGATGAGAAACAGAGTTTTTTGCACATTTCCGACTCATTGTTGTATTGTGGAAAGAGCTTAACTTAAAATACAGGGTGAGCCAAAAAAGGAACCTCAAACAAATGTTAATAACTTCGTCACTCGGCATGGGTTTAGTGTCATATTTTTATTCTACACAGTGTACTTGGTCTATTTTAAATGGTCGCAATTCTATGGCCACTTTAAAAAACACGAACATGGTATAAAATATGGGCGTCGCGTCTGGAGACGTGTACGTATCGAACGAGTAGTTGATCAATACACGAGAAGAGGGGGGGGACCCCAGAGCTTTGACGATGACTGATATATATTACGTCTCTTGCGTACCACCTTCGTTTGCTCAAATCCTCACCAGTTAGTTTTCGAATATAACGCGTCGTCGTGATGTTTTAATCGATGTAAGCATATTCCTTAAGTCATTCTATATCTCGATGTGAAATAACAATGAAGCTATGATATTGGTTAACACGCCAGAAATTAACATAATATTATTCGAAGCGTTATTAGAAAACTTTGAATCCGCCATTTTTGTTTATCGATTTGGACCAATCAGAGACGTACGTCATCTCAATACAGGTTTACATTATATAAATGCACGTCATCTTTGAACTCTGGTATTAACACCCCCGCCCCCCCCCCCCCGGTAGGGGTGTGGAATGTTTTGGCCTTTGGAGCATGTTTTGCAAATGGCCATCACTAGTGATTGTCCGATGAAACTTAGTGGTACGAAAGAACATTGAATATAGTCTAATCGTGACAAATATAATCTTAAACCCATGCTGGATGACCGATGACTGAACATACATTTGTTTGGGTTACCTTTTTGGCTCACCCTGAACATTGTTCACAATGCACTCTGCAGTAGAATTCTTTATCGGGTATAAGAATATATATAGTGTGATGTATTTCAGTATAAATGTAGACGTTTGGCATCAAGGAGGATTGGCTCCCAGGATCGAAACTCGATTTTTTCCAACAATGAAAACGTCGAAATGTTATTTTCTGAAACCGACTATAAATTCAAAACAAACAGTTCAAAAGATTCGATTCAGAATTAACGTCAGGAAATATAACCAAAATTCACGATTCAAATGTTGAAGTGAACAAAATGGCGGTTTTTTGAATTCGAATTTTGTATCACGACATCCCCATATATGGGACAGAATACCGATGTTGCATTCTGGGAGCCAATCCTCCTTGGGAGCCAATCCTCCTTGACATGTAATTATGTGGTTTAGATCCAAAATGCATAAATTTGTATGTATATTATAGGAATATCCTATGGTTTTGAAAAAATATCATTTATATCCATGAGTGGATATTGATATCTTTACGAGTGAGCGCAGCGAATGAGTGAAGATATTTATATCCATGAGTGGATATAATTGATATTTTTGAAAAACCATAGGATTGTCCGTTTATCCCATGGGAAATCTTAACCCAGCGAAAAAATGGTAAAAAAATTTTTTTTAAAAAGGTTTCGAAAAAAATGTTTGAAAAAAGAATTTGAAGGAAAACATTTTTGAAAAAAGATTTGAAGGTTTCAAAAATTTTTTGGGAAAAAATATTTGAAAAAAAATTTTGAAGAAAAAAAATTTTGAAAAAAAAAATTTAAAGGAAAAAAATCTAAAAAAATTTTTTAAGAAAATCTTGAAAAAAAAATTTAAAATTTTAGAAAAAAATTGTACAAAAAATTATTGAAAAAATCTAAACCATCGAATATCACTTTTGAAACCATCGAATATCACTTTTGAAACCATCGAATATCACTTTTTGAGAAGTGATATTCGATGGTTTGGGGATTTTTTGCTAAAATATGATATCTTGATCCACATATCAAATATATCTTCACCTGATATTCGATATATATCCTTGTAACCATTGGATAAAAACATATATGAGCACACAGCTTGACCATTTTTTAATAAAATAATGTATTTTTCTTTTGTGAATTAAAACCTTGCATGGAATATACAGGGTGTCCCAGAAGTAATGATAATTATGCTCTTAAATTTGTATTTGACAAGGAAACAATATGAAATTCATACAAATTAAAGTTTAAGATATAAGCTTCATTTTGCTATATTACATTTATGAATTTATACAAAAATATTCCATGTATAGTTGCCATAGCAACATGTATGCGTGTTCTGCGGAGCAGTTTCCGTATATTATAAATGTTCAAACTTAGTTTAGAAAAGCAGTTATTCTGTGATAATGTTTCAAGCTTTTAAATCATTGTTATGGTAATTGTATACAGTTGCATGATTTCATAGTGGTTTAATATTATGTAATTTATCTCATTGTGACAGGATTATCACTTTAATCTGATATTATGACATCACATGATGATGTCATATAGGGTTTCACAAAAGGAAAACTCTTAGGAACACAACCTAGGAATTTCCAGGGAGGTTTACATTATGCTACCAACGTTGAGCAAAGATGAAAAATTAGAGCAGAGAGCAGTCATAAAATTCCTTCAGAAGACAGGGGGTAAACCCAGTGACACTATAAAGGAGTTTAAACAAGCATATGGTGAGAGAAGACTGTCCAACCCCACTGTGTATAGGTGGCATAAACACGAGAGCGAGGCACAATTGCGCCACTCGGTTCAGTAGGCTCTGTAGGATATGTCCAACAGTGGTTTTGATCATGTCTTCCAATCCTGGCTGGAAAGGCACAGACAAATTTTTCCAGCAAAGGACAGTATGTGGATAAGTGAATCAACAATGTACAATGCTCTTAAGGAATATCAGGAATGAAGTAGCAGCATTACAGTAGTGATGTGAACAGCAGGGAAACATATGAACATGAAATGTTTTTCAAAAATGTATGAAAAACACACAGCTGCTCCGCAGAACGCGCGTACATGTTGCTATGGCAACTATACATTGAATATATTTGTGTAAAGTAATAAATGTAATATAGTAAAATGAAGCTAACATCTTGATCTTTAATTTGTGTGAATTTCATATTGTTTCCATATCAAATAAAAATTTTAGAGCATAATTATCATTACTTCTGGGACACCCTGTATTTTACCAGTTTATATACTATCATTTTGTTCTTAACTTTGTCAAACCTTATTATTTGTATCATTGCTTGTATTCTATATAGGAAATAAACAATTATTATTAAAAAAAAAAAAAAAATCATATGTTTGATTCAGTATGATGTTTCAACGGTGCAATAATAGTATATTATACAACAATTTGTTTATTTAACAAACATTGTCTCATTTTATCTAACTCAGTTAGATATGAATGGAATAGTGGCAGGTACTATTCATATTGAAATGAATTGCCAATAAAATCTGACAGCCGACAGCCGAAAGTTGCATTCGTGAATACAAGCTCAAGATAGCAGCGTTTCTTGCTGATTTATCAATTTATTTTGTGCTTTAGATTATGTAACGTACCTTAACACAAAGTACACGAAGAAAACTCATTTAAAGGTCAAATAAAGCAGTGGATTCGTTCATTTGTGAGGGGGGGGCTTTATCTTTCGAATTGAAAAGGAGAGACTTTTCATGACCTAATGTTTTCTATGAATAAAAAAGTAATAAAAAAAAGTTTTTGCTCTGGGTATAATATACAGCCTTGAAGCTCCGTCCGTTTCAATTAATCAATTTCTAAGAAAACAGCACTTTTATTTTAAAATGTAATCATTTCCTTATTATCTGGGGGTTGCACTTTTCTAAAGAAAGGTTTGTGACATGGGCCGCTTCGTGCATTTGTTCATTAAGTTGGAACAATTTTTACATTATGCATTTATTGTACTCGAATATAATTAAGGATTTAAGCCCTGTACTCAGTGCAATGTGGAATGACTTAAACATGAACTTATCATTTTATCGGTTTCATTAGAATCTAGGAGTAACCTTGGGTGAATTGTTGGTTATATAATAGAATGAAGTTACGTGAAATAGCGTGTTCTGATTGGCTGGTATTGGACAAGCCTTGTCTAGCTATGTGTGAAGTGACTACAATTATTTTATCATCTTTATTTCTTATCACGTAGGTTATGCACTGGTGATCCACTCGATTACGCTGGTTACCAAAACGAACCGTTTTGGTAACAAAATGTCGGACCGTCGAAGGCACGATTTTTCTTTTTTCCTTATTTCACGCGTTGTAGGCAGAATCCCCACGACGTTTTTTCTCACTACGTACATCAGTATCATATGTTTTAGAAAATGTACATGTTTGCGAAAAAATAGCTCAGAGGACAACAGAATCGTCGATTTTCTTCCTCACTTAAGTTACATAAACGGTTTTTCGAAAAACAGTTAAGATCTGCACTTTTAACCCAAACCGTTTATGTAACTTAAGTGAGGAAAGAAAATCGACGATTCTGTTGTCTTCTGAACTATTTGTTCGCAATATATAAAAGCCTGACAATGTTTGGTTCCTAACTTTCATGAATTGCAAAAATATTTTGGAAATCTATCTAGCCTTTGAAAAATGAATCTTAAGCGGACTTCAAATAGCCAAACTTACTAAGGGGAGTGAGTGTAAATCTAAGGCCCTTGTCTTTTTAGTGACCAAGAGCAGTGGTGGATCTAGAAGCTATCAAGGGGGGGGGGGGGGTTGAGTCAGTAAAACGTTTCAGCGCTTGCGTGGAAATAAATTTTGGGCCCCCAAAACCAAATATTGGGCCCAAATTTTAAAAATTTAAGGCCCATTCTTTGAAAATTTGGCCAGCCAAATTATGCCGAAAAAGGCCCATTTTTGAGGCCCTACAACATTTCTGGGCTTTTGGGCGCATGCCCCAATATATTGATATTGACCTTAATTTTTTCAAGTATTACATCAAGCCCATGTTTCTCTCATACATGCACCCATGGTGGAGAAACAAATAAAATGTATTTTGTAAGGATGGTAGTGTAATTAATTACCTATCTTATCTAGAGAGAGAGAGAGAAGGGTGACAGGGTTCAGAGAAGACATAATGTAAATGTGTATTGAGATAACATCGTCGCTAATTGGTCAAATGGAGAGACTTTATTTTCAAAAAATATTTTGAACAGTATTATGTTAATTTCTATCATAGATTGTTCTTTTACATCAAGAATAAGGACAATATAAGGAATATGTTTACATCGATTAAAACATCACAACGACGTGTCATGTTAAAACTAGCAATTGAGAATTTGGACAAACGAAGGTAGTAAGCAAGAGGCGTAATTATCTGTATCTCAAAGATTCGAGGTTTTCTCTCCTTTTTTGTAGGAGAGTATGTAAACCTACCATTACTGCCATCTTTAAATTAGCCTAAAACGTATGCAAATATGGGAAGGTAAAGCCATGATGCAATAATATGTTTGTTCTCAATAATAAATATATTAATTCATCTGTTATATATCTATTTATTTATATCTCATATTCCTCATATATTAAATACATACAGTAAAGTATTCAATTAAAATATGGTGTCAATTATAAATCTAGATCACATTTTCAATACAGTACTCAATTAAAATATGTTGGTAATTCCAAACTTAGATCACATTTTCAATACAGTACTCAATTAAAACATGTTGGATACAGTACTCAATTAAAACATGTTGGAAATTATTTACTTAAATCAGATTTTCAATACAGTACTCAATTAAAACATGTTGGAAATTATTTACTTAAATCACATTTTCAATACAGTACTCAATTAAAACATGTTGGAAATTATTTACTTAAATCACATTTTCAATACAGTATTCAATTAAAACATGTAGGATACAGTACTCAATTAAAACATGTTGGAAATTATTTACTTAAATCACATTTTCAATACAGTACTCAATTAAAACATGTTGGTAATTATATACTTAAATCACATTTTCAATACAGTACTCAATTAAAACATGTTGGAAATTATTTCCTTAAATCACATTTTCAATACAGTAAACTCAGTTAAAACATGTTGGGCTTCAGCGCCAGCACGTTCAAACTAGGCGAGTAGGTGCCATAGCCACGAGGTTGCGAGTTCGAGACGGGTGTGCTCCTTGTGTTTATTCATTCATTGGAAATTATTTACTTGAATTGAATTTTCAATACAGCACATCCTTTGGCATATTTGTAGAGGTAAAACAGGGGGAGATCGTCTTACCAGATTTCAGATACTTTTGTTGAAAAAAAGAAGTGCAAACACATATCTTTGTAATGATAAATTAAAGTTCCCAACCAAGGCATCCCCTTTATATATCACTGTTTTGTACTTTGGTATGTACACATATTTGGCAAATATGTACATTTATTTTATATGTAATATCTACAGAGTTTAAACAATCAAAAACAGTTATCCTTCCATGTGACACTTACATGAGAACAAGCCTGTAGCCAAGATTTGCCAAGGGGGTTCACTTTCTAAACATTCCAGCAGGGGGGGGGAGTTATCTTAATCTGTATGCCACCAATATAGATTTTGAAGCTAGAAACTCAAAAAGCGGATGTCCACTTTTTCATAAGATTCCCTGCAGATATACAGAAAAGAGGTCAGATAGAATTACGAGATGTCCAATATGTGTCACCATTCATATCTCAGGTCTTTTTGATAGGTTTATAACCGTCCACTTTTTTAATCATGGTCCCCTATCATATCATAACATACAGTTAAGACCCATTCTGGTTTACCTGCAGACGGGGCGCAGTTATATATCATGATGATTACCCCTGTGTTTGAATCATGTTCAATTCAACTGACTGAAATTCACTAGACATTGTGTGCCAATGTTCGTATCTCATGTTCGTATTACATGTATGAGGTTCGTAATCATCCAATGTTTCAATCAGGTCTCCTATCCTCCTAGCATATCATAACATACGATTAAGACCCCTGTATTTGAATCATATTTAATTCACCTCCGGCTGTAGTTCACTAGACAGTATGTGCCAATGTTCAATCTCATGTTCGTATTACATGTATGAGGTTCGTAATCATCCAATGTTTCAACCAGCCCTCCTATCCTCCTAGCATATCATAACATACGATTAAGACCCCTGTATTTGAATCATGTTCAATTCACCTCCGCCTGTAGTTCACTAGACAGTGCGTGCCAATGTTCATCTCAAGTCTTATCAATAGGTTCATAATCATCCAATGTTTTGATCAGGTCTCCTATCCTCCTAGCATATCATAACATACGATTAAGACCCCTGTATTTGAATCATGTTCAATTCACCTCCGCCTGTAGTTCACTAGACAGTATGTGCCAATGTTCATATCTCATGTTTGTATTACATGTATGAGGTTCGTAATCATCCAATGTTTCAATCAGGTCTCCTATCATATCATAACATACGATTAAGACCCCTGTATTTGAATCATATCTAATTCACCTCCGGCTGTAGTTCACTAGACAACGTGTGCCAACGTTCATATCTCATGTTTGTATTACATGTATGAGGTTCATAATCATCCAATGTTTCAATCAGGTCTCCTATCATATCATATCATACAATTAAGACCCCTGTATTTGAATCACATCTAATTGACCTCCGGCTGTAGTTCACTAGACAACGTGTGCCAACGTTCATATCTCAAGTCTTTATTTTTGATCGTTTCAAACCAGTGCCGTAGTTTCATCCCCCTGGCTGCAATACCAAGCTGTACACCACCTGAAATGGAGAGTTGATGTGTAGGAGCATGACCTCTTAATCAGGGAGGAAATACCCAGAATTCCTAGATGAACCCATAGCTTTGTGAAGATGAATCTCTGAAGGTTCATCTCATATGGAGAAAGATTCATCTTCTGGGGAATTCTGGGGTATTGCTCCCTTTAACCTGTTCAAATTAAAGCATTTTTTAGTCAAAATAATTTCACAAATGCTGTCTCAAATTGACCATAGCTTAGACTAACAGGTGTAAAATATGGTACACTCCCATCAAAAATTTGGGAATTTTTTTAAACAAGATGTTAATGGTGTTATGTTTGAATTTCTCATTCAAAGTCCAGTCACAATTTCCAAACTTTTGTAGGGGAGTGTACGTATTGCTACAGTTAACATGTACATCTGAAAATGAAAATAACATTTGAGACACAAAGTTGAGAAATTATTCTTCTCTAAAAAGTCAGTATTCTCTACTTCAACAAATCCAAATTAAAGTCAACTAGATGATTATTAAAATATAACTGAGTTAAAAGAATATTCAAAATGATGCATAAGATGGAAAACACAATAAAAAATTAAAATGTGAGTACAATATTCAACAACATTCTAAAACAACAAGTTAATTCTCACTACAGATATTAACATCACAAAACTTTTTTACCTACTTTTTCAGTTGCATATGACAAATTGTAAGCTTAAGCCCGGGTTGAAATATTAAATTGGTTTGTTTATCACTCCCATTTTCAACTTCCCATGTTCAACCGTAACAAAATATGCGATATACATTTTTGGGACTGTTTATTGGTAAAATTTTCAGAAGGGCATTCAAGAAGTTGAAAAGTCGTTAAGACTAAGGGAAGAGCTCCATTATCCCAATGCTGGGGGAAGGTGATAGGAAGACTTGAATAATTTTATATTAGGCTATAGTCATGTACCTAAACACACCTTAATTATAATTAATTCTTGGGAATCTTAAGGGGAAGAGAAGTCTCCAGGGCTAAGGGAGAGAGGCCAGGGGGAAGGTTGTTGTTATCCAATGGGGGATGGGGTGGAAAGGGGTCTTTATTATATTTAATATATAGGCTATAGTACCTAATTACATCTTAATGGTCAATTCTTGGCTGGTCCAGGGTCAAATTGTGCCATTTTTGGTGTTCTTTGTCTGGGTATTTCAACGCCTCAAACCAATGTTTCAAACACTTGCCCTTGGACTGAATCCCAAGCAATAGGCCCCCTGTATGGAAACAAATATACCTAAATACAGGGTGGGTCAAAATTGTCCATATTTTTAGTTGTGCTTTTTTAAATGCATGGATTTTAAAATATGTCTGTACAGGAATGTACCAATTAATTATAAAATTGCGCCACAATTACAAAAGCGATTCATGAAACGCCATCAAAACTATTTGAAAATCCATGCATCATTAAAAAAGTCATCACAAAATAAAAAAAATAAAATCATGGACATTTTTTGGCCAACCCTGTACATGTACTGCAAATATCATCGTGGCCATGCTAACACAAAACATTAGATCATGCTAAATATCTGATTTGTCAGTTTTATTGTGAAGCTTTCAGTTCATGACCATTATTTTATTCCTTGCTAATTCCACTCTAGCTTTTTTCACACTATTTTGTGTTTTTAATCACGACCATTCTGACTATACTACTACTATACTACAGCACTACACAGTCCCATAGCTAAAGGGGGGTTGATATGGGTTCATTCTGAACACTTCTTAAGTGATTTTGGCCACTTTTGGACCAAAATTGTCAAAAGTAAACCCCCCTTGGCAAATCCTGGCTACGGGCCTGACTAAAGCATAAACCTGAGTCTGAACACAAAATATTGAGATTATTTTATTCATTCGGAAATATACTTAATGTGAAATTGAGACTTAAAATTGAGACTTGTGCAAAGAGGGGAATACTCAAGAATTCGTAGATGAGCCCATCTCCATTTAGATAAATGAACTTCATTTTCACAATTCTCGTAGATATGGGTTCATCTAGGAATTCTGGGGTATTTCCTCCTCTGCAATATACAAAACTTCAGGATGGAATTATGGGATGTGGAGTGTAAAAATAATGGTATATTTCTAAATAAGGGCATGTATATGTGTCTCATAACAAAATGTGTTCAATTTGACAGGTTTAACTGTGGTGATTTTTCAAGAAATAACTGTGCACTTTAATTATAAAATGTGGATAAAGAGGAGGAAAAACTCCAGAAGATGGAGATACTTGGTTCATTTATCTGGATAAAGAGGAGTACCAACAAGTCAATTATGAGTACAATTTTTCATCGGTTATTTCTTGGTTTATCATGATATGTTATACAGACATATATACAGGGTGTTCCACAAATACACCATTTTATCTGATTTCAAGATTTAATGTCTCATGAGTATTCTAGAAAATAACAACATGGTTGATGATTCTATATAATGGTTATTTGTGGTATAGAATTTCAGGAACACCCTGTATTATCAAGAAAAATGAGACTGACTGAATTACAGAATAATAAAGCGTGCAGACTTAATACGTTACTGGAAAGGAAAATATTCTTTTGAAAAGTTATATATCAAAGATTTTCCAAAACAGTAGTACAGGGCGAGCCAAAAAAGGCAACCCAAAGAAAAATTTAGAATAATTAACATTCAACATGAGGGAGGTTTTATTGTGCCAAATATGATAACAAACCCATGTTAATAGACTGAGTTATTAATATTTCATTCGGTAACCTATTTTTGGCTCACCCTATAATAACCAAGTGTTAATTGCACAATATTAATCTAGTTAATTTTACTAAACAGAGTGCATACATATAACCAATAGCTCAACATTAAAGTGTGATCAAGCGCAACATTAAATCTAGGCATAACTATTTCAAATTATTTATCTTAAGCTACATCCACTCCATACTTTAAGATTTTATTTTCAAAAATAGGGGCAATAGTATCTTTACTTCCGGGACACTCTGTATAGGGTAAACCTTCAATAAATTGAAATTAGGCAACTACAGTGGCTATGTTGTGATGTTTTTGCTTCATCTGATACTGAAATAATTTTATCTGATATTTCTCTTGAAGATTTAACCTGCCAGGACCACCAAATTAGCTGCTTTACTTGCAAAGCATTTGGAATGATGATCTATTAAGAAATGGCTGATAGTCACAGGCCCGTAGCCAGGGGGGGTTCGCAGGGTTCGGACGAACCCCCCCTGGCCAAAAAATCTTTCAAAATCATGCAGTTTTTCACCATTTTGAGCACTTCTCGAGTGATTTTAGCCATATCTGGGCCAAAATTGTCAAATGTGAACCCCCTGGAAATTATTGAAAACTGAACCCCCCCTTGGCAAATCCCGGCTACGGGCCTGAGTCATGTATATTGAAATACAAACCAATATAATCGTTTGCTTTTCCCAGATCATGGTCCCAGACAGTAACCTCAAGAGTCTTCTTGGCTAACTCATTGTGCTTAATTTCATAAACAAATTCCTGAAAATAAAATTCCTGATATAAAATATGACATACAGGAAATAGAACATTACAAACAGATTGATGAACATGCTTGAACATTGATGAACATATGTATTTAAGATCTTGGCTAATAAGGCTATTGCCCAGCCACAAACTTGCAAATGTATTTATTGTACATGTAGTATTTTTGTGAAATTAATAAATAACATATAAAGAGTGTGTGTGTTTGATGTACACTTACTTCATTGAATTCTGGGTTGAGGGTTTTCTTTTTGACTGCAGTCTTATGTTTTGATTTCTTGTCTTTGTCAGGTTTTAAATATCTGAAAGAACATTATTTATGAAGAGTAATATGAAATATCACGTATATGTGAAATGAATTAGTCGGTTATTATGCCATATTTTATTTATATTTCTAAATGGATTTGTTTTTCATTTTTTATTTGTTCCTTTTTATACACGACATACTTAAGTCAGAAATTTAAAAAGTACAAGATATCAACAAAAGCTGTCACAAGCAAAAATCACATACACTTTAACATAAGGGTCAGAATAGCCATTACTATCCATTGAGGCCAGTTCTGCACAGCGTATTATAGAAACATGGAGGGCTTGTTTGTGGGTGGAGTATTTCAATGCTATCAGTATCTTCCCCCTCTCATGGGATATCAGATCATCATCCCTTTCCATCTGAAAACAGATACTTGAAGTTAGTTCTCTTGTTATACTTTACAAATAGTTTATCATACAATTTATTTAAATACATGCATTCATTACTCTTGTTAAACTTTGCAAACAGTTTATCGTACAATATACATGAACAGGGCTCTTGTTGTAGTTAACAAATAGTTTATCATACAATATTTTTTCATTTGGTATATTGCAAAAAATGCATTTATTTTGAGAAAAAACTATGTGACTTCAAAAAGTTGGGAGAAATTGATGTTTCTATGATTTTGCATGACACATTATTCTTTTGAATGGTAGATAATCAATTTGCATGATACATAATCCTTCTGCATTAATTCATTATCAAAACAATAATATTTCTATTTATTATATACCCAATATGTAACATTAATCCTGATTGGACGATACCTAGTCACATGTCCTGAAATAGATTTACTATTTCCCTTTGAAAGTTATATTCCCTCAAATGAAAGAAATGGGAATATACATTTGAACTAATTTACACTATTGCCCTCAATGGCAGTCACCATTTGTACAATAAGACATCAAAAAATGTAATCCACTTACTGGGGACTGTTTTTCTAAGAACACATTAAAAGATTTTGTTTGCTGTGCTTTGAGTTTCTTCAACTGGACCTGAGTTTCACCAATAAAATCTGACCCGAAGGCATCTTCATCTAAGACTGCGAGCCTGAAAATACAGAAATAGGTGTCTAATTGTATCTGCATTTCTTTATACAGTGGAACCTGCATATCTGAACATGGGAACACTTTTAGGTGGTCCAAGCGACAATCTAATACAGTTGACATGGAAATCATAGCAGGACTTACCTCAAAAATGATCTCAAAATACAGTAGTCTTGCATAAATAAAAGCTCTTTAATAATATAGTGTAACAGGAGAAAACTAGAGCAATTCTGAAATCCTCACATAAAGGTGTAAGACTTTCTTGTATAATTTTCCTTAACAATTGATTTATTGTCTTTGCAGCTATCTAATGGGAGATTGATAATTAAAGTTTAGACTTTGAATTCCCTGGGCCCTCGGAAAATATCATATTGTCCCTTGGAATAAAACCCATATTCAATCACTCCCATTAAATAACATCTATTTCATTCCTACCTGAGTGCTTTCCTTGACATATCATCTTCTGTTATACCATGGTACACCAGTGTTTCATTCCATTCTGGGCTCAGGGTCTTTGGGATTGTTTTTGTACGCCTCTTGTTGGCTTTACTGGCCCCTGGGAGCAGGTGGACTTTAACATATGGGTCTGAGAGTCCATTGGAATCCATAGCTTTAAGACCCTACAATTCAAAATACAATGTAAAATCTAAGCTCTAGAGTAGACACATCAAAGTTACAGTTGCCTTGGAGATTAAAGGCAAGGGGTGACTCAGAACATCTTTTCTGTTATTATACAGAAGGAAAATACGGATTTTATGCATGTTAACTGTAAGGGCATATGAAATCATGAAGAAAGTTTTGGTCCATCCTATTTGATATTTGAATAATCCTGGCTTGCTCTATTGAGCTTTTGGTTTTGCAAGAATTTTATATAATTTTATATTCATATATTCATATCTTTTATACATTCATTATTTACACCAACACCTGAATGAATGAACTGTTACTTTGTCTTGAGCTGTAAATATGTTCTAAAATATAATCGTACACAATCGTTGAAATATCTTATGTAATAAAAAACTTACTCTGCCTCTGGCAATGTTTATCTTGAGTGCATTATTCACTGCATCATACAGGATTGAGAATTCTAAAGTGCCCAGAGAACCTAGAACAAATAAACACATGTGAGTCATCATTTCAATATAATGTATAAATGGTGCATCGTTTTTGTTTCACCAATTCTGAATGATCTCTAATTTTGGTTACTTGATCTCCAAACTTTTAACGACCTTCCAAATTCTCACATGGGTGCAAAATGATTCTCAAATACTCAAATGGGTGCAAGACGATTCTAAAATGAGTGTATAAGGCCATTCTCAAGGTATCAAATGAATGGACTATTAAGTTGCTGGAATATGAGATCATCATATTATGTAATGGTAGAGGGGCAACATTTTGGGAAATAAAAATTAAGTTCCCTGAGTGAGTAAATGTCAAAAAATATTGTTTTGAATTCACAATTCATCATTCCCAGGCAGTTTCATTCAGTGCGTAATCTACCAAGAAAAAACAAAGATATGAAATCACAATTTTACACATTTTCTAACATCAGTTAGCATGTTCAGGTCACAAATGAATCTGGAATTCCTTGATAATAAAGAATACACAGAAGTGAAGAGGAATGATGCACTGGATGAAACGTTGGGAGATTAGAAATAAAAATTATCAAATGATAATAACATCATATCTAAAAGCAAGTATGATGCATAAAGGCCTCAACTATGGTAACAACTGAGTTACACGATGTTGTCAACCTACACTAATCCATCTATAGTACGCTCATGATATGTTAAGACATACCAAATTGGGAGAGTGTTTGAGGCAAGGTGAAATCAATTTCTTTTTTCTTCAAAGCATTCTACTGTAGCCCTATCTACTCCCTTCTCATAGTTAAGAGTGCATAGTCATTGAAATTTGCATCACTTTAAAAATAAACTCCAATAAATGTCTGTTATAATAGAAAGTGTTTCTCCCTCTCCAAAAGGGATTTTTTTGTTAATATAACATTAACATGTGACCTAGCCCATAAGCACTTTAGTTAAAGCACCATTCCAAGGTTTGTGTAAGTCCCCCCCCCCCTACATGGTGAGGGTAGGATATTTCAAATACAGTATTGTAAAGGGGATGGGATTCTGACAGAGTACTTTGTCCCATCTATTGTTGATTTCAGAGTAGAAAAAACTGACTCAATCGGGGAAATTGACTCACAAGGTTGCTCCCAGGGTAGAGGAGCCTCATGCAAACCTTTGAACATATGACTATATAGGGTCAATTACAATAAGCAAGAACTTAAGTAAACTACAATATGAAAGACAATAAGCAAGAATTAAAGTAAACTACAAAATGAAAGTATACATAAGTTAAATAAAAAAAGGTAGCAAATATGAGAATCAAATTGATTATCTAAATATGTAAACCCTTTCTCCATCACCGCTAGTCTACCCCTAGTCTACAACTCACACAACACAGGGTTAAAGGAACATGGTAAATGTCTTCTCCTCTCCTGCAACATGCTGATTCTCTTAGCCATCTTTTCTGTGTTCATACAACATGAATATGATAAACAATGGAAGAAACAATCTTGTCTGGAGATCTGACATATTTGCATATAAAATTAGCTATATGAACATAAGTAAACAATAAATGTAACTAAATGAATAATATGTGAACATAAATGAACACTCATGAATAATATATGAACATAAACGAACAATATATGAACATAAATGAGCCCTCATGAACAATATATGAACATAAATGAACACTCATGAACAATATATGAACAATCATTATTCTTCTATATATCGAAATGCCAGATTTCTAGACATTTTCAATGAAAAAATATTTAAAATGGACAACACATAACTGAAAATAAAACATGCACATCAAAAAACTAAATGCTAATGAATAATGACAGATAGAAGGCAACAAATTCAAGTAAATTTACTTCAAAACATATGATGGAGTTAGTCATGAAGAATTCACTGTTTTCGGGACACTTTCTTCTCATGCCTCTTGTTCTACATTTGCATTCCCTGACATACATAGGCATTTGAACTTTGTAAGATAAAATAACGCAAAGGAGACCAGCTATTCCTTCAACTAAACACAAATTACATAGCAGGGTTAAAACTCACACATGGCTGCCATTGGTAATCATTTTTTACACTTGGAAAACGAGTTGCCTCTTGAGCAATCATTTTTCAAACTTATTCCTTAACTCTGACATAGGCTTTCAAGAGCTGTTGAAACCCCATGACTCTGACAAAGCAGAATACTGGCTATTCCAAAGATTATACAGTTTTCTACTAAATGTACTTACTCCCACTATCAGAGTCGGGTGAGGAAGGAGGTGTGTCTTCATTGACACCATATTGGTTGAAAGCACTGTCAATATCATCTCCTGTGTTTGTCCGTGAATGTGCAGGATTTTGTGACCGCAAGGAACTGTTACGACTAAAACCTGTAAACAGATTTTTCAATGTTTATGCATAGAGGCTAAGAGAGGAGAACGGTAAAATGGAGAAAAGACATCCTTCAACATTATATATCAAACTTATAGCATCAACATTTCTCACACATTTAATATTTGACTTTAATATAACCTCAATGAATTTTCAATCAAGGCATTAACGTGCAAAATGTTACCACATGCCCATCGTTACAGACACTGACCACTGCCTGCCAAATGTGAAATGCTGACCACCACGTGCCGATCACCATCCACAAAAAATGTGGAGACTATAACAATATATCTCCACTTGTGGTGGTAAAGTAAGTGATATTCTGAAGTAATATGCTGGTATTTTGAATCACACTGTGGACCTTTTACATAAACCACACTTGCTAAATACTTGAGGCTCTAGCTGTGTTCAAAAATAGAGTAAAAGAAACAGATTATGAAGAATAAAAAAAAAATCTATATTTTATAATTGGATGTCCATATTGTGTATTCAGATATGTGCATTCTGGAGTTTTTAAAATTCAAAGTTTTAATTACTGTGAAGAAAGCCAAGCTGTAAACAAATTCTAAATTCATCAGAACATTTCCTGCATTTGTATTACAATCTCAAAAGCTCTAATGAGACAATAAAAAAGTCAACAAATGAATTAGTATAATGCCATTGTTAAAGTCAAATAATGTTGCAATTCAACTTCACCAAACATTTGGAAATCATATATAACTGAAGGGTATCAAAAAAGAATAGGAACAGTATTAATGTAATTGTTACATATGTTAACTTTGTTGACACCCTGTATTAAGTGCTTTGTTGTGATTGATGTGGTAATAAAAGTGTGGACTGATCCATCTAAACTTTGGTAACACCCTGTACATAGTACTTATGTAGAGATTATGTGGTAGTATAACTGTGGAAGCAAACATCTAATATGATATTTCAAAAATATAAGCCAAACTTTATACTTTTTCATAAATTACAGAATCCATAGAGGCTGGAAATTAAATACATATTATATTGTTACAATATACATTATTTAAAATGTAAACTACATTGTACTAGGATTAAAGGAGTGTGTACAGGCCTGTGCCAAACTTTTCTTCATTTTAAAAAAAATGATTGTACACACTCATTGCATCCCATCATATATGCCTTCTGCTCTCTGCATTCACAAATTGCCCATTCAAGTAATACTGGATAATATCACATGTTTATGAGTTTCTTAGCCACCTGATTGGTCAATTGGGATAACGTATATACTTAATGCTATTACTATGGCTACAAAGATTAATATTGCTGACCCAAGTGATACAAGATTATATCACACGTCTATCAGTATCTAAGCCTTCTAAATGGTCACCACACTGCTTACCTTGTGTTGATATTTCACTGTCAGAATCTCCATGGAGACTGCCCCGACTGCTCTCTGTGGCACTTAACTGTGCCGCCCCAGTGATACTTGACTGACTGGCTGCACAGTAGAGGTTGTTATTTGCACTGTTCACACTCATACTGTCCACCTCTGGAAAAAGATTTTTTTAATCATACAAATTTTATTTCACTAAACTCCGTACATACAGTTCCATATAATCATGGGAAAAAGGGAAAGTGGACTTTGATGTGTTTCACTATAGAGGAGCTTCACTTAGAGAGGCGTTCCACTTTACAGGTATAACTGTGCCATAATTTTAACTAATATGAGGAAGAAGGAGAGCTTATTCATTGAACTTGAGCACTTACCAGAATCTAAGGAGGTGACATTGTGTTTAGATCTACCTATGCTTATGTCATCATCATCTTCTGATTCCTCTTCAGAACTTGAGTTAGAGTCACTGCTGTCTCCATAGTTATCTAAACAACAAACATTAACTTGAGTTAGAGTCACTGCTAGCTGTCTCCATAGTAATCTAAACAACAAACATTAACTTGAGTTAGAGTCACTGCTAGCTGTCTCCATAGTAATCTAAACAACAAACATTAACTTGAGTTAGAGTCACTGCTGTCTCCATAGTTATCTAAACAACAAACATTAATTTGAGTTAGAGTCACTGCTGTCTCCATAGTTATCTAAACAACAAACATTAACTTGAGTTAGAGTCACTGCTAGCTGTCTCCATAGTAATCTAAACAACAAACATTAACTTGAGTTAGAGTCACTGCTAGCTGTCTCCATAGTAATCTAAACAACAAACATTAACTTGAGTTAGAGTCACTGCTGTCTCCATAGTTATCTAAACAACAAACATTAATTTGAGTTAGAGTCACTGCTGTCTCCATAGTTATCTAAACAACAAACATTAATTTGAGTTAGAGTCACTGCTGTCTCCATAGTTATCTAAACAACAAACATTAATTTGAGTTAGAGTCACTGCTGTCTCCAAACAAGACACACAGCTACAAATATCACACTATAATGAGCAAGATGGCCACCAAGTAATTAAAACCAAGTATGGTCAAAACCTAATCAGATGTTGGCACTTATTATCTGCTCTTGCATTTGTAATAATTTCTCGCTGTTAAAAATAAGGTATATGTTAAGTTAATGATGTTGAAAATAAAAACCATAAAATTAGTGGCTTATACTGTAGACAATATGGAAGTGTTGACAGATATTTAACCGAATACAAAAGACATTTCCCTACTTTTATTGGCCCTGCTCCATGTATTATATTGTCTTTGTTGAACTGGTTTCCCAGCACGCCGTAACACTTCTGGTTTACTCCTCCCAGCACCTAAACCAGTAATTGCACTACTTCCTGTATATTTAGTATCCCCACGTGACTTTGGAATGGTATATTTTGGCAGACCTTTGAAAAACCAGGCTCCGGATCGCTTCCAAAGCTGTAAGGCATAAGAACAAATAAAGAACATTATAATGACAAGGCATTAACATGCAAAATCACCTGTCAACTGCTGAACACGAAACACCAACCACCAAACACCATCACAAAAAAGTTGGAGACTATAACAATATGTCACCACTTGTGGTATAGATGACATAACAAACTTAAAGCAAAAATCAATATGGCCAATACGGTGAAAGATATATTTGAACACCACTCTAATCTGAACATCTCTCAATGTGAACAGTTTTTCAGTCCCAATATGTTATGTCCCACAAAGCCATCTATTAAGAAAACCTTGAAATGTGAACACCTGCTAATCCGAACACTTTTGGCTAATCCCAGTGATATCTGGATAAGACAGAGTTCACTGTGGTTTCTTATATTTCATTTCATTGGTACTGGGACAAAGTGTTCAGCTTAGCAGGTTTCCAGATTTGGAGTTTTTTTTTTTATATATATCGGGTGTCCCAAAAAATGAGCCACTTGTTGACAAGTATTTTCTCGGCAACTGATGAACCAAATTCACTGAAAATTTGTACAAAATTCCTTAAAAATATTGTTATTCTTTGAAGACTTTACTTGAGGCACTTTAGGCTATCTTCCAAGAGATTGGTAACATATTATGTGTATACTTTTGAATAAATGACATTATGTCAAAATAACCAATATCAATGTAGAAGAAGTCATTTATTAATTCATTTCCAAGCAAAAATACTTTTCTGTATTTATTCTAACAATATCACCTCACACAGACAGACACAGATATCACAAATATCACACAGACAAGCTATTTTGACTGGTTGACAGATATATGCTATCACCTGATAGCTGGTACAAACACTATGGAGGTCTCTTTGCAGAGCTCCAGTATGGGAATTTTTGACAAGCTATTTTGAATTTCTTAGTTCTCCCAGAATATTCACTTGATCTTCTTATATTCTTATATTCTTCCTAACCATACTCTTAGGCTACTTTGTACATGTTTTCAGTGAAGTTGGTTCATCAGTTGCCAAGAAAATACTTGTCAAAATACGGCTCATTTTTGGGACACCCGATTATTTGTACTGATGCCCTTTTAGGGCCAAATATACATCGAACAATAGAAAAAAGCATGTCCACTCGACACCTTTGTAATTGGGCGTATCAGTGCGTATATCAAATCATTACGAATTCTAAATGAGTCATATAAAATTATAAACAATAACAAATTATGAAATATATATTCTCAGAGCTACACGTTATTACTAAATCATGAAGATTGCTCATTGTTGTTTTATTTTGCTATAGCAACCATTACATGTAATAACAAATACATGACAAAAGTAACAAATTATCAACTAATTTATCATTTCAAACATTATTTATTTAATTGTGTAATGGAGAGTAAGACAATGATAAATCAACAAGAAGATGAAAAAAATTATGAATCATATCGTTATATCTATATATAAAGCGTGCGTACAACTACATTATATAATGAATGCATGCAATAATATTATATAAAGATGCATCCAATTACATTATGTAATAAATGCATGCAATTAATGATGAAAAACATGCATGAAATCCACTCAAAATAAATCATGAAATGCAAACTAAAAGATAAAAATATCAAATTACAATATAGAAGCATCTGAAATATTAGATGGAGGCAAAAAATCCAGAGTTGATATAAGGCAAGGCGTTAGTATTATACCTGTTTTTATTAGATATATAGTATTGTGATATTTAGTAATTTAATTATTCAGTAATGTGACATGTCGTCAATTTAGTAATCTAGTAATTTGATGTTTAGATATTAAGTATTTTTTTAACCAGTGAACAGTATCTGGAACTGAAAATCGACATATTCCATGGTTACAGAATTTTATTACAGGACTCAAAACGAGGCTTTATCAAGTAAAAAATGGCGGACCAAAAAACTGAAAGAAAAATTTATTCTGCCAAATTATAAAAATGAGAATTAAGCACCCGTTTTTGCATCGGAAATTATCATAATTTGTATATCAGGAAATTAGTTTTCATACTTGTTCAGCAATACAGAGCCAGGCAAACATCCTTTGTTTTGATTGTTTCTGTTGCACTTCACGTACAGGCCCTGGCACCCAGGTTTCAACAATATAATTCTCAAGAGGGAGCTCTAATTTTTGTATGGTGCCCTAAATTATTCATTTTTAGTAAAAAATTCCAAAACCAATTTCAAAATTCCAAAACATAATTTTACAAATGTTATGAATGATATTCTCAAAAAGCAAATTTTTCAGAAAAGGTAAGTAAATTGTTTTCTGGATTTAGGGCTAAGTGTCCCTAGCTATTGACATGTTAAATGACTTGGATTCTGGGAATATTTATGTTATGTTATTCAAATGTAGTTCAGCTTGCACATGAATTCATTATACATGTATATCAATTCTTGGATGACCTCAAAAAATGAAAAAGGAAGCAAATGGTTCCCATACCTCTCTATCCTCGCTACATATTTTACATAGCACCATAGCTTTTCGCTGCATCTTAGGGCTATGTATGGGGTTAATATCTACTGTACATTTCATGCAACACGCCTGTAATAAACACATGTTGGGTGATCTATTTGAAACAACAACTGAAAATACTATCGCTAAGCTACATCTACTGTACACATCATGCAACATGCCTAAAACATCCACATGCCGCAGGGGTGTAGCCAGGGCTGGGGGTACGGTGCGATTGGTGCTTCGCTCGCAGTGATGCAAACCCAAAAGGCTGCACCCCCCTTGATATTTGCTGGCTACGTCCCTGTGTCGAGTTATTACATCTAAATAACTATAGCATGTTGGTTATCTAATTGGCAGAAAAGACATTTATCACTATAACCTAAAGTGCAATCATGTAGCATGCCTAAACAACATTAATTACAACGATGACGTGCTGAAGAATACCAAAATACCATAAATAATAAAAATATGTGAAAGCATAATACATATGTAATAGGCATTGTTAAATTGTTATTTTAAGCAGATTTTTCATGTCGTGAATGAAAATCTCCAACTGCTATATCAGAAAGTGCCTGTGTTTATCTCATGCAATACCAAAGCCTAAAACGCAAACAAAAAATGTTAATAAAGAAATATGTAAAACTGAACTGATTATAAATGAATGATAAATGAAAATAAAATAAAAAATAGAGACAACCATGCAACAATATTAATAGATTTGTGCTAAAAAACAAATTCTGCGTTTTTTCTGTGACAACGCAGCATTACGGAATTCTACATAGTATCTGTGTATAAAGCATGCAACTATCTACCAATCCTACATTGTTACATTCAATGGCATGCATAGAGTATCCAAAGGCTGTGTTTAAGATGTTATGTACAAGGATAGAGATATGTTCAATATTCAACCACATGCAAATTAATCATAATTGGTATATGCAGCTACCGATGAAACACTCTAGCGTATCATAGTTTTCGAACCTGACACGAAAAAGTCAATATTAAGCAAGATATTGGCAATTTAAATTCAAAAATAATCACTGGCTCTGCCCCAGCCATGCACATGCCCGGTCCAATATTACCAGGCGTATTATCCCCCGCAATTGAAAATGGTCAGATATAACCCTAACCAGGAAGAATTGGAATTTTTGCCATCTTTGATTACAGTGCCTCCATGCCCTCCCTTATTATGAGTAGCTGCATATACCAAGGGTGATAAATACAACATAGTCCAGATGCTTAGTATTCAAGACTCTAACTGACCTCTCTCTTCTCACAACAGATCTTACACAACCAAAGTGGTTGTTTTTGACTGTTTACTGTTTCAAAGCCACATTTTGTACACACCGCCTGTAGGAAAAACATGTAAAAATAAGGATGGAGGTGCTTAAAGTGGGGGGTAGGAGTGCAGCAGAGTTGTTGTTTCTGACTGTTGACTGTTTCAAAGCCACATTTTGTGCACACCGCCTGTAGAAAAATATAAGATTAATTCATAAAGATGGGAGAGGTGTGCTTAAGGAGGGGGGGGGGGGGCGCAGCAGCTAGAGTTGTTGTTTGTGACTGTTGACTGTTTCAAAGCCACATTTCGTGCACACCGCCAATAGAAAAATATATGAATAATTTATAAAGATGGGAGAGATGTGCTTCAGGGGGGGGTTGTTGTTTCCTACTGTTGACTGTTTCAAATGCCACAATTTGTGCACACTGCCTGTGGTAGAAAACAAATAACCTGTGATTTCCTGAAACTTTGAAGGCAAAATTTATGTGGTGCCTACTCACCAGCACGCACGTCACACAGACGCATGCACACATGCCCACTAGTGCAATATGATGACAATATGGCATTTCAAAGGTTTCTATTTTTTCATAAAAATTTCAAATGAAATCCAACAAGTATAGGGTTATTGATTCCTGAAATACCAACACGATAATCTTTAAAAGTAATGAATTTTCCGCGAACTTATTGAACAACATGGTATATGGGAGTTACTACTCCTGGGCTAAAAGCAGGATTAATAATAGAGATACTGAATATGAAAATGTTGTTGATGGGATTCTTCTTGTTGACTACTGTCATGCTGTGTCTTTGATAGCTCCAGCAGAATCAGCCCTTGTGCTTGTGTGACATCTTATATACCTGGAGGATGTGGGAGGGGTAGTAACAGTTATATGGGATGGAGCTGAATCAGTCCTTGTGCTTGTGTGACACCTGATATACCTAGGGGAGGTAGGAGGGGTAGTAAGGGTTATATGGGATAGGAAAATACAATATCAATCTATCTTTCTGCCTTCAGAGATATATGGAATTTTAATAAAAAGTTCATTTCAAACACATGTTGCCTTTCATTGTTTAATAAATGAAATATTTCATTTGCAACTGCAAATTCTTTCTTTTATATGAATGTTAATAATTGGGTATTTTGCAAATAAAGAGAGGGGAATATCCCAGAATTCATAGATGACCCTATCTACGTATAATGAACATGGAGATAGGTTCGTCTATGAATCCTGGGTATGTCCTCCTTTTATGCAAATATAAAAGAAAGAATTTACAAATGCAAATCAAATATTTTATAGAACAAAAACAGACAACATATGCTAGAAATTAGCTTTTTATTAAAATCCAACATGTTTGTAATCTAGGGTCAACTTGACATTTTCATAAAATCAATACATGTAATTACAAAATTGTGTAAATTGGACATTAATTCTGGAAACATAAAATCATTCTGATTTATGCGAGCTGCAGACTTTCATCTATCGCACGGGTTCATTCTAATTGGAGAAAAATAAAGTGATGAGGCTTGAAGAATAGCAGCCTGAATCTCTGTATTCCAAGTTACACTCCCCTCCATAAGTTTGGCAAGATGAAATTGTCATCGCATAGCATATTAAAGCCTATGTATCAATCTAATTTTGTTTCTTGTACCAGAGTTGGGAAATTCAAAATAAATTTTATGGACTTTTTAAATGGCCACACATACGTAAATTGGCTAAAATAAGTGATTCAAATCCACTTTCCAAACTTATGGAGGGGAGTGTATATGAAAGAAAACAAAATCAAAATATTAATTTGACAATTTATAGTTCTGACATTTTAGAAATACTGTATTTCACTATTTAGTACTGTTTGATCACTATATAGTCTTTTATTCTGATTTTTAAATAAATACATCTAGTAAGTTATATTTTTCAATCTAATAACATGATATATATTTTCACATAATTATAATATCACTGTACCTTTTTGCAGTCCTCGCAGTGTGTTGAAGAGGCTGACATCAAACCAAAATGGTCTCCACAGAGTACACATTGTGAGGTCCCATTCCCAATACAATTCTTTTTCATATTGTCCAGCCTTTCTACCAAACGCCTGAAACAAGAACATTAAAAATGTCAATTGGAAGACCTCTATGAGTGGAACACCTTCATAAGTAGAACACTTTTCAGAGTCCAGTGATCCAGAGATTCTGTAAGTGGAACACCTCCCAAATGGAACACATTTTAGAGTACCAAAGGTGTTCTACTTAACAGCATTTACTGCATTCTTTAAAACGGCCCCTTTAAAACAACTGCATTTTATTTTAATGATCTTAATATAATTGTAAATTATAATAAACTACAGTATTTTTGTTGGAAAGTATTTTAATGTAGTGATTTTAAAAGAATCGTCAACTATTTCAGCCTCCAATATTCCAGCTAGGAATATACATATATGGAAACTCAAATGCGAATTGTTTTTGTGTTTATCATTCAAGAAGATGCTAATTGTGGAATGCCAGGACATCATACAAAGAACACATACATTTCAGGTCACAGACATTATGTTATTGGTCATTGCACTTTCTTTATGTAATTGTTCTTTTAAACCTATCTTATATAGGAAAACATCAAATGAAATAGACATCAATGTTTCCAATATGCAAAAAGTAAACTTATGGACACTTAGAAGTAGCAAAGTATTACTAAATGTTTTTTGTTATGTTGTCCCTAAGGACTCGGGAATTTAGAAGTAAAGCCTTATATATGTGAAGACTCATCTTGCTTTCTATCTATCTGATATGGTTTTCATATTATAACCACAATCATATTTCATATACATATGTACATCCATACATATCCTCAATAGAACAATACTAAAACCAGAATATTGAATTTATAGATTGGCATACAGTAAAACCAGTCTAATCTGAACTCTACCGGGTCAAAAGTGTTCAGATTGGCAGGTGTTCATATTTCAAGGTTTCATAGCATATGGGCCAATGGGAGGTAACAAAATTAGGCTGAGAAAATGTGTTCATGATGAGAGGTGTTCAGACTACAGAGGTGTTTGGATTAGAGAGGTGTTCAGATTAGAGCAGTATTTGGTTAACAGATGTATCCAGCTTAGATAGGGGTGTTCAGATAAGAGAGTTGTTCGGATTAGAGAGTTGTTCGGATTAGAGAGTTGTTCCGATTAGAGAGTTGTTCCAATTAGAGAGTTGTTCAGTAAGAGAGTTGTTCAGATAAGAGATGTTCAGATTAGAGAGGTATTTGGATTAGAGAGGTATTAGGATTAGAGAGGTATTTGGATTAGAGAGGTATTCGGAATAGAGAGATGTTCAAACTAAAGAGATATTCGAATTAGAGAGTTGTTCAGATTAGAGAGGTGTTCAGATAGACAGGTTTTACTGTATGAGGTGAGATTATATTTAACCTCAGATTACCACTAAGCTCTCTATTTTCTTGGTCCTCATTAATGGTAAGAAAACTTCCATGCATGAGCGCACATTAAGGGCAATTCCACGAATAAACCTAATGATGCGATAGAGTGGAAGACTTTATCGCTTTCGAGCCAATCCATTAACAATAAATGAATATAAGATTCTCTTCTCAAATATGTTACTTCTTTAAGCGATTGACCCAAAATCGACCCTTATATCCCTGTTTGATTATATCGGTCTGTAAAAGTAGTTTTTATCTCTCTTTGACTCACATATTCAGAAAACCTTGAAATGTGAACACCTCCCACTCCAAACACTTTTGGCCTATTCCAGCGGTGATCCAATTAGACATGTTTTACTGTAGCCTTAATTAAGGATGGCGCATTAGCAGCATGTACTATAGAGCAACTTTGTACTTAATTACAAAAAATAGTACAATTGATATTTTTTGCACACATCTACTTACTGGCCATACTACCATTATTTATTCATTGATTCTATTATTCTATCAGATAGATATTAGCTATCCCGAAATGATAGTTCAGTCAATGTGTGATATATTATTTCTCATCTTTTTATCTAACCACCGTAGCCATAGAAGCATAAAAATGTTTAAAAAAGATGGGGATGCATGAATTCAACTCACCCAATATTCTTCTTGACGGTGAAATTTTCCAAAAAATCATAAAAACAGAGTACATAGAGACATTCATGGCCATGGGGCATTCTTGGCCACGGGGCATTCTCGGCCATGAGGCATTCTTGGCCATGGGGCATTCTTGGCCATGGGGCCTTCTTGGCCATGGGGCATTCTTGGCCATGGGGCATTCTTGGCCATGGGGCATTCCCACACGAATCCTTGGCATCAGGTACAAATCTGGGCCTCTTTTCACAGTTTAAGTACCATTATCACAATGTCTAACACCCCCTTCCCTTTAAAGTTTAAGTACCATTTTATCACAATTCACTACTCCATCTCCCCTATCCACCCCTGCCAATAGGAGATGGGTACCATTGGGGGAAATACAAAGCTGTACAAGGATTAATTTTCCTAATGCTCATCTTAATGGTATTCAGTCGATGAATAAAGACGTTTACTATGAAATAACTGGAAATACATGGATTATAAAGCAAGATAACTACTAAGATGACCTTCTCAAAATGGCAAATCTACCATAAAACCCAAACAGAGATACAATAAAACCTGTCTAATCCAAATGCAAAAGGGACTGAGTCAAACGTGTTCAGATTAGCAGGTATTCACATTTCAAGGTTTTTCTAATAGGTGAACAAATGGGAAAATTTGAGACTCAGAAAAAGTGTTCACATAGAGAGGTGTTCATATTAGAGAATTGTTCAGATCGGTGACGTGCTCAGATATACAGGTTTAACTGTAGCCCTTTTAGACTAAGAATGAACCCCTATGAAATTATATATTATATCAAGGCTGTATTACAGTAAAACCAAACACCACTAGGACCAGCCAAAAGTGTCCAGATTAGCAGGTGTTCACATTTCACATTTTGTAATATGCGAGTAAATAGGAGGAAAAACTTGAGATTGAGAAAAAGTGTTTACGTTGAGTGATTTCTGGATTAGAGAGGTGTTCGGAAAGAGGTCTCACCGTATGTTTCCAATATTATTCTTTACTTTTTCAATTTTCCTCTCCAGTTTGAAAAAAATGACATCTAATTATGTTCTAGAATCTTCTCAGAGATCCGATGCAATTTGACACTGCTGTTACCAGAGAAATTATCTAATTAACGTTATCATACATGAGACAAAATTAATAGATTTACCAATTGCATTATATGAAAGCAAAAATGAAATAGTCTAGATTTTAAAATTAATTCAGGATTCAGGATATATAAGTTAGTCACATTTCTAAAAAAAACTATTTAAATGTCAAATCTGATTAGCTTTTCATTTGCCTATTATCTGTATTGTAAAACATTTTATTTCTCAGACAGCTTGTTATTTTCATGAGAATATAATTGAGCATATAAGGGCAGAATCAGATCTACCTTTATGAAAAATTGTATCAATTTTAGAAATTTTTTTAGCTCACACCAGTGGGAACCAACAAGGGAGGCCAAATTTCGGGTTTGAGAAAAAACTTCCGTGCTTGAGCTGAAAATAATGTTGGGCCCCTAAAACCAAAAAGTAGGCCCAAATTTTGAGGACCGTTTTCTTTTTGGCCTAAAATAAAAAACAAGGCCTTAAAGGCCTATTAATGACCAACAAAAAGGCACACTTATTGCCCCCCCCCAGATCCGCCAGTGATTCCATGACGTAATTTTTTTCGTAACCTCCATAATGTGCATACATAATGTATCTTATTCAAATAAAACTAAAGATTTCTATATTAATCTGTAGTGCGCAGTTTCTTTGGGAGAATTTACAGATCCTTGCTTTGAATCTTTACAAGACAGTTATCTTGATCTTTTTGATTTAACATTGACATGATATGTTGCTTCTACTGAATAACACCGCTCCTTAATTAATTTAATTTTGCCTTAAATTATATTAAACGAAGTGGACAATCGGTGAATGACAGCAAAATAACAATGTTTAAAGTATCTTCCAGAATGGCTTAATAACAGGAAAATGTCAATTTATAGATAACTACTATCATTTCCATGTTATTATAAAAAACAAAGTACCCACTAAATAATGTATACAACATAGAATAACAATTTTAGATAATTAACCAATAACAAGCCAAAAAAGATGAAATGGCATTTTCAGGGAACAGGCATTTTCAGGAACAGGCATTTCAGGGAACAGGCATTTTCAGGAACAGGCATTTCAGGGAACATGCATTTTTAGGGGACAAGCATTTTCAAGGAATAGGCATTTTCAGGGAACATACATTTTTAGGGAACAGCATTTTCAGGGAACAGGCATTTTCAGGAGACAGGCATTTTCAGGAGACAGGCATTTTCAGAGAATAGGCCATTTTCAGGAGACAGGCATTTTCAGGGAACAGGCATATTCAAGGAACAGGCATTTTCAGGAGACAGGTATTTTCAGGGAACAGGCATTTTCAGGGAACAGGCATTTTCAAGGAACAGGCATTTTCAGGAGACAGGTATTTTCAGGGAACAGGCATTTTCAGGGAACAGGCATTTTCAAGGAACAGGCATTTTCAGGAGACAGGTATTTTCAGGGAATAGGCATTTTTAGGGAACAGGCATTTTCAGGAGACAGGCATTTTCAGGGAATATGCATTTTCAGAGAACAGGCATTTTCAGGAGACAGGTATTTTCAGGGTACAGGCATTTTCAAGGAACAGGCATTTTGAGGGAGCAGGCATTTTCAGGGAACAGGCATTTTCAGGAACAGGCATTTTCAGGGAACAGGCATTTTCAGGGAACAGGCATTTTCAGGGAATGGGCATTTTCAGGTTCCTGAAGAGAGAAAATAAATGTGTATATCTTTTAACCAGATGTAGTTTTAACTCTCAGTTGACAGTTTTGAAAAAAAAGAAAATTCAATCTGAAGATGTGCTTCGCTCAGAAATTGATAAAAAATAGGAATGGTTGAATCAACAAGTTGAAGAGATTCCTGGAAATGGCATTCTTAAGTGATGCCCCAAGTCTGGTCAATTTCTTTTGAGAGTAATTATAAGTATACAGTTGCCTGATTTTCTATTGACGGCCTCATAAAATTGTTTTTTCCACCTATTTTCTTTTGTTTCATATATAGTGTCCTCCAAAGAATTTTCCTCAACTGGGTCTAAAATTCTTATTTTCACAATTCTATTTAAAATTGGTCAAAATATGCCAATTTAATGATTCTCTCATTCTATACTGAGTACTATTTGGTTTTCAGATGGATGCAAGCCTATTATCAAAAATCTTGAGTAGATGCACCGATCACTTGCCTCAATGATTGAGAAATCACTGGCATTGTTTTTATCATTGGGAAGACATTAAATGGTTACTATTAGGACTACATGTAGATATATAAAAGCTATATTGGAAATGTGTATATCCATCCGGTCCTGCTCCCTACACAGCAAATATAATTCGGCGCTGTTCCGGCACCATTCCGGCATTGAAACCTTTCGACACCAAAATTTGGCACCGGACTAGTCAGTCCATTTGGTGCGATATGGCACCGAAATTTGGCACCAAAACAGCGTCGAAAATCACATTGCATTTTGGGGGTATAGATACACTAATATATATTTCCACATGTAAGCTTGAACCTCAGTAGGTACTGTATAGGATACATAAATTTATTAACCCTTTATCCTTACCCTATTCTCTCTTGCTCTGCCCCATCCAGTAACTCCGCACGTTTCATGACACGCACAATCTGCTCCTGCTCATCTTGACTAAGAGACTCTCTACGATTGAATGACTTCATCTCACTGGTATGCACAGACCAACCCGCATTCAACCTGAAAATATGAGACATCATAATTATTTTGTTTGAACATTGGTACCTGTACATAAATTACTTCATTATGAAGCATTTTGATAAAAGCTTCGTAAGGATGGATTTTCGAGATGTACAGGTAAAAAATCTTCAAATATAAAGCTTTTTGTCAAAAAGCTTCATAATGAAGTTGAGTTAAACCCTTCTGCCTGTAAAGGATGCCATCAATAAGTTGTTTTTCGATTTTGATTGCAAATTGATTTAATGGCTTCATTGAATATGATTTCTAAAAACAATCGAAATTTTGCGAAATCAATTAATTCACTTTGAACCAGTTGTTAGAAATATCATCCATTAGAGATCCAAGAAATCTAATACGCTTGGTCAATGCAATATTGCAACAATTAAGCACTTCATAAAATGGCCTTATCTTCTTCCATAGAAATAATATTAGCTAAATAAAAGTTAAAAGGAGTGAAATTGGACATTTAAAGATCTAATAGCAAAGGTTTTGCAAAAATAAATCAATGCAGTGTAAAACAAATGTATGTATAATGAAGAAATAAATATTTAATGAAAAAAATAGATATGTGTTTGTAATATTGGTATTAACTTAAGATTAAAAAGTGTCACTATCTCTTTCATTTTTCAACAAATATAGGCTCATGTGACATATGACGCGGGGCAGTCAATTTTGATCTATCGTAGACCATATCAGTATCAAACTGCCGATATTTCAACCTCGTCTTGCGAGGCCATTTTTATTTGAAACATCTTGAATTTGGTGTCAAAATAAAGCTGGTCACGCCCACTTTCAGAGTTATCAATGAATCATTTACTACGACTACTATATTCATTTAGGAGGCGTGTAAAGTTAACCAATCAGAAAGAGAATTGCTCCATATATGACAGTTCATACATATTCAGTGTTTACTATTGTTTTTCGCGTCATGACAACACGAGTAGTAACCAATCAAAATGCCGTATTTTATCACGTGAGTTCAGAGTGACATGCACGACATGTAAGTTTAGTCTGAGCTGATCGCGATGTTGAACAATTTCTTCTCGGAATTTGTCCAGAGAAATCAGCGATTCTAAATTAAGGTAGGATCTCCCATTTCTTCCTGTTCAAGTTTTAACTTATCTCTATCGAATCCTAAAGTTTTGGATGAAGATATGAAGCATACGTTTAAAAACGAAGCGATTAATTTGACGATCTGATTTTGCAATTTGCAATGGCCAATTTACTGCAAGTCTGCGTGTATTTGACAAGAGATAGCGCCAAGTCTTGTATCCGAATGCTTGTTAAGCCACTCAAAAACAAGATCCATATTTTCTAAATTTGATAACTTTGCAGAGAGTCCGTTTTCATAACCTGTTTTCCGCGTCTAAATTCAAACTGAGTAGGATTATAGGATCGCTGGGATTCTCAGTCAATGGCAACGGGTCTTCATTCCAGAAAGCACATTTTTTTAGTTGATTCTCCGTCATAGTACTTGTCTAAAGTCCATATCTGCTCTTTTACTGGCATACTTGGACATATTTCCCCTCCTTAAATTGTCCTCCTTAAATAACACCCTCTCGCCGATTTATATATAGCAATTTCCCAGAACCCGGGAGTCAGAATCGCTGATGTTTGCCATATTGAACATGTTGAAATATGTACTGTAATATCTGTAATACTAGGCATTGCCTGCTACGCGTAAGGGTCACGTGACTAGCGCGATACAGGAAAAATGGGGAATTTCGAAACAACAATTTTTGGGCACTTTTATTGCAAATTTCAGGTATTTATAAGTGTTTGTGGTATAAAATATAATCCACAGACATAAATGAACATCCAAACTACATATTTTATTACGTTTTGGAGCCTTTTTTTGCTTTTAAAATGACATCTTTAATTCAAAGTAGCAAATATGCTGGCACTTTCAATTATTGGGGTTATAACAACTAGTGTCAGCATAGAGCCTCAAATTCAATAATAAGTGTACTTTATGCAGACTGTGGTTATCATTTTGTAAGTTGCTATTTTAGCATCAGTCACATTTGCTCCAGATATGTCAGCAATAGCTTCACAAATTCAATAGAAAAAATCTACACCATCTTTTTATTTTATTCTGAATGTTTCTCTTGATTTCGGGAAGCTACGGCCACCAATAAGGCCCGTAGCCAGGATTTGCCAAGGGGGATTTCAGTTTTCAAAAATTTCCAGGGGGTTCACATTTGACAATTTTGGCCCAAATATGGCTATAATCACTTGAGAAGTGCTCAAAATGGTGTGAAACTGATGATTTTGAAATAATTTTTAGCCAGGGGGGGTTTGCCCGAACCCTGCGAACCCCCCCTGGCTACAGGCCTGAGCCACCAATGGCCACTGTACGGTTGCCGTAGATTGAGACATATGTTACTATAGAAACCTAAAAGTCCATATGAAATGACAGTAAATAAAAACTATTACAAGTGGGTGTGTTACAATAACTCACCCGTGTGGGCTAATACTGATAATGATCAATATCCGAATCCTGGATCAATTAAGTTTCAAGTAAATTAAGTTAATCAACACAACTCAGCTCTGAGGTTGGTGTTAATTGTTTTTCCACTTTTACTCATGTACTATAGTTTGATTTCGTTTAATTTCAAAATTCATTTAAATATCTATTGTCAGTCTCAGCAATATCAGAGGACAAACAATAATTGAATCTGCGAAACACATCTCTAATGTTTTTAAATTGTACGCATTTGTGGTATGTACATGTATTCTTCAAACAACTAGTACAGTAAAACCTGTATATCTGAACACCTCAGAGTCTCTTATCTGAACACCTGTGTCTCTATGTGAACACTTTTTGTTCGTCATAATTTTGCAATCTCCCATTCATTGACAATTAAACCTTAAAATGTGAACAACAGCTAATTTGAACAATTTTGGCTGGTTCCAACTTAAGAGTTTGGATTAACAGGTGTTACTGTACAGTTGTGAAGTTATAATCTATTTACCACAAATGCAGACAATTAAAAACATCTGCTCACTATGACCATTCAATGGATTTGTTGTCAATATCGTAACACAACTACCCTACTAGACAATTGTTTGAATCGTTCATAGGAATTGAATTAAAAATATGATTCATGCTGTCTTCATTTCAAATTCAGAAGAGTTAATGAGATGGTGTATTTAGAAAGGACTAAACTAGCTATAGACAATTGTAAAACAAGAGCCACTAAATGAATTGCCATCTAGCAGGAAAAGACAATATATAGCTGGCAGATACACCCCCGCCATAAGTTTGGTAAATGAAAGTTCCCCTCTGGATCCTGTGTATCAAAACTTTTTTATGTTTCGAATTTGGCAAAAAGTCATCAAAAGTAATAATTTAAACTCACAAAAATATACATTCAAACATTTACATATTTTTACATGCTGTCAAATGAACGCTTTCAGTTGCCACACTTATGGAGGGGGGTGTAAGTGTAAACTGTACATACCTTGCACGCAGGGCAAGTTGGCGGTCATTCGGACAAACCCAGCTATCCATCGTCGACCTCGTCTGTACGCCTAATTCACCCATATATCCCGTTAATTACTACGTACAGTGTATCATTAATCAAAGTATCACACTCTTGATATCCAGGCTATTAATCCAAACATATTTTTGTCGAATATTTCAGCATAAATAATCCATGTAATGTTCAATTAGCAAATTAATGTTCGATGTAATCCACAAATTAGTTTTCAAAATAATCCACAAAAGTGTTCAATATAATCCACAAATTAATGTTATAATCCACAAATGTGGTCAATATAGAATTTCACTCCCGATAGGATATAATCATTCAAAACTTCATCTAATACAGATACAGTATTTATATAGAGAGATGAATCACATTATAGAAATCTCCAATTCAATATAATAACGCAGCTATCAGTCTGGCCTCTTTATGATAAATGTTGCGTTTGTTTAATTATCCGTCCATTCAATATTTAGGTAAACACATATATACCTGTGAATAATCATATAATATATTGATATGTTGGTAAACTTATATCTGTATCAATATCATGTATGCAGTGTCTGTTATTCGGTGAACAGTTATTCATTCAATACATAGCTATATACTAGCTAATACAGGTTGTATTATAGTTGCTTCTATCAATTTGCGATAATGTGTTTTCATAATCCAGTATCCATGGTAAATACTAATGCCTCGTTAGCATTTCTATTACGATATATATGGTTATTAGATCAGTTGACATTTTATTGATATCATCTGAGGTCTTTCTGTTCTGCTCTACTGTGAGATAGGCCTACAGGCAGCTCATTTATAGGATTCTGCCGCGACATCAAAGCGACCTTGGCTGCTGCCGTAATGCCATTGTTTCAGTGCAGTTAGGTTCGATTCTCTACAGTCGCTGTCCAATTAATAAAAGTGATCTACACGGAGCATAGTTTTTAGATTGGGAATTCAGAAATGACTAGAGAATGAGATGCCTCACGGCTTTTAATATTTATTTTTTCTCGATGTAAGAGTTCCTGTTCACTTCCTGTTCTCGAGGTTTATATTATAAATTGATTAATGAAATATTACGTGAACAATTTTTACCTGTTGTTAATTACCCCCACAGACTGACTGGATGCGATAATGTATTGCAAGGGGTAGTTTTTTAACCTTTTGTGAAATTTTTGCCCCTCAGCCTATCACGCAATTTTTTCATCTTCTATCATGTATTCTTCATCTTTTAACATGTATTCTTCATCTTTTAACATGCATTCTTCATTTTAAACATGTATTCTTCATCTCATCATTTAACATGTATTCTTCATATAATCATTTAACATGTATTCTTCATATGAACATGTACTCTTCATCTTTTAACATTTATTCTTCATCTTCAACATGTATTCTTTCTCTCATCATTTAACATCTTCATCTCATCATTTAACATGTATTCGTCATCTAATGTATTCTTCTATGTTTCTTTTAGGTCTTAATCATTGACTGCTGCTGTATTTCATACACCTAGACCACACCTGAAAATACAAAAGAAAAATTTTAAGAATGAGTCCAGGGATATGTTACATTTGTTATAGTTACTCAGACTTTGTTTGTTTGTTGCCTGGACAGTCTTCAAATCCTACACATTTTTTGCAGACAGATGACGTGCTATTGTGATGAATGTTAGTGACTTTTTATTCAAAACCTGACTCAGACAATAAATAACATCATATTAAAAAATGGATATCACAATGTCTAACCCTAAATACTGCTTTGTTGGCAGGGCAACCATAAACCAAATGACATAACATGAAAGGACAACTCTAATCTACTATTCAGTTGAATTATTTTTTTCTTACCAGCATGTTGTGTAGAACTGTAAAATGTAAAGTGCTAATTGTTAGAAAAAGTAAAAAAAAATCACAAGGGAACAAACCCCAAATATCCCAATCAATGATTTAACATAAATTTGTTAAACATCCAAGACCCTCTCCCTTTAACCATTTAGGAATACATATCACATTTAAAAAATATTCTTCCCAATAAAAGATTCCTTGGTCTATTTAATATACAGTGAAACCTGTATATCTGAACACCTCTCTAATTTGAACACCTCTCAATGTGAACACCTCTCAATGTGAACACTTTATCTCAGTCCCAAATTTGTTATCTCAGTCCCAAATTTGTTATCTCCAATTGACTCATATTTTAAATCAAACTTGTAAAGTGAACACCTACTAATCTGAACACTTATGGGCAATCCTAGTACCATTTGGATTTGATGGGTTTTCTGAAAACCGCTATTAAATGTCACAACAAGGCATTAACATGCAAAATGTCACCACCTGTCATTTGTTACAGACACCAAACACCAAATGCCAAACACCAACCAACCGCCACCATAAAAAAGCTGGAGACTTCTTGCAAGTGATATCCACCATAAAAACTTATACATTGTAAACATGGGAATAATCTCTATATTTAAAACAATTAGGGATCTTGCATCAATGCAAACCTAATATGCTTATCGTATTAGTACAAACCCATCATAAATGTCAGGGAAATTGCCTCAATTGTAGTATATACAAATACAACAAAAAACGCTATTAATATAAATCAATTGAAATCTAATTCTCTGAGGGTTTACTGATTCAAGGTCCTTTCATGCATGGCCTGCATATGAGATCGATGTATGGGCATACTCAACATTCTGTGTTAATGAATAGTGTATTCCTATAGGGGTTAATCTCCACTGACCGACAAGGGAATTCAAGAGCAAATTCCGTCACATTAGACTTATGGATTTATCAATGGGAATATAATGAAACGTGTTCATCCGAACAACTCTCTAATCTGAAACTCTCAATGGAAATGCAGTAAAACATTTTCATCCAAACAACTCTCTAATCTGGCCAACCCTCTAATCCCAGCTCCAGTAGTGTCCAGATAAGACAGGTTTTATATTAACCTTTTGTTATTGTGAGAGATTTTAGCATTAAGTCCTGCATCTACAAATGTCTGTAACCCCTTTCCATCTGCACCCCGCTTCCCTCTATTTATAAGTCTCTAGTACCCCCCCCCCCAATCTACAAGCTGCAAGTCTCTACCCACCATCTAATATATATATAATATATATTCTCTGGATCCATATCTACTTCACTTCTCTGGAGATGAGTTATATAGGAGTGAGAGTCACAAGGGCTGAAATGAGATTTACTCATTACTTCATTGAAGAGAATAAAAAATTGAATTTGTTAAGTAATCGAAGTAAGTCTTTCTTTGAGTCTCATGGCAGGGGTGGATCTGGAAACTAACAAGGGGGGGGGCCCAAATTTCAAGTCTGAAAGATTCTCTCAGGGCTTATAAGTAGGAAAAATGTTGGGCCCTTAAAACTAAAAATTGGGTCCTAAAGATTTTTTCTGCCCCCCCCCCTCACACTGGAATCTTCTCCTTTATTTACTCCTGAAGAGGTATGTGGGGAGGGAGCCACAAGGGCTTAAAGCAAGATCTGTACCCTGAGTTTACTTCCTTTAAATCATATACAGTATATCCTTCCATCCTAATCGGCTTAATCATATTCCATGTACAGTAAAATCTGTCTAATCCAAATGCCATTGGGACCTAAGCCAGTTTCATGTCTTCATTAGAAGTTGCTCTAATTTCAAGAGTTTCTTAATAATTCAGTCAATAAAAGATCATAACAAAATTAGGACTGCATTCACTGAAAATCACTCAGTGAGAATTTTTTTTATTAATATCTTTGTGTAAAAATCTGTAAAATTTGTTTTATGAGGGAAAAATTGTCATGAAAAATCTCATGTAGTTTTATATTGGAAACTGAGAACAATGAACTAGTATGGATCAATCTAAGTCACTACAAGATGGTAAAGATGGTATATAGAGAGATGGAACTATCTCATGTAGTTTTACATTGGAAACTGAGAACAATGGACTTATATGAGTATCTTCCACATAGACGTGATGGAAACAAAACAAGCTGTAATTGATAGGAGTAAAAGATCAATGAACGATCAATCCTGCATATAATATAAGGCCATACATATGTTTATCTATAATATTGGTATTACTGGCCCGTAGCCAGGGGGGTTGGATGGGTTCAAGCGAATCCCCCCTGGCCAAAAAATATTTCAAAATCATGCAGTTTTTCACCATTCTGAGCACTTTTCAAGTGATTTTGGACCAAAATTGTCACAAGTAAACCACCCCCTGGAATTTTTCAAAAAGTGACCCCCCCATTGGCAAATCCTGGCTACATGCCTGTATTATGATGAAGTAAATGTTTACAGCTGCTTACAATTATTAGTCTGGAAGAAAATACCAATAAAATTGCAGTAAATATCAAGAAAGGGGCTTAAGTAATAAATTAATATTTGAGAGCGAATTAATTTGTATTTTCTAAACCCTTGAAATCGATATTTTTTACAGACCCCTACTGAAAATCTGTTGTTATGTTTAAAATACAACTCGAAAACCTTCAAGCAAATAGAGTTTGATTCTACTCTTACAAGTAGCTGAATGTGCCAGCTCTGTTACATAACTTCTCATGCAATAACAGGGACAGTTCCTTCCAAGGTTGGAAACTCACAGCCTGACAGCCAATGTTAAAAAGCAAAGGAATGAAATCACTTGTCACTCTAAGCAATCGACTGAAAAAACTATTGGGCAATGAACTGATATAAGTTAAATTAGGCAGTCTTGTTTTCAACACTTGTTGTGAAATCCTTGAACCTTTCAAACAGAGAAATTCCTTGACATTTCCCTGGCATTTCCAGGCAAAAATACTCATTTCCATAATTGTACTTTCATTATCAATAAACTAATATGATGATTAAGTACTTGTTGCACTCTTTGACTTAGATTCTTAAAAGATAGCTTCATCTGTACTTTTTAAGTTTAAGACAATTCCCTCTAATCCTGCTTAACTCTTTCTTTGCGGAATTCTTTCATTTTTCACTCTCCAGTTTGCGGAATTAATTTTGATAATTTTGGAAAAATCATACATACAACCTTTAAATGGCTGTAAATCAGTAGTTATTTCATATTTTCCTTTGAAATTTTCACAACACCTAGATAACAGTATGTTCTAACAGTACAATGTAGTTTGATGCATTTTGTAGTATGTATTCAAGGTAAAATTAACATTGTTTGGACTTAAGAATAAAGATGCAAGGTAAATTCAGATTTGTCATAACTTCATGAATATACATATTAACCATAGGACTAAGTGGCAGCATCAAAACGAGCATATTATTCAAATAAATGTTCACTGGCTGTAGCATACATGATGTTTTCCCATTACTCTATAGTTTGATGCATCAATGAACAAGTTTTCATGATTGGATTAACATTGTTTGTACTAGAAATAAAAATGAATAAATACAATGCTTTCAAAATAAAAATGTTAATGTTGGATGCTTTTGAAATTGCATCATTACTTCTGTCAGTATATTGTAAGCCTCAAAATAGTTCAAGAAATGTTCACTAACTGTAGATAACAGTATACAATGGTATATTACTCAAGAACATAATTGAACCAGAAAGCCTGGTTCAATAAACATGGTTCGACTTCGAATCAAAATGGATAAACATGGTTTGTACCAAAACATAAAAGGCACAATCATAATCATGAAACTAATTCACAAACAGTTTTTGTAATGCTAAGTTCCACAGTTTGAAGTAACAAATCAATTTTGGTTGTAAATTAACCTGTTCACATGTGGAATGTAGTCCTTTTGGGTGTGGTAAAGTTCGTGACAAACAACTGCATGCATTGGCAGTAGACAGGTTTTACAGTAGGTATTTGTTTGTGACCTTTTCCAGCCTGGCCTTGTTTTGCTACTGCACACTTTACAATCAGGTTTGTATTTTGGGTCATCATAACGACCAACAAAATGTCTCTCCGTGAGACGGGCTGGGGGTGGTACAGATGGTCTCCGACCACGTGGAACGATTGGTGCCATGTTTACATCCTGGAGCAGCCCTTCAATGATGTCATGGCGGAAAGCCTTGCTGTCCATTGGCTTGACATCAGGGGGTAAAGATGCACAATAACACACATAGGCATTTACACAGGCAGTCTGCTGAAGCCTGAGATAGACTGGCTGGTACCACTTGTAGCTCTTATGAGGGTATTTGTATGTACCGCATAGTTGGTCATATTTATCAACTCCGCCCATGTTCTGGTTATAGTCCTCAATAAGAGCTGGTTTTTGAACAGTTCTTTGACCATTAGGTGCTTGCCTATCTCTTATCTGTTTTTCAATGATTTCATTAGTATGAACAGTAGAGAATCCAGAAAAGCGCTTAGTATCATGCCATGAAAATACTACAGAGTTGGACTCCTCATCCCTCATAAAGACTGCGTTATCGCCCTTATTCAAATGGAGATTTTGGGGGGTTATTTCAGGGGGCATGTGTTTGCGTGTTGACTTGACAGTGCCACACACACCAGTTCCATGAAGTTTCAATGCTCTGCCTAAGTTTGGCGAATTGTAGAAATTGTCTACATATATGATATGGTTGCGGTTAAAAACAGGTTCCGCTAAATTCAGCACCACTTTCTCCGTCATTGTATAAGGTTCATAAAGTTCATTTGGAATGTCAACATTAAATGTATCTTTTCCAGTATACATTGTGTGGTTTAGAAGGTAACCAGTTTTGGAGTCATTCATACAGAATTCTTTCATACCCCACTTAGTGGGTTTTAGGGGTAAGTACTGGCGGAAATGAATACGACCCCTGAATCCAATCATGCTTTCGTCTATGGACAAAGCTCTACCAGGTTGAAATGTGTCCAGGTAAATGGGATTCACTATGTCAAGTAGAGGCCTTATTTTAAATAGAGGGTCATAGCCTGGCTGGTTACGTTGTATTAGGTTTTCATTGTTACTGAAATGCATGAATCTTCGCAGCAACAAATAACGATCTCTGGACATGACCCGACGAAAGTTTGGTATATCAGTCAGCCAACGACCTGTGGTCCAATAATCAACTTCAGCTGGCATACTCAGCAATCCCATGCTTAACTGTAAAGCAGTGAATTTTAAGATTTCCTCTGGATTTGTTTCTGTCCAGTCTCTAAATCTTGACCTTGGTGGCAGATTTTCAAACACATCTGGTCCATCAAAATAAGAGAATGCGTAGTTGTTAGTCTCATCAGATATCAACTGAACTAAATTATCTGGCCAGAAGATTTTGAAGTAATCAACTGGCTCAAAGTCCCCTGTATCTACCAGCACACCTCTCCTAGCAGGTGGATTGAAATCTCCGATCCAGGCAACATCATCTGGTTGCATATTATCATACAACTGCCAGTCCCAATCATATGCGTTACGAACTGCACCAGCAACAGGAGCTTCAGCTTGAGGGGGTATAATGGGTTGAGCTTGCCCTGAAAATAAAAATTTCCTTGATCATTGTAGGCTACACTAACTATTTTATTCAGAATATGGTACATGTATGTCAAATGTTGTGAAAAAACATACACTTTGGGACAGAAGCAATAGCACAACCAATAATTTTACTTTCATTTCAAGAAAAATTGTATAAATACCTAGATTAGCCCCTGGTATTCCATCTAAATTGGGCTGGATGCGATCTTCATCAAACTGATCATCATCATTGAAAAATTCATTTTCAGAATCACTGTTATTGTCACTCTCAGAGTCCGCAAAGAGCGCATCAATAGTATCATCATCTAGCCTAAACCTCCTGGCGGCCATTTTTAAATGTCTCACATCAATTAACAGGTTCAAATGGCCATAACATTAGAAATAATAAGTATTTTTCGGAAATTCTTTCGTATTTTTCAAAGTTGATATATCCCATAATAATAAAACTTGGGAATCTGGCGAAGTACATACTGGCGTGACATCTATTTAATTTTGAAAAAGTTATTTACAATTTTCGACTTTAGTCGAAGTTCGCCAGCTCCCGGTAATGCGACAAAAGTCGAAAAACGCAAAGAAAGAGTTAAGCCAACCAGAGTGTGTCATCACCAACCGAGAAAACTGTTTTTCTCTAGCTATTAGGTGACATTAAAGTTAATCAAAAGTACAAAAACATGGCAGCCATATTTTTTTGATAAAAGCTAGTATGAAGAGTGGGAACTGAGGCTATTTTTTAATTTCCAAAATCCAAAATTCATAGTTATGAAAAATCCATTTATGTGTGATGTTAACTTTGTCAAGATCAATTCATATACAAGGTAAACAGATTTTAAAAACATGTGTTTTTATCCAAAAAATATTGCAGTCATTTTTTGTACTTTTGATTTAATTTAGCTTCGCCTTAAGAGGTTTTTAGAACTAAACTAGAACTAAAACATCATCCCCAACCCAAATTACATACACAGACCACATAGACATTCTGCCTTTATGAGTTGCTATTTTACCAGCAGGATGCCATTATTATTACAACACAGACAAGTAACAATACGCTTTTGATGTGAAAATTACCCTTTTCTGATTAGACACTAAATCCTGAAAAATTACCTCATTTATAAAATTGATTTGACGCCTGATTCTGACGTAGCAGATGCCGACTCTGAGCAGGGTTCGAAACTCAAAACCTTCCCGACTGCCAATATTAGTAGCAATTTATGAACTTGGGAAAATGAGTTGCCTATTGGGGATTAAGACTGAATGCCTATATATGTTAAATTTTTGTGGTAATCATTTTTTCAATCTAAACTGTGAATCATGACTTTTGGAACATTACTCAGTAGTATAGACACCTTATATAGTCACGCATATGTTCTACAATGATACCTGTTACAAATTAGGTTAAAATTGCATCTTCATAGCTTTTTTGCCAAAATGCTTAAAATTGAAATTATCGCAAATTCAACTCCCAGCTGATGGATTAACCTACAATATCATGGCCAACTCATTTAAATATGAATAGAACCAGCCACCATTTCATTATAATATTCAAATGAGTTGGCCATAAAAAGTAGGTTGAACCATCAGCCGGCAGTTGAGTTCACGAATGCTACCTGAGAAAGTTGTTTACCTGTATATGGAATTATAAAATAACTTTGCAGTAAAAATGATGGCCCTGTGAACATAGAGATCCTGTTCTATACTGTATTTGTGGATGTTTTGAAATACTTATTAAAGTGTGACATTTTAGAAGTATAAGAGTTCAGTAAACAGGCGTGTACTTTAGCACTAAATCCTATAGAAATTCTATGAGAAACGCAAGAAAATCAAAAACTTCATTTATAATTTACAGAGAAATAATGTAAACAAGCCAATGTCATTGTGACATTTTCATATCCTGTCTGCAGTGATCAATCGGTTTTCTATTCATGATGAAACTGATACTCAATATTTCTCTGAAACATTATCTCAAAATCGTTATCTGGGATCCCGTTCTGATGTTGAACAATGATATTCCAAAATTCCCTACCATTATTAAATTTCATAATGTCGAGAGCAAGTTCAGGTTTCTTTTCTCATACAACTTTAAAAAGTGTCTTATCCGAATGCCAACGGAGCCAGTCAAAAGTCTTCAGATTAGCAGGTGTTCACATTTCAAGGTTTCTGACTATGTGAGGCAATGGGAGATAACAGAATCGGGACCGAGAGAGTGTTCATATCTGGAGGTGCTGGGATTATAGGGGTGCTGGGATTATAGGGATGCTTGAATGAATTAAAGGGGTGTTCAGCTGAATAAGAGGGGAGTTTAGGTGAATTAGAGGGGTGTTTGGATGAATTAGAGTGATGTTTGGATGAATTAGAGGGGTGTTTGGGTGAATAAGAGTGATGTTTGGGTGAATAAGAGAGATGTTTGAATGAATTAGAGGGTTGTTTGGATGAATTAGAGGCGTGTTTAGATGAATTAGAGCATTGTTTGGATCAATTAGAGGGTTGTTCATATCAACAGGTTTTACTATAGTTAATACAATTTTATCAGTTTTTCAATGTAAATTGTGTTTTCACATGTTTCCATTTGTGGTACTTGATCAAAGGAAGCTATTGGCTTCATCAAAGAAGCATTCAAGATAAAAGAAGCCAATAAAACTAAACAATTGGACTGAAGGGGAATCCAGTAAATGTCAACCAGCGCTAGAATGCCACTTGTTAAGGGTAATGTTGAATTAGAGGGGTGTTCAGCTGAACTAGAGGGGTGTTTGGATGAATTAGAGGGGTGTTCAGCTGAACTAGAGGGGTGTTTGGATGAATTAGAGGGGTGTTCATATGAACAGGTTTTACTATATTTGAATATAATTTTATCAGTTTTTCGATGTAAATTGTGTTTTCACATGTTTCCATATGTGGTACTTGATCAAAGGAAGCTATTGGCTTCATCAAAGAAGCATTCAAGATAAAAGAAGCCAATAAAACTAAACAATTGGACTGAAGTAGAATCCAGTAAATGTCAACCAGCACTAGAATGCCACTTGTTAAAGGTAATGTTTCTCAAGACGATCAATTTGGTAATAAAAGATGCAACTGCAATTATAAGACTTGAAGAGATATAGGAATGATCTTTGAGGTGGCTTTCATTGAAAATGTTTGAATATAAAACAGAATTTGATGACACACATCAACCACATAACTGGTAGTATTACCAACTGCTTACCATTTAATCAAATTGACTATTTTCTTTTTTATCATTCTATGAACTTTTGTTGAAGATTTACGATTTGAACAAATCCATCAGGGATTTTTTTCTGGAATCTCTCAACAAATGAGAAAATATCATACAAATTCTATCTCTCAAAACCTATGCTGATATTATGGAGATGAGAGTGATATTTTTCAAAAAATCATTTAATTATCAGGCCGGTATACAGCTGATATCATTTATTGTTATTATAAGCAATTGAATAAGATATAGCAGAATAAAAAATAAATTGTCACAGTTTTTCTTTAAGAAAATAAAAAAATTCCACATCTTAATTCTATTTTATGGCAAATTCATGTCAGCTGGATTGACATTTAGGCCTTTGGGCAATTGTGATAAAATTGAAATAACTTTTTCAAATTGAGCAAAGGAAAGCAAGAAGAGATATTTCGAATGAAACATAACTTAACATTGCAGGATCATGATATTCTATTTTTCTAAAAGTCAGGTTATGAAATTCTCATTTTTCATAATTGGGGTCTACGCTGTTAACCATGTCATATATTTCTATGGGATGCTAGCTACATTACACAATGATCACATCACGGTAAGATATAAATGATAAAATGATCGAGACACATATTTTTGTATTGAATAAAGTGTCACTACCTGCCATTTGTTACAGACATTGAACTCTCAACACCGGATAAAGAACACTGAATGCCAACCGCCGAACACCATCCACAAAAAAATTTGAGACTATACTTTGAGGTGTTCACATTAGAGAGGTATTCAGTTAAACAGATTTTACCGTACAATTATCATTACAAATGGGACGCTCTGTAATCCAAATTAATAACATAATACTTAAATCATATATTTCCAGGACAAAGGCATGGAAACAGGAACTAAAAATTCTGTTGATGTAAATGTTCTAGACGCAATTATGAAGCAGCGTCAACTTGACGTTCTAGAAGCATGTGGAAGTCTTAGTCACCAAGACAGGGAGTCCATAGCATCCTCAAAGAATATAGTTGTTAACAGACAGCTTGGGATCTTGTTCTGCCTGGTGCCGAAGGTTGCATCAACAACATGGACGACAATTTTGTTAGCTCTGGCAAAGGATGTACCCATATCATCAATTGACTCAGAGATGCAGTGGCAACAATGGCGAAAGTATTTTAAACCATTAAACAAGTTACCAAGATATGAACAAACTAAAATTTTGAAAAACTTTTATAAGTTTATGTTCGTTCGCGACCCGATTAGCCGGCTAAGGTCAGCTTGGAAAAGTAAAATGACGGGAAACCAACCATATTTTGAGGAGTATTATGGAAAGTTTATCCGAAATATGTATCGAGGTAATACATCTGAGGAGAAACAAAACAATAGCAATGGTGTAACTTTTCATGAATTTGCTCAATACGTTGTTGATATACCTGAAATATCTGTGGCAGATCCACATTGGCGGCCAATTCTGAACTTATGTAACCCTTGCCATATTCCCTATGACACAATCGGCAATTTTAATGATCTTGAACATGAGGGTGGATATGTACTACATAAACTTGGAACAAATATGACCTTTCCAAGGAAAGAAGAACTATGGAATCACAAGGAGTTCCAAAATACAAATACGCAAAAACAGAATCAAAGGTCAAAAACACATGTGCCCAAGGAAGTGATTGGTGCACCAGTGAATGCTGAGAATGGTGGAGAATCATTACTTGAGTACTCATCTAATCCTCTCATGAGTAGCTTACTCAAACAATATTCAGCAGATGTTCATCTATTTTCCAAAATATACAATTAGAATTATATTTACTGTATTAGTTACATCGGGTATAAGGCACCTGGGTAAACTGATGATAGGTTTTATTATATTCAAACCAAAGGTATTTGTGTGAAAATCACAAATATCATATTGTCTTTTCAGCTTGTTTTTTGCAATAAAAAGGCACCCAGGGTACCTGAGGAATGGGGCCTCCAATTAATTTATCATTATCACCCAAATTGGGAATTTTCTTGTATCTTCAAATCAAAAGGTATTTTTAACAAGATAATAAGCAAGTGTTATATCATGTTTCACATTAGTGCCTCCAAATATTGATCAAAAATACAAAATAGCAACACAAAATGCTAACCTAAAAGAGAGCTTCATCTGTACTCTTACAATGACAGATAACCCTTTTGATCTTGCCTTAATTAATCATTAATGTTGATTTATTTTTACAAACTCTCAAGCAAGGCTATGAAAGCTTGTTTTGGCTCATGGAGACCAACATCAAATCTTTGTCTTATCCAGATGTTAGTAATTTCTACTAGTCTCTGGCATCAGGGTATCATCAAGTATGTTTTGATGTTTTGGTATTTAGTAGAAACCAACTTAGTAAAATAAATAAATCCTTACCTAATTACTATCCCTAGTCAATAGTTTGATTTTGCTTACCTAAAAGAGATCTTCATCTACACTTTTTGAATATACAGGTAATCCTTCGATCTAGCTTGACGCCTTGACACAATCTATATACATGTACTGAGAATATGGTCGATTGTTTTATCAAGCTACCCAATCAAATAGCATCACCGAATTTATGCTTTCACAAGCACCTGGCGTTTATTTCATAATAAAATTCTCATTTATGGCTGAGACAGCTTCTTTTGGGATCATAAGAATCTATATCAGCATCAAAACTGCATATTTATTTCTCCTTGCAAAAATCTAGTGTAATATGCTGGACAATCATGATATCATCTCTAACCAACCATTCTGAGTTTTCTTCAGGGATTGTCAATTGCAGATCAATATCAACTCATATTCTGCCAACAGAATCATTTAGGTGCAGAATATCACTTTTATCAAAATTAATTAATTGGTGATAAAAAAGATAATAATGATAAAATTGATAAAGCAACAAAAAACACAAGACTGAAAGAGAAACAATAATTAGCATATTATAGCAATAATATGATAAATTCAATAATAGCAATATATTGCATCGAAAAGCGACATTCCACACCAAGGTCAACAAAATGGACAAAAATGGCAAAAACGGCAAAAACAAACACATTATAGTTATAGCCTCTATTTGTTTCAGTTGAATCAGTTCTATTTCTGCTCTTTGATGATCTCCTAAAAACCACTCTAAAATAAAGGGATTTACTTTGTTAATGGAACACTTAGCTTATGTTACCATTTGGACTGGCTTTTATTGCAGCGTGATAATGATATTTTTCTTGATTATTCCAACCTGGAAAGCTTTGACCAAATATGGTATGATTAAATAAGGGAGAAGATAGCACTCTGTAAGGGACTTCTCCAGGGGATAATATATCTTTTATCTTTGTAATAAAATTGTCTGTTTCAATAGAACCCCTAAAGACCATTAAGTCGCTTTATATAATCTTAAGAGAAGGCTTATCTGAAAATGCTATGAGACATTGTCTATTTGGAAACCTAACGCTTGACAAGTTAATAATATGAGAGCTGTGGAATAAGGGTACAATGGTAAGATGACAATATACAGTAAAACTTATATATCTGAACACCTCTCTAATTCGAACAACTCTCTAATCCGAACAACTCTCTAATCTGAACATTTCTCTAATCTGAACACCTCTCTACTCTGAACATCTCTTATCTGAACACCTCTCTAATCTGAACACCTTTCAATGCAAATACAGCAAAATATAACATTGCAGTAAATGTGTGAAGAAAAACATGTTTTATCTTAATGTCACGTGAAGTAGCAAAAAGTGTTCAGATTAGCAGGTATTCACATATCAAGGTTTCTCTATAGGTGAGTCAACGGTAGATGACAAAACTGAGACGAAGAAAGAGTGTTCACATGTTAGAGAGGTGTTCAGGTATACACCCCCAAAATGCAATCTGATGTTCGACACCGTTTCGGTGCCAAATTTCGGAGCTGTTTCGGCACCAAATGGACTGACTAGTCCGGTGGCAAATTTTGGTGTCGAAAGGTTTCGGTGCTGGAATGGTGCGGAAACGGTGCCGGAACAGCGCCAAAATTTTGTCGATGCCGAAACGGCGCCGAATTATATTGGCTGTGTGCAGGTTTTACTGTAGAACTGTAGAAAGGCCTGACAGTTGATATCTTTGTGAAATTCATTAGCAGAAATGATTCCAATTATCTCACTGATATTAGGCCTGAAGCTAATCTCTCGCTGCGTGTCTACAGAGACAAAACTAATGTGTATCTATAAGAAAAACTGTATATTGCTATAACCGTCTTTGATTTCTTTTAGACAAAACTGAATCTTGACGTGTTTGATGGTTTATTGACCTCACCTTGTTCTTAAAATTCATAATACTATGCGTTAACATGTACGGGCATTAACATCAGAAATGACGTCACCTGTTAACCCATAGTATATGTACTTTGTTTAACTTTGTCATTAAGGAATAAATTGAAATCAAAATGAAATAAATTCATATATTATCCATTTATATTAACATTTAAACCTGTCAAACACCACTGGAACAAGCCAAAAGGGTAACAGGTGTTCACATTTCAAAGTTTTCTCAAGAAAGTGTTTACATTAAAAGGTGTTTGGATAAGAGAGATGTTCAGACACAAATTTGACTGTATTATCGATCGAAATGTACAGGTAGCTGATTCTAATCAAATTGAAAAAATTAATGCAAACAAATTGATATATTTGTGTGTATTCCTATTCGTGTGTTTAAATACACTTTAAACTGTAAACAATTGTTCAATTATAAAATACTTCACACTACCCTACCACGTGACCACGTTTAAAAGGGAAACAGGGTACAGCTAAGTTGCAAATGGAGGACGTGGGTTTAATTCCATATTTCTGAACGTAAAATACATTTTACATTTATTTCTAGCATTCTACCAGACATAGAATTGATTCATCGAGCAGTTTGTAGAATATTGTTGGCAAAAAACCACTATAGGCAAAGATAGATAATAGTGGGCGCAGTGAAGCAAAACTCAATGCAATACACGATACATTTCAGTAAATCTATGAACGTACAGGGAGCATGTAAGTTTCCCTTCGAAAATGTTACATTGATATGTAACAAAAAATCCAGTTAACTGTTATTTAAACTGCGTGTCATCGTGTTATATGTGGATACGTTTTCCAGCATGTTATTCAACTGCATTTTTGTGAATTAATTGTTTTTCTAAAATCTTAAGATACAAAAAACGTCGTCCCAGAAATGTATCTTTACTTTGCGGTAAGGCATAACATATTGTGAAACATTTTTCCTCTTGTCACAAAGAGGATAATGTTTGTTTCGAGGTGTCTTGTGATGAGCGTTTCATGATTAAATGCAAAATCACTGGAGCAGATACCACTAAAAACATCTGACATTCAACACGTCATCTAAGACTACATCGATCTGGTATTAGTTTTTTTACAATAATAGAGAAATACGATGTCATATCAGCGCTACAGCAAATCGTGAAGAACAAAATGCTCTCAAGTCGTGGCATGATGGTATTTTGAACAAAATATTTTAAATGATCGGTTTTTGAGAGAATTAGAGAATTAGACCATTCAAGGGGTTATATAAATCTACAAAATAATGTTTACTTTATTTGGATTAAATAACAATTGATGACACCTCAAAGCATCAACAGGCGGCCTTTTTAGCATTATTTTCACTGTTTTCAACGTAAATGTACATGAGATCGGGACATAGTATGTCTGTATAATCAGCTTACTTTCTCGCTCCCTGTACTATTGAGCAATTTACATTCCTTGTACCCTGTATTGATCAACTTTTGCAACTGTGTACCGTGTACTATGACATTTCAAATATTTTAAAATTTAAAACGATATTATTTACATTTTTTCTTCAACTATCATATAACTTGGAACATGGACTTCACTATTGCACCACTGAACATCAGCGAATAGCAATAATGACTCACTCCGAGCACCAAACGTATTAACCTTTTGACTTACCAGTCGAAATACTCAAAAGCGACGTGGTTGAAAGCCAAAATATTTGCACATGCGCTATCGAGGTAGGGTAGTGTGTACTTGTAACCCATTTATAAATTCAAAATTAATGAGATAAATGACAGATACTTGAGTCTAGCTTTGTGTGAAAGAGTAGACAAGGTATGAACATGAGAAAATGTCACTTCTGTAATGAATGGTAAGCTATAGCAAATACAGTAAAACCTGATTTATCCGAATACCAATACAGTAAAACCTGTTTTATCCGAACACCAATTGGACAAACCTGTTTTATCCGAACACCAATTGGACAAACCTGTTTTATCCGAACACCAATTGGACAAACCTGTTTTATCCGAACACAAATTGGACAAACCTGTTTTATCCGAACACCAATTGAACAAACCTGTTTTATCCGAACACCAATTGGACAAACCTGTTTTATCTGAACACCAATTGGACAAACCTGTTTTATCCAAACACCAATTTGACAAGCCATTGTTTGGATTAGTTAGCATTCACATATCAAGCAGTAATCTCTCCAGTTTTTCAGGTGGGTGCAAAATTCTCATTTTTACAATTTAGACCAAAATTGGTCAAATTATGCCAATTTTTCATGATTTGTCTCATTTTCAAGTGGGTGCAAACTGATTTTTAGGTGGGTGCAACCCTATTTTCAAAATCTCAGGTTGGTGCTGCGCCCACTTGCTTTAATGCTGGGGAGATCAATGTCAAGCATTTTAATAAATGAGCCAATAGGAGAAAAATGGAAGATAAAGTGCTCACATTAAGAAGTGCTCACATTAAGAAGTGTTTTGATTAAAGAGGTGTCACGATATCCAGCTATTACTCTAGTTACAAAAGTGTGACAAATTGTTACTGATGCCTAAAACTAACACTGACACCAATTCTGGTTCAAAAAACTTCTTGATGGTGACATAAAACCGAAAGTACAACAGTACCTACAATTGTCCTACATGCGCCTATTAATAAAATACTTAATTTGATTTAGAAGCAATTCCCGCTGAGCCTAAAAAACATGTTGTTTCATGATTTACCGCCAAATGTCATCCAATTTATTCATTTTTCATCTAATTTAATCAATCTTGGGACTTATTAATCACGGAAATCTTCGACATTTCAGCGCCTATGACTTCGATAAATATTTCACTTAAAGGTTGCATGTATGTAACTCACAGATTTATTTACTTGACATTTCTCCTTTTATTCTTTAAACACAAGGACAGTTGAGCAACGTGTGTATGTGTAGGAATATGTAGGCACTAGTGCCAAAGGAAAAAAAAAGGTAGGGTGCTTCCTCTGGTGTGTCTGAGCGTTTACATCAGCTGCCTCTAGTCAGATCGACTAACAAAACAACCTTTTATGGGGTTGTCAAGTTGGCCGAGAGGGCTTGAGTGCCGGCACGTTCAGGATAGGCGATTGGGCGCCGTAGCCACAAGGTTGCGAGTTCGAGGCGCGTGTGCTCCTTATGTTTATTCATTTAGAAGATCCTGTCTCAAGTCGTACAGTATAATCTGTATATCTGAACACCTCTCAATTCGAACACCTCCCAGTGTCATCAGGCAATCTGAACAAACCTAAACACTCTTCAAAAGAGTTCTCATATTGTTAATCAATAAAGTAAAATAGAAAAAAACTGACAAAAAAACATGCTTTACATACAAAAGCCTTACAATTTGAAAATGTAAAATCATTTAGTTGGCTTAAAGCAGATACAGCTTCAAACTAGGCATGTTTTAGACAACAATGTGATTTTCCACAGGAAACCAATATCTTTATTAAATTTAGGTAAAAATAGAATCCATTTTCAAATTAGATGAGCTCCTTATAGTTTTTACATGATTCGGTAATAAACGACTATAATATCGCATGCAGCCATTAGCTAGCAGACATACTTCACGCAATCAGGCAATTAACACTGCTTCTGCAGGAAATACTCTTACACCGAAGATGGCATGCAGTCTGTGAAACTTGCACCCATGTCTTATTATACCCTTGATTATGTCGTTCCGGAGATATTTAATTAATATCAATATATGCTATAATGGTTATAGACTGAGGCCTGGGAATGTAAGTATTAGTAGTAGTGAAATGTATTAAAATAGCATTTCATTTGTTACATCATACCGTCATCCATCTTTTTCCTCTTTATTCCTGTGTGTACGTGTATATGTGCAAATATAGCGTAATAACTGACATGTATAAAAACTGTCTCAGTACACACTCATTTTTATTAAACATTTGGTAACATATTTATAGGCCTCCAGTTATAGGCATTCAGATAATTTCTCCAGGATGTGAAGCGAAGTAATATATTCCATATTTTTCCTCTATAAAATTAGAATAAAGTTTTCATCCTGGCATTTCTATACATGGCTAAATGACATGCAAAATGTCATCACTTGCCATTTGTTACAAATGCCATTTGTTACAGACTCCAATCGCAGAATGCCAAACACCGATCCCCGAATGCCAAACACCATCCACAAATCAGTTGGGAGTCAGAGTTAGAGACCATAACAATTTGCGACATAAAAATTCAAAGCATTCACTTTACTTGCCTCAATTTCAAGTAAGTTATTCATATACGGAAAACATAATCTCCAAGTACCTATAAATTCTATTGTCCAGCAGGAAGCCTTATACAGGACATGCTCCTAGCATTTCATAGGGAATTTGTTGGGAAATATTGATTGGCATTTGTTTCCATTTATGTTACTGCTATGTTCAATGTGGAACAAACTCCTTTGATGTTGTCTTTCCAGTTTTAGCACGTACCCTCTACCGAGATTTAAGACCCTAGTTCTCATATGGCGATCAATGTTTCATTTTGGCATTACCATTTTATATGGCTTTAAGATCTAATATAACTGGTCATCAAATGAACATTTTGCTTTGTTGTATTTCATTGCTATGCAACAAGCGCAACCAATCATAACACCTTGTTTGATCGTAAATACTTATCTGGTATGTTAGAGGATATTTCTCTATATGAAATATAAAGCAATTAAGAGCTAAATTTCACCACCTGCCATTTGTTACAGAGAGTATAAGAGTATAACTCGTAGTCTGACAAAGCATAGTGAGAGTTTAACAACATAAAATCCAAGTCAAATGGGAGCAGTCAAATGTGGCCTAGTGGGTATTCAAATATGTAAATTAATAAAGAGATAAAAAAATTTCAGACCGAGAAAAAGTGTTCAAATTGAGAGGTTTCTAGATAAGGATATATTCGGATATACAGATTTTACTGCATTTATATAAACTCATATGGTCTCTGGGGTATTCACGTATTGTGAACTCATTAGGTATGTTTGCCTATAAAACAATGAGCAAGAGTGCCTGTGATAAAACACTAAAGGTGCAACAATTAGAGCAGGGGGGCCATTAAACAATCATCAACCAGTGTCAAAATATATTTAAGTTTGGATATTTCATCAAGACTAATATATATTTTCATTATCTACAAAGAAACCCCTGGATGAACTTTATTTCAGCTGATATTCCTCTTGAAACGTGGCGGATCTTAAAAATCTATAAGTGGGACTCCCTTTATTGAAGCATTGAACTGAATTTACACTTCTTATGCTGAAATTGATAGTTTATCCATACATTTTAAGATAATATGTATGTCCAAGAAGGTGTTAAGCCAAATATAAACCTGACAGCTAAGAAAAAAATTTAAAAAATTGAATTTTCTCTCTACAGTCCTTGTTGCCCCTTTAACAGATGCATCAATGTCAAAGGCTAACAACTAACATGTAAACTACTCAATTTTTTCTTTAGAATGTTTCCTCATTTGGATGTGAAATTCCAATCAATCATCGCAATTAATAACCTGGGCCTCTAGGAAGACCAGTCCTGTACTGATAGAGAATAAATATAGTTTTCAAATAAAATCAAATCAACCCCCCCCCTTTGTCTTGATATTTCAAAGCAGCAATGAATGCCTATCAATTCTCACGAAGAATGACCTAAAATTCTATGATTTTCTAAATTTTCAAATGGGTCAAAATTTCAATGGTTACATTTAAGGTAATTTTCATATTTTCAACTAGGTACATTAACTCACTTACTAGTTTTATTTTCAATGAAAACTTCATATTACCTTGGCAACCCAAGATGACTGGATGTTAGTTGATTTAATAATGCGGACAACCTTGCTACTATAGATACAGTTAACAACACTTGAGGTAAAACAAATACAAACACTACATAACCCTTCCAGCAAAGTATTACACAGACATCTTATCTCAAACCACACTGGCGGATCTGGGGGGAGGGGGGGGGGGTCCAGAAAATAAAAATTGGGCCCAAAAAAAAAGAAAATGCCTCAAGGCGGAAGTTTTTATCTCTGACCTGAAATTCGCCCCCCCCCCCCTTGTTGGTTCCCAGATCCGCCCCTAAACCATATATTGAAATTCAAACACTGAATCATGACACACTTCAGAAAAGTGCTGAACCAATATATAAAACTATACAGAAAGTCTCAGATAAAATAGATGAAGTAGATGAGAGAATTGTAGATTATAAAATGGATGTATTTATTGAATAAGGAATGCAAATTGATTAAGTTTGAAAACATGCTTGTGTCTTGTATTGATTGGTATTATCACTTATACTACAGAAAATATTGATTTCATTTTGTTGTTCAAACGTATCATTGCTCTACATCTCTCCATTGTCAGGAGTTTCATTGGTGATATAGTAGATATGAAGCAAGCGGACGCTTCAGCTTAATAAAAAAAAACAAACTTTTTTTGTCTTAAATTTAAAATTTGTTCCAAAATTAAAAAAATATCATCTTTGGAGCACATACAATTAACTCCTTAGTAGCTTCTTTCTTTCAGTGTCTTAACCTTTAGCAGACCACCGGCAACCGCGTCCGCCCATTTAAAATTACCGCCAGAATCCACCGGCGGATCCGGACGACACAAATCTAACTTTTGAAAACTTTACTTTTTCCCGCCGTTCTTAAGATCCAATTAGATTGCCCGATTTATTCAGTCCTTAGTAGGTGACTTCCTGTTGACCTAGAAATGGCGATGTTTCGAAAAATATTTCTCAATTCAACAATTTAAACAGTGTTTAAGTCGTTTTTAGTGAACAAATCGTACAAAATGACGGCCAAATAGGATCACAACGAAAATGTGGAGGAAATGGATTGCGATTTCGAGCTCTTAAGGCTCTTGGAAGCCGATAATGGTCATCGAAAATAGAAACTAGAATATTTTCTGAACTGAAAAGAAACATTCGATCGCTGCAAATTCAGTTTTGAATTCTGACCAGACATTGAATCTCCCCAGGGGCGAAACGGCGGATTCCGGAGGAGTATTCATGGTATATTTATGCCCAGTCGTGTTTATGTACGAAAAAAATTCATGAGAACATTTTTCTCATTAGCCAGGCTAGTGTATCTTCCCTTTGTGAAAATTTTATCCAGATTCATTCTGTAGTTATTGAGATATTAATTATTTAGTCAAGGCATATCATTTTTGAAAAATAAGTCAGATGCGTGGGATATATTTCCTGAAATAAGTCAGAGTGCAGAAGGTTAATCTACCTGTACCTTTAACTCAAAGCTTTTTGTCAAAATGCTTCGTAAGTTCAGCAATTTAGCCTTCCTGTCACACACCATTATCCACAAGCTTCTTTATTTCAGTGTCTTTTATCTATCTGTACCTCTAACTCGAAGCTTTTTGTCAAAATGCTTCGTAAGTTCAGCAATTTACCCTTGCCGTCACATACCATTATCCACAAGCTTCTTTCTTTCAGTGTCTTCTATATCTGCACCGAAACGCAATTAACAATGGCTTGCAGATGAGCTGAAAGCGTCTCAACACTCCAATGAGACTCATATAAAGCTAATAGAGACAAGCCACTGTAGGAAATAATGCCCCATTCTTATGCATGAATTCTTCTTTCTTTCATTGAACAACAAGGTGAGAAATCAATTAATGGCATTTGAGATGCGTATTTTCACCATATTGTAACACAGTAAAACCTATGTACAGTGAACGCCTATGTTCATTGTAGATTGGTGTTCACTACAGAGAGGCAGTTTTGTACAGAACTCAATGGAGTGTGTGCTGAAAAAAACTCAGGTGTTCACTAGAGAGAGATGTTCACTAAACTCAGATGTTCACTAGAGAGAGGTGTTCACTATGACCAGTTTTACTGTACATATGAGTCATTTAATATTGTGCTGCTGCTTGGATTCTATTTTTGAATTCAAACCTGAGAAATCAAGTTATAGCCTAACATGAGTATTTTCATCATACTGTAATACATATACAGTAAAACTTGTAGATCTGAACACCTCTTTATTCCAAACACCTTTCAATATGAACACTTTTTTTCAAGTCCTGAATTTGGTGTTTCCCAGTGACTTATATCAAACAAGGCAACATGCAAAATGTCACCACCTGCCATTAGTTACAGATGCCGATCACCAACATTGTCCACAAGAAGGAGACTATAACAATAAAAAACCTAAAAATTTGAACACATGCAAATCAAAAAATATTTGGCTGTCTCAGTGGCATTTTGGTTAGACAGGTTTTATAATATAAAAACTTGAGTCGTTTTCACCATACTATGGTACAACATAAATCAACGAAGATTCTATCATGTTGGCGGCACTTACCTTATTGCTCTATTATTAAGATTGATACTGTCTGAGGCTTCGTGATTTTCTCTTCATAGCTTTTGCTGTTCACTTACTGTAGAATTATGGACTGAAAATAAAAAATCATTCTAGAAAAGTGCACACTGCATAAACAAAAAATCTCTTCGTTAATTTTCACTAAATACTAATTCTTATTAACGCATCAATGCTAATTTTACCCCTGGAAATTAATATGACAAAGCATAGGATAACATAACATAACATAACATAATAACATAGCAACAATTAAATGAATCCAGCCAAGGAAATTAGCAAATCTGATCAACTCCACTCTATCCAAAAATAAACATTTACAATTGAAAAAACAAGTTGAATATTAATAACCATATCTGAGAATCATATCATTTACAAAATATTGATTTAAGGTATTCACCTCCACATGACCAGCAGCTGGTTAAATATACAATTACCATGAACATTTAAGATATGATTATCAATAATCAAGATATATGTATACACAAGTGCCTGAAAATTATTACAGAAAATAAAACAACTAAGTGTCCATCATTCATAAGGAAAACAAACCACAACTATCCCAAAGCATGATCTAACATGAAAAGAAACAGTGTCTTATACCTCCCCCTGATATAAAAATCGACATGTTTTTGTAAATTACATATTCTAGCTGTAAATGACATGTTTTCTATCCGTCATGTCAAATATCAAAGCTAGCGATGCCTTGGCACGATGGCTTAATATTTTCTCATTTTTTGTCTCAAATAAATGACGTGCCTGGAATTCTTGAGTTTCTATTATTTATGGTGATAATATCTGAATCTCTTCGGAATCAAAACTCCTCAAGTCATACAGCTAATCAAATCAATAATTCTATTCAAATAATTTCATTCATCTTCATGAAAAATAAGTAATATTTTCTAACCTCACTGTTTTCACGTTTCTATCTACAGTAAAACCAATATATGAGAACACCTGTCTTATCTGAACACCTCTCAATGTGAACACTTTTGTCATGTCAGTCCCATTTTTTTTGCTATAGGTTATTATATATTAAAAAATCTCAATATGTGAACACTTGCCAGTCAACACTTTTGGCTGGTTCGTAGTATTCAGATAAGACAAGTTTTGCTATATACTACTCAAGTCCCTTTATATTTTCTTCTCTCCCTTTATCATGGTTTTGGGGTATGTCTCAAAAATCCTAAAACATAAAATGCCATTTTTGCCTTTATTGTCACACTTGTCTTTATTAATCAATATTTATCGTTTATTCTGCGTAGTTTTAAGCCTCTAACTGATTAGGTACATTTTGAGACCACATGTAAGAGTTTGGTTACAATTGGACTCTTGTAAAGGGGAGGGATATGGCAAAGAAATCTCTGTATGACAAAACTAAGGAAATTATTTGTATCTATTATTGGAAAAATATATCAAATTACTGAAACACTGTTACACCTACATGCGAACAGATTGCATTATAGCAATTTGAAAGAAACAGTTACTTAATATAAGATTCAATTTATCAGAATCATCATAATGGGAAGAAGGCTAAAACTAATTTCACTTACTGCTCAAAACAAACCTCCGGTTACGAGGCCAACTCAGAGTTACAGAGATCAAGTTACAAAGACTTTAAGTAACCTTAAATAAGTAACAAAGATGAAGTTACAAAGAATAAATTACGAGGACCTTTATTGCCCCTTTAATCATAAGGTATCTGTGGTTGTTTAATAACAGCCTTTAAATAAAAATCAATTTACTAAGTTATAATGTTAAATGCTTCGGTTGAGCCTTTAATAGCCCTGCTATATTTAGATCTCCTTTCACAGATAGGATTATTGTCATCTTGAACATAATTCTATAGAAACAATATTCGATCATCGATCTTTCGCAGCTTCGAAAACGATGAAACTATTAATTAAAAGTTTGCTCATATTCTACTTTACTATCGAGAATAATCAATACGAGAAATTCTTGCAATAAATGCTGCATAAGCGATCAAAGAAGAGGAGGGAAAACCCCATGATTCAATTGATGACATACAATTTCCTCCTTTGCGCACCTCCTTTCCAGGATGTACGTATATTTTTGTTTACCCTCCATCTTGGTTTTCAACGTTTTCAAATTGACCTAGCTAGTTTTAAACCTATCAACGATCGATTCGCTTAACTAATCAGCGACGATGTCATCTCAATACAGATTTCCTTATAAGCGAATGTCATCTTTGAACCCTGGGGTTTCTCCCCCTCTTGATCAAAGTTGAAATCTTATTCTTTATTAATTGTATTGACACTATGTTCATAAAAAAGTACAAAACAATTAAGGCATTACCATGACAATATGTAAATACTTGAAAATGGTTACAAAAGTGTTACAGATAAAAAAGTGTTATAGATACCAACTACAATGCCAAACATACTTATTTACTCAAATCTAATCACATATATACAAAATGTAAGTGGTTACAAAAATGCAACAAATTGTTACAGATGCCTACAACAATACCAAATTTAAACTTACTTATCAAATTGTTTATGCAAAATGATTGTAAGTGATTACAAAAATGTAAAAATTGTTACAGATACCTATTACCTCCAACAATACCAAATTCACCTACTTATCAAATTGTTTATATGCAAAATGTCCCAGTGGCATCTAGAGTCTAGACTTAGAATTTTTACAAAAAGCTCCATAACAAAGGTTTTGTGCTTGATGTGTAACATCAAAAAAATCCTTGATTCCTTGATTACGAAGCTTTTATGTCAAAATGCTTTTTAATGAAGCAATATTAAACCTTTTATGTCAAAGAAAATGATGGCAGTCTTGCAGGAAAAACAGAGTAAGATAAAGAGGGAGGGTGGGATGCATGGATGGCATATGATTTAATCATCATGGTAACTTATTGAACATCACCAATTCCTTCTCTATTTTTCATTTGTATGAATATCCTGACATCTTATCTGTATTTATTAATCAGATAATCAATGATTTCAACATGTTTCAGGTAAATTAAACACTGCGGCTGATGACCTGTCGATAGATGTTTGTTATTAATACATAGTTATTAACACAACTTGAGCTGAATAGAAAGTCATGATATGAGGTTAAGCTACATGTTTTTTAAAGAACTTGTCGTGAATGGGAAATATTATGACCCCCAGGGAGTACTATCCCCCTCTCAATCGTTTTTTCAGGAACCTAACTAAAACTGTTTTCTTTTACCTTTATACTCAATTTGGCAAGTTACTAATACCAAGGGAGAACTAAAGATACACGTTTTTCATAGAACTTGTAAGTGAACATGAAATTTTATGACCCCCAGGGAATACTGCACCCCTCTCATCTCGTTTTCCAGGGACCAAATTACAAAGTCTATTTCCATATGCCTTTTTACTCAATAGGACAAGTCGACATGATGAAGGGAAAATCTAATTCCTAGATTTATCCATAATTTTACGTTTTACATTCAAGTTCTCTTAAAAACAAAAGCTGAACTTCTCTTCTATATCAAGCTATATCTAGCACATTATTCAGCTAAGTGCCATCATTTCTATTTGTGACTTCCAAATTGACAATTTGCACATTTTAATGCTTTTAACACCTTATTTAGTAGAGACTCTGCACTTATAAATACAAAATTAAATATGGTTTATTTTCTAATACGATCAAAATGAGAACAAATGAAACAAATTATCAAAATCAAAATTTATCAAAATCGAAATAATCTAATTTAGTAATGTTCTATCTTTTTGTACCATTATTGTAGTACATGAACACTAATTTGTAATTCTAAACTTTTATAGGCATCATGACTTTAAAGGACTACTGTAAAAAATGAATTGGTAATTCTAGCCGGATACAAAAAGAAAAATAATTCTTCTGTTATGATCTTATGAAAGTTTTATTTTACAAATTGAATTTTCCTTCTATACTATCTCAGCCTAGCTGTAGATTTAATCAAATATTATCAACTGTCCACAAAGAATCCTTTTTTAGTCAGAGGGTATAGAGAAAGACTTCACTTGCAAAGGGTTAGCATTGCCATACTGACATTCCCTCTAAAACATACAGCACTGGTATATTCCCAAAATGAACATAGAAAATAGTAAAATATTGAGCAATTTAAGAAGACAAAGATTTGTATAATTGGTTAAAATCGATACACATGCCATGTTTCAACTTCCTTATCACACTTTATCTGCATTAACCAGAACAACGGCAACGCCAAAGCGTAGCGAATCCCATCGAACAGAAATGGCTGGCATTTTTACAAACAAATAGCAAATATCATAAAACAACACACCAGAAAGGCCACCATTTTCAAAATGGTTGCTCACTAGCCAAGTTGTCATCAGAAGAAATAATATGCGTTTCAGTAGCCACCTCTAAAATTTTTGAAAAATCGCACACGTACTTGTAAAATAACACACATAAAAATGGTGGCCATTTTTCAAAATGGCCGACTACTCCCCAAAGTTTTATTAGACAATGTGCCATGCTTAAAGTATTCACATATCAAATATGAACAAAATTGCTCTACTACTTTTCGAGTTATAGTAAAATACGTTAAAATGGCGGCCATTTTTCAAAAACATTTTCAAAATGGCCGCCTTCTAACAAAAGTGTCATAGGACAGTGTGCCATGCTTATAGTATTCACATACCAAATATGAACAAAATCGCTCCACTACTTTTCGAGTTATAGTAAAATACGTTAAAATGGCGGCCATTTTTCAAAAAAAATTTCAAAATGGCCGCCTTCTACCAAAAGTGTCTTTAGACAGTGTACAATGCTTATAGTATTCACATACCAAATATGAACAAAATCGCTCCACTATTTTTTGAGTTATAGCAAAAATCGTAAAATGACGAGTAAAGGCCGCCATTTTTCAAGATGGCTGCCATGTGCTTCTTTAATATCTACATTTGTAGCATTATTAATGTCCTTTATAATTTTTTTACATTTAAAACATATTGATATAACAGTTTTACATATTGCACCTAAATTACTGTAAAATCGGCACTAAAATGGCCGCCATTTTGAAATGAGCGGCCATTTTGAAAATCGGCTTTCGAGCAGAACTTCTACCCCCATAAGGTATATGTGTACAAAATATGAACAAAATCGGGTCAACGGTATTTGAATGATTGCCCGGACGGACGGACAGACGGACGGACGGATGTACGTACGGACGGACGTACGTACGGACGGACGTACGTACGGACGGATGTACGTACGGACGGACGGAGGCGTTCCCTATATCCCTCCGAACTTCGTTCGATGGGATAATTAAAAATAAACTATAGATGCCACCCATATATTATCAAGATCTCAATATCTTGTTCTTTGTTAAGTCAATCTTCAATTGTGGTCACTATATATTTTTCATACATATTTGGTATGCCCTCTTTTATTTTTTGCCATAATTCCCATAAAATCTTACCCTGTGTGCAAAGTCTAGTTACAAACTACCGACGAAGCTTTTTTAAAGAAGCTAAGTCAAACGAATCCAAAGGGCAATGAAATCTAGAAAATGATCAACCTTATCTTTAGTAACAACCTCCCACTTCAATAATAATAAACTCCTAGAATTATTTCACGGTGACCTTGTTTGAAAAAAAAAACAATTACATAAAAGGAGTGAAATCTGCAAGGATTAAAAAACAGGTATGTAACCAACACTTATACAGAAATCTCTAAATACGAGGAGATTCATTCAATTGCTAAATAGAAAAGCAAGGAATTAGACATGCCTCGAGAGCAAATCAAATCAAAGATGAAATCAATACGATAGTACGTGCCTATATGCACAATGCGGTTTCTTTATCACTCAAGAAATAAAAGAAGTGTTTTAGATTATTTCATTTATAATAAACCTGACTAATTGTATAACCACAAAACAATTTCCTTGTAAGATTGGTTTTATTCTAATGATAAAATTTCATTAATTTGTACTATTTCTTAAATATTCATTTGCACAATGTCAGTCACCACCTGCCATTTGTTACAGACACTGACCTCAAAACACCAACTGCTAAGCACGAAACATCAGCCACAAAAAAAGTTGCAGACAATAAATCTGTCACCACTTGTGGTGGTGACATAAAAATCATTCCCAATGAAGCCTGCATTTCCAAACACCTCTCATGACATAAAGACTTTCACGGCTCCAAATTTTTGTCCCATTAATTCACATATCTAAAACAAGGCATTTAACATGCAGTGTCACAACCTGTCATTTGTTACAGATGCCGACCCCCAAACACCAACCACCAAACACCTTTCACAAAACAATTGGAGACTAACAATATGTCACCACTTTTGGTGATAACATTAAAATAGATTTCATCTGGGAGAGAATTTATTTTGTTGGTTAGTTTCACAATCTAATTTAGAGTCAAACATCATGTAACTATTCCCAGTGAAGCCTGGTGTACATTCAAACACCTATAATTGTGAAAACGTTCATGGTCTCGAATTTGTCATCTCCGAATGACTCACACATTAGGGACTTTAAGCTTGCAATGTTTTTCACAACCTAAACGTGTTCGGAAAATATTTAAGCAATGCATTTGTATGGGCGATTGGTCATCTGTATAGGTTGGCGTTTCGATTTTATATGCAAGCTTAAACTCCCTATTGAATAAAAAAAACTGAAATATGACCACCTGTTAATCTGAACACTTATACAATTGCCCCCCCCCCCCGTAGCATTAGGATTATACAGGTTTAACTGTAATAAAACATCCAGGGCATAATAGGAAAATTACGGTTAAGCATTTGTAGGCAATTCACAGATGAAGTCGATATAACGTACCCTCAATCCCTAGTTGATAATAAAATAGCACAACTAATGCATAGAGACTGATAGACAATATGCCCTCTGATGTGACTATGGTTGGTTAAATGCAAAGAGATTTCTTAAATACTTTGATCCACTACAGTCTATTGAGTCCCTCAGTTATATAGTGTTTGTCCTACATATGTGAACAATACACTTCACTTGTCACTACACCATACTATACTACACTACACAACACTATATTACATAATACACTATACATTACACTATACAATTGTATAACATCATATTACACTACACTTTACTATATTATACCACACAACAATACATAATATTTCACTACACTACACTACAGTACTTTTGGCAATAATAACTCTTTCAGAATGTTACATGGATGGCAAAATTGAGAAATTATAAAAACACAATAATAATTTTTAGAAACAGGGCCAATGTCTTGAGAAATGAAGGGTTAAGATTTCAGGAATTATATTTCACAATGTTTATTGAAAAACAGGGCCCTGATTCTTGAAAAATGAAGGGTTAAGATTTCAGGAATTATATTTTCACACTGTCTTTTGAAAAATAGGGCCCTGATTCTTGAGAAATGAAGGGTTAAGATTTCAGGAACTATATTTTAACACTGTATTTGAAAAATAGGGCCCTGATTCTTGAAAAATGAAGGGTTAAGATTTCAGGAATTATATTTTCACACTGTCTTTTGAAAAATAGGGCCCTGATTCTTGAGAAATGAAGGGTTAAGATTTCAGGAATTATATTTTCACACTGTCTTTTGAAAAATAGGGCCCTGATTCTTGAAAAATGAAGGGTTAAGATTTCAGGAATTATATTTTCACACTGTTTTTTGAAAAACAGGGCCCTGATTCTTGAGAAATGAAGAGTTAATTAAGGACACAAACTTAACTTTATTTGCAAACTGTAAAACAGTTGTTTAAATTCCCACAATCCAAGTAAGTTTCATTCAAACAAGATATCATATGAGGCCATAAAATTAACAAATGATTTATGAGTTATGAGATAAGTGTTTTATAAGTGAACAAAAACCCTTATACAAGTTAATCATTGATAGAGTATCATAAATTATGAATTTTTTTACAAGATGATAAAGTCTCTATCTAAGATGACACCATCTAAGCTGTCGCATATTTAACTGCCATTCCATTCTTGGGAGCCTTTAAACTCAGGCTGCCAACCTCATTTAAGCTGCATGCAATAAACCTATGCAATCAACAACATAAAAATCAGAGTCCTGGTATTGAATCCATTAAAAGTGAATACCCAATAGTCATAATCTGAACTTTATTATCTGAACCCATCTTGAGAAAATCATTTATAAACTGATTGTAGATTGATAACAAAATATCGGACCATATGATAAACTTCATAAACATTTGATTAAATGGCTAGAAAATTCCATTTCATTATAATCGTATTAACGTTTCATAACAGAGATTTCTTAATCTTACTAAGAAGCAATAATTAACAAAAACCTTACAGATGACTGATTCAGTAAATCATAACAACTTCGGAGATTAATCATTTTTCTCAAAATGAATTTCTAAACTTCACTGCACAAACTGAGATTTGTAGACAATACAATTTTCATAAACGTCTCCATGCGTAAAAATCATATTTTATCAATATTTCATTTGTCTCTATGAAAATCACTGAAAGGGCTTCATCAATAAACGTAAGAAGGCTAAAAAACTCATTGTTTGGATTTCAATTTATCTTTGAGTACGCTATAAAATCCATAAGTAGCGATGAAAACATTTTATGGTTGTCGTTGGAGATTTGTGAGTCTAGAATCAAGAATCGTAATATCACGCAAGGTCATCCATTAGATTCAGAAGGTTTGTTTTTATATTCCCTCGTGATAAAACTGTTATTAAAACAATGCCAGATTCCACGTTATCATAACAAAATTATTATGGCGCTCTTGTTGGATCAGACGTGATCCGATTACAGATTACAGGTTGATTATATGGATCATAAGGATTGTATTTCAGTATTTTACAATATAATATCCTCTTAAATTGACCATTTCAGGAGAATATACTGCTTAAAGAACTGTTTCGCAAAGCAATATCATGTTAAAACACCTTAACACAAGGCAATTTCACCTGAGCATAATTCTTCAAGACATTATTCCCTTATATAAAGCACTATTTCAAAACCTAATGTCACCATAAAACAACTTTACACAAGGCAATTTCACCCGAGCAGATATCATCATCAAAGAAATAATTCCATAAATTGCTTAAGCCCTTAACATCTTCACATGTTCTGGTCTTCACAGCGTTCATCAATGGGAGACGAGTGAACGAAGATGGGCCCTAAGGACTGTTTCACAAAGGTGATACATGAATGTCCTGATGAGAAATATAATTCCACAAGTTTTCATCCTGTATGATAAAAAATCATTTCAAACAAGTAAGCAAAATGCAGGAACCTTCATTGAAGCCCTTAAAAAGCCATCTTATCCACGGGGCAGAATCAATATACCATAACAGATCAAAGGTCTACCGCAGACCATATATTATCATAACCAGCAAGCCTTAACAAAAAACTAATAATATCTACAGTAAAACATGTCTAGTCCAAAAATCAATGGGACCAGCCTAAGGTGTTCGGATTAGCAGGTGTTCACATTTCAAGATTTTTGAATATGTGCATCAATGGGAAATACCGAATTTTGAACCAAGGAAGTGTTTACATTTAGAGGTGTTCAGATTAGAGAGGTGTTCAGATATACAGGTTTCACTGTTCTTCATTGACAGAAATGAGGAAAAAATGACATATTACTCATAAAATTGAAAACATAGCTATAAAAAGTAATCTCTAATGGGAAAGATATGAATCATTTATGATTTTTATATTAAATGTGATTAATTCTGGCTATATCAAAAAATCTATTATGAGCAGGATTATATGTTTTGCTGGATTAATTAGGTTAATTTGATATTAATTGGATATTAATTGGATCACAAATGATACTTCAATGCAACCCTGAGTTTCAATCATGGAACTAGTCTCTGACTTACAGTTTTCCAGTTAATAGCATCTAATGATCCCAAACATCTTATTGAGCTCAAATGGAGTTTTCAATGGGCTTTAATGGGTCTATGGGGGCCTGCTGGTCTCACTTCTATGTGGTTTCAGCGGTCTCGGTAGGCTTTGGGGGGGGGGCGAATGTATGGTATTTTGAGCTATTTTGGGTCATCAACATTAACAGCCATTTATTTAATTTTTCTAGAATGTTGGGTTAATGAAAAAAATGTTATGATTTTGAACAAAATTTGTGAGGTTAATTAACCCCACATTATTGAAAAACTAGTTTTGGGTGTCAATTTGTAACAATTGAACGTTTTCCCAATTTACGAGGAATATGATGAACATATCAGAAGATAAGGAGTATTAATAAAAAAAAATATTCACAGATAACAAAATAAAAAAATTGTTATTCGAAAGTTACAGACGCCATCCATAAAAAAAGTTGGGAGACCATAACAATGTGTCACCTTGGTAGTGATGATATAATAAAATAAAATAGGACTACACTACCTAATTTTCTACTTTACAAGTTTCTACCCCCTGATATAAGACAATGTCATATAGTTCTAAAGTACTAAGATGTTCTTTAAATGTTATTAGCTAAAACCTCCACTAAAAGGGTAATCCGTTAATGACACTTTATAAAATTATCTGGCTATTGTCTCCAAAGCAAAGTCCCCAGAGGATGCTAATTCTGGGCAAATGGACACATCAAAGCTTGGAAAATGATGAAATATATATATCACCCTTAATGGCTCATTATGCTGATTTAAGCCCGCTTGTCCTATCTATATGTAAGGTGAAACTTATTCTTCAGCAAGCAAACCTTTAAAATTTAACTTTAGAGTGATTAAAGATCTGAATATCAAATCTGTATAATTATTTGTCTCATTTAGAGGGCAGTGTACTTGGAATGAGGGTATCAGGGTAATCTCAAAATTTACCCTTTCAATAGTTCATTTGATTTTGCCTCTTAAAAAGAGCTTCATCTGCACAATTTGAATTAGAGACAACCAATCAGAATACATGTACTAGAATATGTTTAGTAAAAATCCAGCTACCAATCAAAATAGCATTCCCTGAATTGTATGCTTTCGAAAATACCTGATATTAATTTCATAATGAAACTCTCATCAAATGCCATAAAAGCTACTTTTAGATATTTTTAGTCTTGCTCAAAGACTGTATCCACCCCCCCCCCGTCACCTTCACTGTCTTTACCTGGCAATATACAGAGAAGGATAAAGGGGGGGGGGGGGAGTACAGGGTCTTTTAAGCAAGACTTGATATTTTCAGCATCAAAATTGTATATCTATTCCTCCTGTTCAGAACCTTTAAGGAATCTAAAAGGGTCTGACAATCAGGGTACATATAGGCAATTCGTTCTTTTTTGTGAACCTGTTATTTTCAGAAAAAATTACAAGCACAATACCAGCGGAGCCTTTACATTCAATTTAGCTCCTTTCCACTGAGAGTTTAAAGTTGTTTAAATAGTATTGAATTCAACACAAATCAAATTAATTATACTAATAAATGACAAAAGTTCTATTTATTGATGGCAGAATGTCAGTTGAACTCAACTCAGTAATTGGAAAGATTCGAATAGCAATCAATCAAGTCTAAATAGATGTTGGGTAACAAAATTGACAGTCATGATATATTATTAACACGTGATTCTTGTAGATTCCAGGGTATCAGTAATGGATCTGGAAGCTAACAAGGGCTGGGGGGCACAATTCATTAGTCAGAAAAATAATTTCCGGGCTTGGGCGTGAACAATTTTTGGTCCCTAAAACAAAAAAATCTGGCCCAAATTTTGAAAATGTTCTATATATATATCTAGGTCAATTTTTGATTTGGCCTGAAATTAAAAAATAAGTAATTCTCAAAAAAGCCAACTAATCGAGGCCCTAAAGTTTTGTGCCCTGAGGGGACAGCCGGGCCTCATGCCCCCCACCCTCACTGAATCCGCCATAACTAATGGCAATTTAGTAAAAATGCTCTGAATATGTTGTAAAAACATGAAACTTCTTTATTTTTAGCCCTAAAGTAGCCGTTTACTCTTTCAGATTCAAACTTCCATATAAAGCTACTTCTGAAAGATACACTTTAGATCAATTAATGTAATACCTTATCATTACAGTGATCTCCCCAGGATTTTTTCATAGCAGGGGGGATTTTTTAACAAGTTTCGCCGCTCGCTTCGCTCGCATGATTTTTGGGCCAATTTTTTCATGAGTGTTCATTGTTCATTGTGTTTCCTTAAAGTCTTTTGTCCCTACATCTTCTGGGGTGCATGTCAAACCACCTCCCCCATGCTTTTTCTTGCAAGGAACTGTGAAAGCGTTAATTCATTCCCTTTACGCTTGGGCTTTTTAATTTTACCCATTTTTTTTTTTTGAGTTTCCCGCATAAAGAACCGGAAGTCGAACTTCTTTATCATGACAACCACACACTACTATACCTTGCATTTGGTGTTCATGAGCAACCCATTTGGCTTATTAGTAATGATTATGTATTTGTTTTTATTTGTCTGTTCCTTATGAATGGTTTATCGGTTGAAAATTAGATGCTAGTAAGGCACTTTCAAAATATATTAAACAATTCAATTAGACAAACAAAGTATCTTATGCATTTCTAGGTGTTAGGTATAGTAGTGGAACCATCAAAAGCAAGATTTGAACATTAATTCGTTCGCAATTATAACTAGATTTGTGAAATTGAACAAGTTCAATTTAAGACTCCAGATTTATTTGACCTAGATAGATCAGTAAAGAGCTGAGTAAGTAACTGAGTAATTAGCTGAGTAAGTACCTTAGTAGTAGTTGAGTTAGTAGCTGAGTAAGTAACTGAGTAAAAAGCTGAGTAGGTAGCTGAGTAAGTAGCTGAGTAAGTAGCTGAGTAAGTAGCTGAGTAAGTACCTGAGTTAGTAGCTGAGTAAGTTGCTAAGTAAGTAATAACTAATTAAGTAATTGAGTAAGTAGTCAAATAAGTAGCTGAGTAGGTAGAGAGGTAAAGTAGGGTATGCAGGAATTTTTGAAAGTATATTTGATCAATCTGCATCGTGAATACTGGCAAGTGCGAATTTCAAACTTCAAAATGGCGTAGAATCTAAACCGGGGGTCGGATTGCAATTTTAATTTCAGATCCGGATTCCTGAGGAAATTCTACCCCTAATTCATAACTCATACTTTAAAATTGGAGATTTTTTTATTTTGACCTACATTTCGAACACCATATCTCAAAAGTGGGTCAAAAAACTTATTGACGGCAAAATGTTACATTATAAGCACACTCTTTGCTACAAGTATACAAAATTTCGGAGAATATCATTGAAGTGTAGTGTCAGAATCGCAAAATAAAAAAAAACTATGAATTTGACCTAGATTTTGAACTAGGTATTTTGGTGTCCAAACTTTGAAGGAAAGTAGCTTTTGAGGTCCCCTTCTTCTATGGGCTTTCATTATGTTTAGCTGTACTCATTCTTTATATCGTATTTTTACACTTCAAAAAATTATTCGGTCCCATTGATTTAACATGGGGCACCAAATTTAGCGATTTTTGAGATCTCAAAACGCCATAACTTCAGAACAAGTAGTCGGACCGAAATTTGGTTTGCAGATCTAGATTTCTGAGAAAATTCTACCCTTAATTCATAACTCATACGTTAAATTTGGAAAACTTTTTACTTTGGCCTACTTTTTGGACACCATATCTCAAAAGTGGGTCAAAATACTTTCTGACGGCAAAACGCTAACACTATTAGCATACTCTTTGCTACCTGTATACAACATTTTAAAGCAAATCATTTAAATATAGTGTCAGAATCGCAAAAATAAGGGATAACTATAAATTTGACCTAGATATTGACCTAGGTATTTTGGTGTCCAAATTTTGGAGCTAAGTATCCTTTGAGGTCCCCTTCTTTAATAGCTTTCATTATATTAAGCTGTACTCAGTCTATATCTTGTATTTTACACTTCAAAAAAATCTTTTTTTTCCATTAACATAACATGGGGCACCAAATTTAGCGATTTTTGAGCTATCAAAACGACATAAATTCCAAACCAAAAGTCGGATTTAAATTTGGTTTGCAGATTTGGATTCCTGAGAAAATTCTACCCTTAATTCATAACTCATACGTTAAATTTGGAGAACTTTTTAGTTTGACCTACTTTTCGGACACCATATCTCAAAAGTGGGTCAAAATACTTTCTGAGGGCAAAAGGCTAACACTATTAGCACACTCTTGGCTACATGTATACAAATTTTCGAAGAATATAAATAATCTGTAGTGTCAGAATCGCAAAATTAAGGAAAAACTTTGAATTTGACCTAGATTTTGACCTAGGCATTTTGGTGTCCAAATTTTTATGAAAAGAAGGTCTTGTGGTCCCTTTCTTTTATGGGCTTCCATTATGTTTAGCTGTGCTTAGTCTATATCTCGTATTTTACACATTCAAAAAAATATTTTTTCCCATTGAATTAACATGGGGCACCAAATTTAGCGATTTTTGAATTTTCAAAACGCCATAACTTCTGAACCGGAAGTCAGATCGAAATTTGGTTTTCAGATTCTGAATCCTGACAAAATTCTACCCCTAATTCATAACATATACGTTAAATTTGGAATTTTTTTATTTTGACCTACTTTTTGGACACGCCATAACTTCCGAACCGGAAGTCGGATCGAAATTTGGTTTGCAGATTCGGATTTCTGAGAAAATTCTACCTTTAATTCATAACTCATACGTTGAATTTGGAGAACTTTTTATTTTGACCTACTTTTCGGACACCATATCTCAAAAGTGGGTCAAAATACTTTCTGACGGCAAAAGGCTAACACTATTAGCACACTCTTCGCTACCTGTCTACAAAATTTGGAAACAAATCATTAAAGTATAGTGTCAGAATCGCAAAAATAAGTTAAAACTTTGAATTTGACCTAGATTTTGACCTAGGCATTTTGGTGTCCAAATTTTTATGAAAAGAAGGTCTTATGGTCCCTTTCTTTTATGGGCTTCCATTATGTTTAGCTGTGCTTTGTCTATATCTCGTATTTTACACTTCAAAAAAATATTTTTTCCCATTGAATTAACATGGGGCACCAAATTTAGCGATTTTTGAATTTTCAAAACGCCATAACTTCTGAACCGGAAGTCAGATGGAAATTTGATTTTCAGATTCTGAATCCTGAGAAAATTTCCTATAAGACTGATATCCTCGACATTGGATTCGGTGAAATTTGTTTTGGACCTCGTTTTCGGACACTGATATCTCGAAATTGGTTTGAGATACCAAAAAACTAAATCGACCCTAGGTTATCTACTTTTTTATGAGGAACACAATGAAAAAAACCAGGATCAAAAATATTGAAGGACGACCGAGATAATGGGAAAAAATGACAAAGTACTGGATTTGACCTAGTTCTTGACCTTTGACCTAGATAAAAATTTGACCTAATTTCCCATCATCCCAGATACATTCCCTAGTTAATCATGTAAGCAGCTTAAAGTAAGCTCTTCTAGTTGGTGAGAAATCTGGGAAGGAGGAAGAAGAATAATAACTAGACCTGGGAAATTGAACAAGTTCAATTTCAGACTCCAGATTCTTCTGGGGTTTTTAAAAAGACAGATGGACAGACGGATGGAAGGACGGACTGGCTGGACTTGGACTGGACCTTGACTGGATTTGAACCTTGACTGGATTGAACCTGGGCTGGTCTTGGACTGGACTTAGACTATACTTGGACCTGTACTGGCCTTGGAACTGGACTGGAATTGACCTGAACCTGGACTTTGACTGGACTGGAACCTGATTTGGACTAAGACCTGGACTTGGACCTGTAAATGGACTGGATAGGTATTTTTTCGATTTTTTTCTTCACTTCTCTTGACTTTCTATAAGGCTATCATCAGATCGATTTTTCTCGAAATTTCAAAATGCCATAACTTTTGAACAGGAAGTCTGATCGAAATTTGATTTGCAGATTCGGATTCCTGAGAAAATTCTATCTTTAATTCATAACTCATACGTTAAATTTGGAGAACTCTTTATTTTGACCTACTTTTCGGACACACCATAACTTCCGAACCGGAAGTCGGATTGACATTTGGTTTGCAGATTCGGATTCCTGACAGAATTCTACCCTTAATTCATAACTCATATGTTCAATTTGGAAAACTTTTTATTTTGACCTACTTTTCGGACACCATATCTCAATAGTGGGCCAAAATACTTTCTGACGGCAAAAGGCTAACACTATTAGCCCACTCTTGGCTACATATATACACAATTTCGAAGAATATAATTAAAGTGTAGTGTCAGGATCGCAAAAATAAGGATAAAATATGAATTTGACCTAGATTTTGACTTAGGGATTTTGGTGTCCAAATTTTGAAGTTAAGTAGCCTTCAAGGTCCCCTTCTTTCACAGGCTTTCATTATTTTAAGCTGTACTTAGTCTAAATCTCGTATTTTACACTTCAAAAAAATCTTTTTTCCCATTGCCATAACATGGGGCACCAAATTTAGCGATTTTTGAGCTTTCAAAATGTCATAACTTCCAAACCGGAAGTCGGATCGAAATTTGGTTTGCAGATTCGGATTCCTGAGGAAATTCTATACTTAATTCATAACTCAAACGTTAAATTTGGAGAATTTCTTATTTTGACCTACTTTTCGGACACCATATCTCAAAAGTGGGGCAAAATACTTTCTGACGGCAAAGGGCTATCACTATTAGCACACTCTTGGCTACATGTATACAAATTTTAGAAGAATATAATTAATCTGTAGTGTCAGAATCGCAAAAATAAGGAAAAACTTTGAATTTGACCTAGATTTTGACCTAGGCATTTTGGTGTCCAAATTTTGAAGCTAGATGGCTTTTTAGGTCCCATTCTTTTAAAGGCTTTCATTACATTTAGCAGAACTCGGTCTATATTTCGTATTTTTCACTTCAAAAAAATATTTTTTCCCATTGACTTAACATGGGCACCAAATTTAGCGATTTTTGAGCTTTCAAAACGCCATAACTTTCGAACCGGAAGTCCGATTTGAATTTGGTTTTCAGATTCGGAATCCTGAGAAAATTTCCTATAAGACTTATATCATGGACATTTGATTCGGAGAACTTTTTTTTGGACCTCGTTTTCGGACACTGATATCTCGAAATCGGTTAGAGATATCAAAAATCTAAATCGTATTTCGTTTTTCTACTTTTTTATGAGGAACACAATGAAAAAAACCCGGATCAAAAATATTGAAGGACGACCGAGATAATGGGAAAAAGTGACAAAGTACTGGATTTGACCTAGTTCTTGACCTTTGACCTAGATAAAAATTTGACCCCATTTCCCACCAACTAGATACTAGACCTTATTTGACCATATAATAGTCTTGAGAAGATACCTTATAGTTATTGAGAAAACGTGGCCAGTAAAATAATAAGAATAAGAATAAACAAAAGAGGCAAAAACAATAGACTCCAGATTTCATCTGGAGTCTAATAATAATAAAGAAAACTGGCAAAAGCAATAGACTCCAGATTTTCATCTGGAGTCTAATAACTATTTATAAAAAACAATACTTCATTGTCAAATTGTAGTTTTAGTCTTTTTTTATGTTTGTTTTATTCCAAATTGGCGATTTTGATGATCGAGATCATATCACTCCGCATTGCAGTATAGGGGTAATCTGCGCCAGGTTCAACTGTTAATTTCTAATTTTCTGAACGCACGCATCAAATGAATGATTTTGATAGGTTAGAATGTTTTGGGCGCATGCGCATACGTAGTCAAATCAAGTGATTGAACCGAACCTGGGGCAGATTATGTCGATGACGCACGATTAGTAATAGATAATTTGATTGGATATTTCGTAACTAATCATGAGTTTTGAGCCAATCAGAAGACATTTAAGATTCGGCCTTCGGAACGGCAAATCAGGAAAAACTTTTTGAAAAATTTTTGAATTTTATGTGATTTCGTCGAATATCCAGGAGAATAAAATAATGTACGTAAGTTTTGAAGTAGCGGGGCGCTAAGCAGGGCGGGCGAAGCAAGCAGGGGGGGAACAGGACGGGGAAAACGAGTGAGCAGGGGGGAGCGCCATGCAATTAGATTCTGGGGAGAACCCAGCATTACCTAAATCACGATAAGTCAGATAATAGATTAATAGTAGTATGACTTGCCAATACAGCTTCAGGGTATATTTTTCTCAAATTGATTTGATGACTCAGGTCACAGGTGTACCAAGATAGCAGATAGCAGTCTAATCACCTAATTATCGCAGTCATTACAACAAAATTAGCTTCTTTATGGGCTAAACAGTCATAGAATCTTCTGACAATGAGAGGATTCGTAATCATTAACTTTGTCCTCGTGATCTATGATAATACGGTTGGTCATCACCTTATGCAGCAGAAGAAGAAAACACATACTGTACTTCTACTTATTTTATTTTGCCACGCCAAATTTTTTAAGTCTGCCAAATCAAGTAGCCACCAAAGTACCATGTAACCATTCTAAGTGGCATTGGGATAAGGCAGGTTTCACTGTATAAATAAATATTGTAATTGTTTCTGGAAATTACTTTTTAAATTTTTCACCTGAGTTAATCTAACAGTAATTCTCCCTGACAACACACATATTTGAATGACTAAATCTCATTAAAGAGTTGATTGCCAGGAAATTGCAACAAGTAATCCTATAGTCTGTTCCTGCTTTCTATATGATGAGTATAAATGTTCAGTATAAATGTTCATTTTTAAATAAATCCAATAGACGTTGGCTTTGTCTCCTTTGGTTTATATCCACGCCCGGTGATCGTAAATATGGGACGGAGGGGGGGAGCAGGCAATTTCTGCTAGGAAATTCAACATATCTGGAAGATTTATTTTTTCAACAAAAAGTTTACTATTGAATTGCTAAATGGATAGGCGCACGGTATGGTAGAATATGTTAGGTTTTCTGGGATTTTTTCTGAAACGATACGCATCTAAGGTATGAGATCTATTAAAAAAGGCGCAAGGCCATTAACAGGCACAAATTAACGTTTTTGCTATAAATCAAGCAACAATGGTCTGGACGACCTGTAATAAATACTTGTAAGTGATGTTATCATAACTAAATTAATGTCATTGCTGAGTTTATAAAATAAGTTTCCATATGTGAAATAAAAAATAATCGAAAATAATGAATTTGGGACGGAGGGGGGGAGGGGACGGAGGGGGGGAGCAATATGTATATAAGACATGATTAGAGATGTTTCGCGACTTAAAGTCCTTTTACTCCAAATGTCCCCATTTTTCAGTCTCCAGGGGTATATCATCCAGTTTCTTACTAAGTTAATGAGTTCATTTTTCAAATACAAGAATTCGTGTGAAGTTGTTTCACTTTATAGAATTATTACTCCCCCCCTCCGTCCCCTCCCCCCCTCCGTCCCATTTTAATTATTTTCGATTATTTTTTATTTTACGTATGGAAACTTATTTTATAAATTCAGCAATGAAATTAATTTAGTTATGATAACATCACTTACAAGTATTTATTACAGGTCGTGTAGTCCAGTGTTGCTTGATTTATAGCAAAAACTTTGACTTTTGCACGTTGGTTGCGTTGCGCCTTTTTTAATAGATCTTATATCTTAAAAGAGTATCAGTTGAAAAATAATCCTAGAATACCTAGCATATTTTATCATACCGTGCGCTTATTTAATTTGCAATTCAATCGTAAACTCTGTCTTGAAAAAATAATTTTACCAGATTTGTTGAATTTTCTAGAGGAAATTGCCTGCTCCCCCCTCCGTCCCATTTTCACGATCACCGGGCGTGATATCAAGTTAGATTAAACATCAAAGATGGAACAAGCTTTACTGGAAATGAAAACTTTTTTTGATTCAATATTTTCTCTTTGGGGTAGGCTGGTTAATCCCTCGCCCTGCAGACTTGCTTTTTTTAGGTGTTTGTCATATTCTTCGGGTAGCCTAGTTTAATTTTGTCAAACTAAGACAGTCCTGACAAAGTGAACCCTGGGTTAATAAGTAAGGTACATCCGTCAAACTTTGATGTACAGTATATGGTTATTTCGTCCTGAAACTGTTTCAAAGCATCGAGCTTTTTCGACCTTGGCATACGTTAATACTTCCAATAATCAAAAATGGCAGATCGATCAAAAATCTAAAATGTACGCCATGGCAAAACAAAGACCCTCTATTATTATTGGCTAGTGGCTAGAGAAGTAAGCCCCAGGATGATACAATCCCAAACGTCAAAGTTTGTACCTAACAGTAACATATTGCAAACCTTTAACCTGTCCGAAGGTGGGAGGGTCCCCCTAAGCTTTTTTTTTTTTTTTAGGTTATTGTTATTTATTTCTATAATATTCAACATAATTATTTACATAGATTGTGAGGGGCCGAGGCTACATAGCATTATTGGCCCCCCTCTAGAAAGTTAAAAACATATAATAAATCACTGGAGTGTGTAGGATTGCAACGGACAGACGGTCGTCCACCAAGTCTTGCCCATGATGATGTATATGAGTGTTAATGAGAGATGATGTGAAATGAGGAGGATGGTCATTCTAAGATGTTATCGATATAATTTGAAGATAGTTGAAGGCATTTTGTATTCAGTTCACTATTTAAATTTTCATCTCCATAAAGTATAAATTCTATTTTTTGCTTTCTGGTTTTTCCAAAATAGCACATAATATCAAGATTGTCTAACTTTAGGATGTTCTGTATGTAATCATTTCTATGTATGGCGGTTAGAGGGCAGTCGAGTAAAAGATGAATCTTATCTTGATTTCGGTGGCCGCAGGGGCAAGAAGGATCTATGATGTTGTTGAAATTATGTCTAAAAAAGTCACTTTTAAGGGCAAGGTCGCTTCTTATTTTATTAAGTTTAGTTTCAGAAGACCTTTTCAAATTAAGATTTTTTGTTAAAATATTCTTTTTATGAAATGTATATTTCTTATTATAGTTTTTCTTGAAGATTGCTAGGGTTGGCGATGTTTTTATTTCAGTTGAAAGATTTTTCCAAATGGAGATAGGCTTTATGGCTGGTGAATTTAGGTATTTCACAGACGCTCTCACGGGTAAAACATATTCTCTTCTGGAGCGGAGCTCCCTTTCGGCACCAGGATTGGACAGTTTTTCATATATAGAGACTACATAAGAGGGGGTCAAATTTGATCGGACTTTGAACATGTGGATACTTTGTTTTTCTTCTCTTCTCTCCGCTAGGGTTTTCCAGTTTAAACATTTATATAATTTTTGCTTGCACGTACCATAAATCGCCCCGGAAACTATCAGGGCTGCTCTGTAATGGAGTTTGTCTAGTTGTTCCAGAGCACCTTGCGACGCCGAACCATAGATTAAAGAGCCGTATTCGATTTTAGAAAGGATGAAAGAAGTGTACATTGTTTCAAGATGTTTTGAGTTTACTCTCATTTTCAATGCTGATAGGGGATTTAGTAGTTTGTCAATTTTTGCTCGGACTTCGTTTATATGAGTTTTAAAGTTTAAGTTTTTATCAAGAGTTACGCCTAAATGTTTATGTGAATCGACTCGGTCAATTGAATTGTTTTTAAGTGTCAAAATTGGATATGGCCTTTCAAAGACGGTTTCTTTACAAAATATTATTTCTTTTGATTTTGAAGGCTTGAAGTTCATTTTCCAAGTTTGTGACCATTTAAAAATATTGTCAAGATCTTTTTGGAGGATTTCGTGAGTGTTCTGAATTGGATGATCTCTAGGTACAGGTAAGTAAATGGAGGTGTCGTCTGCATAGATGTAAGATGTTGAGTCAATTACTTCCGGTAAATCATTTATGTATAATAAGAAAAGGATCGGCCCAATTTGGCTCCCTTGAGGCACCCCGCTGTTTATGTAATTATCTTCTGATAAATTTGATAAGATTCCGTTTACTCTAGTTTGAACTTTTCGATTTTTAAGATATGAGCTTATGAGATTCAAAGTGTCAGCACCAAAACCATATGATTTTAGTTTATGAGTCAAAAGGGCATGCGGGACTTTGTCGAAGGCAGATTCTACGTCAAGGAAAATTCCTCTGACGTCACAGTTGCGGTCAAAAGATTCATTAATAAAATTCGTTATTGCTATAAGTTGGAAGTCGGTGCTGTGACCGGGTAAAAAACCAGATTGGTTATTATAAAGTAAATTGTTTTCAAGGAGATGGGTCAAAATTCGATTTTGGATGACTTTCTCAAATACTTTGGATATTGTATTTAATAAAGAAACTGGACGGTAATTTGCTTTATCTGAACGTACTCCTTAATTTTTGAAAATAGGACATATAGTGGCGAGTTTCCATATGTCTGGAAAGCATTGTTCGTTTAAAATTCTATTAAAAAGCAATGATAGCGGTAAATCAATCGTCGACGCTGTCATAAGAAGCATCCTATTTGTAATACCATCAGGTCCTTCCTTTTTGGAGGGGTTAAGATCTAGTAAGAGAGTTCTAACTTCCTCTCTGTTTGTTGAAATATTGGTCAAAATTTTGTTCGTTCGCAGTGGAGAGTAGGCAGGTCCCTTTGGTCAAAATCAAAATTGTGGTGGAATTTACTGGTAAAATGGTTTAACAATTCAGTCGCCTTATCTTTGTCGGTTGAAAATACTCGTGTCAGATCAGAGCTAAACAAAGTTGGAATGCTTGGAGTGAATCTAGTACCAAGGAGTTTTTTGATAGCTAGCCCCCTAAGCTTGCAGCACTCTGTGCCAATGTTGTGCACCCGGTTTTGCATGGCCTTTACACGGGCGTGTCAGCAGAACAAATTAACCCATCAATACGCAAAAGTCACCTCCTCCCTTGGGAAATCCTTTGGACAGAGCTGTATTGAAATATGTACTTTGTTTGCACAACATCTCATATGAGATGCGCAGTTCTCGAGTTCTGAGAGCCATGCAACCAAAATGGAGAATATAGAAGATCAATGGAGACAACCTTAACCTAGGAATTGGCTTTTCATAATAAAACCAACTTATCATACTCTCCTAAAAGGATTTCTTGTTGATCTAAAAATTGCATTTTTTACTTTTGAGAAGTTGAAATTCCAATGGAATATTGGCCATTTTCACTATAGCTATACAAACTAAAACAAAAGTATTAATAGAAAGCGTAAAATACTCTTCCATACATGTATAAATATCGACAATGGCAACGAAAGTGTGTAAAAACTTACCAAATTTAACAAATTTCCTCAAAATCTGTTTTCTGCACCTGTTGATTTGTTATTCTAGATGGCGCCACGTGCCTGCAATGAAGCACAGTCCAAGCGGGGTTTGATTTGCACTAGGTATCAAGTTATCAATTGTACATACACTGTCTACATGTACCTCCCACTCTTTGCTGATAACTCTTGAATGTTCACCACTTGAACTAAAAGGAGGATATCATATAGCTACATTCCACTCTTCCTGCTGGAACCCATTTGAACTCCAAGGAGATATTGTATATTCACCTACTACTCTTCCTTGGTGGAATGCTATCCCATTTGAACTCCAAGGAGATATTGTATATCACATACTACTCTTCCTTGGTGCAATGCTATCCCATTTGAATTCAGAGGGGGATATTGTATATATACCTCCCACTGTCCATGGTGGAATGTAATCCCACTTGAAATCAGAGGGGGATAACATATATCTACCTCCCACTCTTACCGAGTGGAATGTTATCCCACTTGAACTCTGACGGGATATTGGTTATCTACCTCTCACTCTTCCCTGGTGGAATGTTATCCCACTTGAACTCTGACGGGATATTGGTTATCTACATGTACCTGTTTATCTACCTCCCACTCTTCCCTGGTGGAATGTTATCCAATTTGAATTCAGAGGGGATATTGTTTATCTACCTCCCATTCTTCCCTAGTGGAATGTTATCCGACTTGAACTCAGAGGCGGATATTATATATCCACATACCCACTCTTCCATGGTGGAATGTTATCCCACTTGAACTCAGAGGCGGATATTATATATCCACATACCCACTCTTCCATGGTGGAATGCTATCCAATTTGGATTCAGAGGGGGATAACATATATCTACCTCCCACTCTTCCCTAGTGGAATGTTATCCCACTTGAACTCTGATGGGATATTGTTTATCTACCTCTCACTCTTCCCTGGTGGAATGTTATCCAATTTGAATTCAGGGGGGGATAACAGATATCTATCTCCCATTCTTCCCTAGTGGAATTTTATCCCACTTGAACTCAGAGGGGGATATTGTTTATCTACCTCCCATGGAATGTCATCCCACTTGAACTCAGAGGAGGATATTGTTTATCTAGCTCTCACTCTTCCCTGGTGGAATGTTATCCAATTTGAATTCAGAGGGGGATAACATTTATCTACCTCCCACTCTTCCCTAGTGGAATGTTATCCCACTTGAACTCAGAGGGGGATATTGTTTATCTACCTCTCACTCTTCCCTGGTGGAATGTTATCCCACTTAAACTCAGAGGGGGATATTGTTTATCTACCTCTTTCTCTTCCCTGGTGGAATGTTATCCAATTTGAATTCAGAGGGGGATATTGTTTATCTACCTCCCACTCTTCCATGGTGGAATGTAATACCCCTAGAAATCAGTGGAAACCTAGTGGAACCTGAGACTAACCATGGGCTTCTCTTGAAATCCCATGGACTAACAATTATGGTCTCAGGTGGAATGTTATCCCACTGGCACTCAGAGGCGGATATTATATATCCACATACCAACTCTTCCATGGTGAAGTGTTATCCAATTTGAACTCAGAGGGGGATATTATATACCCACCTCCCACTCTTCCCCGGTGGAATGTTATCCAATTTGAATTCAGAGGGGGTATCATATATCTACCTCCCACTCTTCCCTGGTGGAATGTTATCCCACTTAAATTGAAATATTAAATACATGTAGCTACCTCTCACTCAGAAATCAAATATATACATGACTGATTTATTCCAGGCTTTCCAGATTTAAGGAATAGTACAGCAAGATGTAAAAGATTTATGGAATGGATCATAAATGTAAGAATGTAAAATCCTTTAGAAATTTTTTCAAATAATTGGCGGACACTGAATTTAGCATTTTTATCCATCTGCCAATGGCCGTCAAATTAAAGCAACTTAAAGTAGTTAATTTTTCTACGTCATGATAACAATCTTTCATTAGTTTCATAAGTATGTCTTCTGATTTATCACAGTCCCATCACAACTATTAAGCTAGTAGAGCCAGTGAACTACCACTGATATTGGATAAATCAGTTATTGGATATCAAATTCATCCTTTGGAAAAGAAAAACATCTCCCTGGGCTTAGGGGCACTATGTGTATTTATATAAAGATGGCAGTGCGATCAATCCGTTTCACATAATTTTCTACCACTGTTGCCATCTTTATAGTGCACTGTACAAACTGCTAACAAATGAAACCACAGCTCAAAAAACACAGACGGATGGATCAATGGCAGGCCTGTAGCCAGGGGGGGGGGGGTTCGGGGGGCTCGGGCGAACCCCCCCTGGATAAAATTTCTTTCAAAATCATGCAGTTTTTCACCATTCTGACTATTTTTTAGTGATTTTTTGGGCCTGAATGGACACCTCCACAATCCCATAGGATCAATGTGTGAGCCCAAATAAAAACATACAATGTCAATTGAAAGAAATAAAAGACAAATAATATGTGTACAATAGCAATGTTTATTTTATCATACATAAGCTACCACATTGGCTACAATTAAGGTGTTTCAAAATATTTTACAATCATTTATATATTTTACAAATGACATTTTGTTATGTGTACATGTTGTTTTTTAAAAAATAGACAAGACTTTTTACAAATTCTGTAATTAAATGCTTTGAAAACATCAATTTTTCCGTTGTATTTGAGAAAATATCTAGGAATGAACTTAATTAAAATTCCAGTCTCGCAACCTGTATGTATCAAAATTAAACAACTTTAGAAGTATGTCATGATTATTGCCGACATCATTGGTGTACAACAAAAATATGTGAGTGACCCCTTTTTGGCCCACCTTGACATATAGTTACTCCTAAATTACATTCATCTATGTTTTACTGTACATGTACATGGTAAAGTTAATACCATTGTTTTGTATATAACAACAAAGAGTTGAACATTGAAACGATGTTATCTGAGATATTCGATTAAATAAATTCAAAAACACTGAATGTAAGTTAAAGAATTCAAACCCATAAGAGTTATCATACAAAAATAGTGTATTAACTTTACAATATAAGCAAGAATTACGAGGGATGAAAGAGCGTAAATTAAGCATAATTTTGTGTTGTATCAAAAAATGTTTTTTTATAAAAACTTCAAAATGTTCAACATAATAAGAAACATGATTTTTAATTAATATAGACAACTAATCAAGATAGTTCTGTGTGCTTACATTTGTATCATTTTCACAATTTCCTGGATATTCCTGAATGTTCATGAATATTCCTGAATGTTCCTAAATGCAAATGTTAGCTATAAATGGGCATAATAGTGGTGGATGAACCTTTCCTCATCAATAAAAGTACAGTGAAACCTGTATATCTGAACACCTCTCATGTGAACACCTCCCAATGTAGGGGTTTCATTAGTAGCAGGCAACAGGCGATTTTCACCAGTTGTTTTCACAAAAACTTAATCGCCTGTTGTTTTTAGAGACTTTTCCATGTTAAATTTATGATTTCCATTAATTTTGCCTGTTGTTTTCATTTATTTAGCTTGTCACGTGAACACTGTTTTCTAAATCTGCCATAAGATATCATGTTAAAAATCCTTAAGTGAACACCTGCTACTCTGAACACTTTGGTCGGTCCAAGGGGTGTTCGGATTCGACAGGTTCTACTGTATACTTCATTCATCCCTATTAGAAATACACCAACTATGTTAAGATCTTAAAAAAAATGTTTTTGCTTGCAATTTCAACAGACATTTGCTCGAGATAATGGAGGTCTAAATGTGTTGCTGGGTGTTGAATAATGTCCATAGATATTCAGATGGTTTATCATCCATAGATATCAAAGTATTTCCAATGTAGATATCCAAGTTTATCATCCATAGATATTCAAGTGTTTCCAAGTTTATCATATAGACATCCAAGTTATCATGTAGATATCCAAGTTATCATGTAGATATCCAAGTATCTCCAAGTTTATCCAGTACATATCCAAGTATATGCTGTAATGTACATATCCTAGTTTAAAGTCACCAATTCAGGTCACACATGTCCTTGGTTATGATACAAGTCCCTTTACATCCCAAAGAATTTCAGGGATCTATCCATACTTGCTGATGCAATAAACTGAGCGTTCTGACCAAACTGAACACTCGTGGCTTGCGCTGTGTGGTCATTAAATACGCTCAACTCCTGCCATTGTTTACACAGATACGTCCTGAAACAAGGAATAATAAAAAACATGTGAATGTTCATCATTTAGCTTTTTAATTTAATTTGCGACTCCCTATTTAGCAGGGAAACTTAGTAAAATGAAAATTCAGTGAGGTAAGAAGGCATGTAACTTGGGATATTTTGAGATGACACCTTCCTGTACAAGTTCCAGATTGAAGACATTCAAAATTCAAGATGGAAGCCAAATTCAAAATGGCCGATGAGAATTGCCTTCTCACCATCTCTGAACACAAGGACGTTATGTATATTATTTAAAGATATTAAACTAAAATTAAAATTGTTCTTTGAATACATAAATGACAATACAAAAAAATGATACTATTTGAGAAAAGTGTGTTCATGGAAACTTCTCAAACCATCTCCACATAATTTTGAAGAAGTTGTCATCATTATCATTCCATTTTAAAACAAATGCCCAGAAAGCATAAAAATAAGGCCCAAGGACAATAAATCAGAGAGAACCCCAAAAACAGAATTACAGTTTTACTACAATGAGCTCAGTAGCATAGGCAAATTTAATATTTACCTAACATCTGTTCCCGCCACTGCCAAGTATGTACCACTTTGGTCAAAGCACAGCGACTTCACCTGAAAAAAATAAAACAAAGCATTTGTAAATAACTCTGATTTTCCATAACTAAAGCCAGAGATCACTCTCCAGGTTCTATTTCTAGTCAGTCTCGGACTAGAGAGAAGGATAAAGAGGGGGGAGTACAGGGTCTTTTAAGCAACCCTCACAAAAAGATCAAGGGTTTTCAATGTAATATCACAACCCCATTTCATTGAATAACAAGGCAATGAACTACCATAGATCGATGCTTGATCAAGCATTGTTGAAATAGGATTTTATAAAGAGACTACTATTGATCAAGGGTAGAAAACCCTAGTTTCCATTGACAGACTACACCTTGAAATTGAACCTTGATCTACACCTTGAACTACCCCTTGATCAACACCTTGATCACGTACAACTCCTTGAAATAGTTCTACCAATGATAAAATCAACTCCTTGACACATTTCATGGAATTCTGACAACAGTAGAAAGATATGTCAATGCCATGATTTTCTTTATGTTTACAAGTACATTTACAAGCTCTTTATAGGAATATAGCTTTGAAGCCAAAATCTATACATTATCATTTTGTATCCCAGGATCCCATCCCGGAATACTCTTTAACACCAGTTTGTATACAAATACAAGTACAAGTTTGTAGAGAAGGCAATTCGATCTGTTTACACATATACTTATTAGGAGAAATTTCAAAGAAAGAAATACAGTTATAGAGTTTAGTTTAGTTTTATTGTTATTTTGGGTGTCAGGTTTACATCCGTTAATTTAGTACAATTCAAAAGAGAAGTAATGAAATAACAACTCAGCCCACATGGGCTTATCAGCCACTTAAAGTAAATATACTTGTAAATAAATATTACATCTTTTTGACACAAGTATAATATTTAATATTTTTGACACAATATATAATATTTAATATTTTAAATTGCATTTCTTCTTTTAAAATAGCACAATTTAACAAAATGAGCAGCTTGCCGAGGCATTTTTTCAAATAAATACTGAAACTTAAGTTCTACAGCTGATTCTCTTTCATCAAAATTAGATGATTTTGTTAATATTTTTCCCTTATTTTTTTAGAAAATGTGCAATGAAAAATAATATGATCTTCATCCTCAATGTTGCCAGATTTACATAAAGTACATGTACATTTTCTATTTTCCAATTTCTAGAATAGTAGAAATAATAGAAATGAGTAATGGGATATGAATATTTCTAGGTAACGTATTTCTGAAATATTATTGTGTGTGTCTAATTTTTATTATATTAGATTTGAATAACTTAAAATACTTTATAGTTTTTCATTATGTCTTTACGAATTTCAATGTCTACACCTAGTACAATGGTAGTCAAGTCAATGAGGTAAAACAGTGGAGGAGAGGATTGTGACATTTTGAACATTTCTAGGACTTTCTTCATATTAAAAGTATGTTAGTGAACAGTTTTTGATCGAGTGAGTTTTTGTAATATAGTGAGTAGGGAGGGGGAATGCAATATTTTGAATCATTCATAAGGATCATTATGTCTCAGAATATTGATTTCTAATAAGTGTCTAATTCTGATTATGTTAGATGTGAAAAACTTAATGAAATCAGAATATATAAATTGTCCAACTTTCATTTTTAAATGATGGCTAAAGTGGGGGGGGGGCTATGTATTTATGCATTTCAATGTCTACGCCTAGCACATTGGTAGACAGTCAATGCTGTAGTATAGATGAGAGGGAGGGGGGTGTGTAATATAATGAATATTTACAATGATCATTATGTGTCAGAATATTTATTTCTAATATAATGTGTCTAATTCTGATTATGTTAGATGTGAAAAACTTAATGACATCAGAATACATAAATTATTAATTGTCTGTCCAAATTTCATTTTTAAATGATAGCTAATGTGGGGTAGGGGGCTATGTCTTTATGCATTTCAATGTCTACGCCTAGTACATTGGTAGACAGTCAATGCTGTAGTATATAGGAGAGGGAGGGGGATGCAATGTAAATGAATATTTACAATGATCATTATGTGTCAGAATATTTATTTCTAATATGTGTCTAATTCTGATTATGTTAGATGTGAAAAACTTAATGACATCAGAATATATAAATTGTTAATTGTCAGTCCAACTTTCATTTTCAAATGAAAGCTAATGTGGGGGAGTACGTATTTATGAATTTCAACGTCTACACCTAGTACATTGGTAGACAGTCAATTTTGTAATATAGTGGAGAGGGAGGGGGGATGAAATATAAATGAATAATGATCATTATGTGTCAAAATATTTATTTCTAATATAATGTGTCAAATTCTGATTATGTTAGATTTGAAAAACTTAATGACATCAGAGTACATCAATTATTAATTGTCTGTCCAACCTTCATTTTCAAATTATAGCTTATGTGGGGGAATACGTATTTATGAATTTCAATGTCTACACCTAGTACATTGGTAGACAGTCAATGCTGTAATATAGTTGAGAAGGAGGGGAAATGTAATGTTTCTAATAATGGATATGTCTAAGAATATTGATTTCTATCATATCATTATGTGTATTATTCTGCTTTATTATAGATGTGAGAAACTGAATGACATCCTGTCATTTTTTAAGTTTTGAATCGGAATATATAAATTCTAAACTGTCTGTCCACATTTCATTTTTAAATAATGGCTAATGTGGGGGGGGGGGCTATGTCTTTATGCATTTGAATGTCTACGCCTAGTACATTGGTACATGGTAGACAGTCAATGCTGTAGTATAGAGGAGAGGGAGGGGGATGCAATATAAATGAATATTTACAATGATCATTATGTGTCAGAATATTTATTTCTAATATAATGTGTCTAATTCTTGTTATGTAAGATGTGAAAAACTTAATGACATCAGAATATTTATTTCTAATATAATGTGTCTAATTCGTGTTATGTAAGATGTGAAAAACTTAATGACATCAGAATATTGATTTCTAATATAATGTGTCTAATTCTTGTTATGTAAGATGTGAAAAACTTAATGACATCAGAATATATAAATTTTTAATTATCTTTCCAACTTTCATTTTTAAATGGTGGTAAATGTTGGGGGCATGTCTTTGTGAATTTCAATGTCAACACCTTGAACAATGGTAGTTAGTGAATACTGTATTTTATTGAGTAGGGAGGGGGGATGTAATAATTTGAATTTTTATAAGAATCATTATGTGTCAGAATATTGATTTCTAATATAATGTGTCATACTCTGATTAAATTAGATCTGAAAAACTTAATGACATCAGAATATTTATTTCTAATATAATGGGTCTAATTCGTGTTATGTAAGATGTGAAAAACTTAATGACATCAGAATATTTATTACTAATATAATGGGTCTAATTCGTGTTATGTAAGATGTGAAAAACTTAATGACATCAGAATATTTATTTCTAATATAATGTGTCTAATCCGTGTTATGTAAGATGTGAAAAACTTAATGACATCAGAATATTTATTTCTAATATAATGGGTCTAATTCTTGTTATGTTAGACTTAATGACATCAGAATATATAAATTGTCCAAATTTCATTTTCAAATGATAGCTAATGTGGGGAAGGGGGCTATGTCTTATGCATTTCAATGTCTACGCCTAGTACATTGGTAGACAGTCAATGCTGTAGTATATAGGAGAGGGAGGGGGATGCAATGTAAATTAATATCTTTAATGATCATTATGTGTCAGAATATTTATTTCTAATATAATGTGTCATACTCTGATTAAATTAGATCTGAAAAACTTAATGACATCAGAATATTGATTTCTAATATAATGTGTCTAATTCGTGTTATGTAAGATGTGAAAAACTTAATGACATCAGAATATTTATTTCTAATATAATGGGTCTAATTCTTGTTATGTTAGAATTAATGACATCAGAATATATTAATTGTCCAAATTTAATTTTCAAATGATAGCTAATGTGGGGAAGGGGGCTATGTCTTTATGCATTTCTATGTCTACGCCTAGTACATTGGTAGACAGTCAATGCTGTAGTATATAGGAGAGGGAGGGGGATGCAATGTAAATGAATATCTTTAATGATCATTATGTGCCAGAATATTTATTTCTAATTATAATGTGTCTAATTCTGATTATGTTATATGTGAAAAACTTAATGACATCAGAATATATAAATTGTTAATTGTCCGTCAAACTTTCATTTTCAAATGAAAGCTAATGTGGGGGGATACTTATTTATGAATTTCAATGTCTACACCTAGTACATTGGTAGACAGTCAATTCTGTAATATAGTGGAGAGGGAGGGGGATGAAATATAAATGAATAATGATCATTATGTGTCAAAATATTTATTTCTAATATAATGTGTCTAATTCTGATTATGTTAGATGTGGAAAACGTAATGACATCAGAATATATAAATTGTTAACTGTCAGTTCAAATTTCATTTTCAAATGATAGCTAATGTGGGGGAATATGTATTTATGGTTTTCAATGTCTACACCTAGAACATTGGTAGACAGTCAACACTTTGATATAGTGGAGAAGGAGGGGGAATGTAATGTTTTTAATGTTTCCAATGATGGATATGTCTAAGAATATTGATTTCTATCATATCATTATGTGTCTTATTCTGCTTTATTATAGATGTGAGAAACTGAATGACATCCTGTAGTTTTTGAAGTTTTGACTCGGAATATATAGGTTTTAAACTGTCTATACAAATTTCATTTTTAAATGATGGCTGTTGTGGGGGGGGGCTATGTCTTGATGCATTTCAATGTCTATGCCTAGTACATTGGTAGACAGTCAATGCTGTAGTATAGAGGAGAGGGAGGGGGATGCAATATAAATGAATATTTATAATGATCATTATGTGTCAGAATATTTATTTCTAATATAATGTGTCTAATTCTGGTTGTGTTAGATGTGAAAAACGTAATGACATCAGAATATATAAATTGTTAATTGTCTTTATGCATTTCAATGTCTATGCCTAGTACATTGGTAAACAGTCAATGCTGTAGTATAGAGGAGAGGGAGGGGAATGCAATATAAATGAATATCCATAATGATCATTATGTGTCAGAATATTTATTTCTAATATAATGGGTCTAATTCTGGTTGTGTAAGATGTGAAAAACTTAATGACATCAGAATATTTATTCCTAATATAATGTGTCTAATTCGTGTTATGTTAGATGTGAAAAACTTAATGACATCAGAATATTTATTCCTAATATAATGTGTCTAATTCGTGTTATGTTAGATGTGAAAAACTTAATGACATCAGAATATTTATTTATAATATAATGTGTCTAATTCGTGTTATGTAAGATGTGAAAAACTTAATGACATCAGAATATATAATTTCTTAATTATCTTTCCAACTTTCATTTTTAAATGATGGTAAATGTCGGGGGCATGTCCTCGTGAATTTCAATGTCAACACCTTGAACAATGGTAGTTAGTGAATACTGTATTATATTGAGTAGGGAGGGGGGATGTAATATTTTGAATATTTATAAGAATCATTATGTGTCAGAATATTGATTTCTAATATAATACTCTGATTAAATTAGATCTGAAAAACTTAATGACATCAGAATATATAAATTGTTAATTGTCAGTCCAACTTTCATTTTCAAATGATAGCTAATGTGGGGAATACATATTTATGAATTTCAATGTCTACACCTAGTTCATTGGTAGACAGTCAACGCTATAATATGGTGAAAAAGGAGGGGGAATGTAATGTTTTTAATGTTTCTAATGATGGATATGTCTAAGAATATTGATTTCTATCATATCATTATGTGTCTTATTCTGCTTTATTTTAGATGTGAGAAACTGAATGACATCCTGTAATTTTTTAAGTTTTGAATCGGAATATATAAATTCTAAACTGTCTGTCCAAATTTCATTTTTAAATGATGGCTAATGTGGTGATATGTCTTTATGCATTTCAATGTCTACACCTGGTACAATCTTTAATATATCTGCTTTAAATGGGCTTATTTTAGTCTTTTGCAGATTATTGACATAGACATAGTCTTTAGTGTCAACTCTTACAAATACAAAGAATTGATAATCAAATTAAGGTAAAAAGAGAAGGAAAAGACAAAATTATTCTATTGAAGCATGAACCAAAATATTATTCATAAGTTAAAATTCCTTCATATTTCATATGGACCACAAATTGCACAAGCATTTTTTGAATCTACATCCAATGCTTTGAACACTTGATGCTATCCCCTGAGCCATGGGCTTTCAATTTTGAAAGCCCATGCCTGAACTGAATATTAAATACTACTTGCCATATATGTTGTCAGGTATGATACTACATTTTAAGAGTTTCCTCCATATAATATGTAAACTATATTAACAAAAATAATGTGTCATCATTCAATGTATTCAAAGAAAGTTCATAACACAACTAGATACTTTTTAAGTAGGCTAATGTGACAACCTTGGTCATGGTGAATATGTCAATCTTCATTGGGTGCTTTAATAGGTACATCCGATCTTTAGAAATGCTCAATAACCAATAAACAAAATATCATAACATACAGAATGTACATATGTAGTTGTTTTTCAATAAGAATCACAAAGCTGAACAAACCGTTGAAAGTTTGAATAGCAAATTGCAAAATCAAAACGGAAATACTAAATATCATATTAAAAATTGATTGAATGCTAGATAAAGACACAAAACTGCCATACATATTCCATATAATAATGGAGTTGATATGAAAACATGCGACCAGACCATTAGCTATTCTCACATATTTACATAAGATGACTAAATGTATATATCAAATGGTAAATAGAGAACTTTTATCAAGATGTTTAATCAGATGTAAAATAATACAGATGTTATTAAAGTCTGTGTGATCACCTTGATGCATGAAACAGCAAGATATCTATTGCAAGTATACCTGTCAATCCATATATGACTAAGACATGAGTTGTGAACATGCCTCCTAAATTGTATTGAAATGTTAAAAATGTATCATGCATTGTGGGATGCAAGGAATTTATGACATCAAGGGCATTTCTCCTGATTTCTTAGCAATACCGATTTTCTTCAGATTTATTTGAGTAATCCCGATTTCTCCTGATTTATGTAATTGTTGATATAGTTGTTGTCACCTTGATTTTCTGAGAAAATGCATGGGCTTTTCTCATTCTGCACAAAAAAGGATTTTTCATCAAATTAATTTTTTCCCTTTGATTAACAAAATTATGAATCAAAATTTATACAATGTATTCATTTTGTGTGTGTAAAACAGCAATCGCGTACTAAGACCGAACGGAATGCGTTCACTTTTTTTTCGCCGTTCGGTATTTTACCGTGTCGGCATTTCACAAAAAAAACGATTTTTTAAAATATCAACAAAATGCATGATTTGCGTGATATTTGATCATACACGCTAAATTGATGCGTAATTTCTATCTTTCCAGCAAATGCGTGACAATCACGCCTAATGCATGAGGGTTGACAGGGCAGCCTACATTATCTCAAATACTCAGTATAAACAACCAAGTTTGATTGCCCAATTTTTTAATCTATCACCCAGGGGATACAAAAAGTAAACCGTTACCATTAGACTTGGTTATTTAACATGTTATGTAAAATATATAACAAAGTAATAACTTGTGAGTGACCCATCATACTTTTACACAATGCAATGCAAAACATGATGAGAAACTCTACTTTGTAAACAAAGGCTTGTTTTAAAATTAAAACTGGGATTACTGGATCTGTACTATTACTGAGCCTTAACTTGGATTAGTAGAGTTGTGTGTAAACTGTAGCTTATACACAGTAGGATGAAATGTAGATACATGTTGACCTATTTAGAGTATCCCATTACCAGATTACAGAAGTTCAGATTTTCAAGATAAATTCAAGTCAAAGTTGCAACTTAAACTTATTTGTGGAGGCTTTTAGATCTTACAGTTGATTTAAACAGGCTGATCAGAATAGAATCAGATGTCATAAAGTACTGTTTAGCATTGTCAGTATGGTACTCAATTATGATAGTCAGTTATTAAAAATATATATAAACGCAATTGATAAATTTGAATGTTAACTTTTAAATTTGAAATTTCTCTTTGTTTGTAAGGTCATGGTATCTGTTGCTGCTTAAATAGGCACCCTTTATTTCCAATACTAATGTACTAAATGTGTACATGAGGTGAACATTACATTCAGAAAAGAAAATGGTTACCCATGACATTACTCAATACCCTTGAAAATTGACTGTAAGTGGGTTATTTTGAAATATACAACGTTTGCATGATTTATAATTAATGAAGAGTAGTAGCATTAAACCCAACAGTTTGTTTTGAGGCAGGTACTTTCTACATAGTAGTATCATATAACCAAGTCATATATTTACTGTGATATCTCTCATTTGGATGAATCACATACTATCAAGTACATGTGTACAAGTAAAATGAGTTACCTGATGATTTGCCTAATACAAGATGAATGCAGATAGAATAGGTTGGCTTAGTTTTGCACACTATGTGCTACAGTATAAATCTTAAATGAATAGTCTACATGTTCTGTATTCTGAAATTCACATTCATGCTTCCACGCCCGGTGATCGTGAAAATGGGACGGAGGGGGGGGCAAGCAATTTCTGGTAGAAAAATGAACAAATCTGCAAAAATTATTTTTTCAAGAAAAGATTTATGATTTAATTGCTAAACAAATTTTTTTTAGCCGATTCTCTTAGGTATAAGATCTATTAAAAAAGGCGCAACACCACCAACGTGCAAAAGTCTGCTGCAAATGTATGCTGATCAAGAACACATTTGATGATTAAAAGTATAGAAAATTCCCCCTCCCTCATTGCATGTCCCACTACCATTGTACAATGTGTAGACATTAAAATTAGGGCTGCCATCATTAGTCGGAACGTCGACTTGTCAGTCAAAATGCAAGTTCGACAACGAAGTCGACAAAATTCCCGTCATGTCGACAGCAAACGATATCAATACTTACTTGAAAATATCCAAATGGCCCCAATACATTTCAATACACATTTCAACGTGTTATGTGCGCGTATTCTGCGGAAATATTGTTCACATTCATTTCATTTTCAAAAAATAAATTCACCCGGAAGTTCCCTTCATGACTTCTCTTCTCTCTTGCGAGACGTTGTACGAGATTTCGCCCGAGCAGTCGAAATAAATCCCGGTCGAAACATTGCAGGTATTTGTCCCATTTTCGTCTATAATATTCTATTAACTTGGCATTTAGTAACAATATTAGGCAATTACATACCAATATGAATATAAGTTATATGAAGCTTTTCCCCGATAGTGTATAAAGTGTGTTAATGAACCAGATAAAAATGTCACACACAGAACACAGAAATAATTTTTCTTTTTTTCCCGATGATTTTTTCTCCCTGGAAAGTTCGATTGTCGACAATATTTTCGACAGCAGAGTTCGACTGTCGACACTGACATTTGAGTTCGATGGCAGCCCTAATTAAAATAAAATAAAAATGATTTGGCACCCCGTGATTCATATCCATATTGACTTATGAGAAATAATCAAAATCTCATGAGTTCTCCCTCCTTCATTACTTTATCATTATACTGCATTGTCCAACTACCGTTTTACAAAGTGTAGACATTGAGATCCATAGAAACAAGCATCGATATCTATATTGCTAGACTTATGTTCACAATACATAATAAAATCAGAATCTCATAAGATCCCTCTCGCTCATTACTAGACTAGATGTGTCACACCAACCCAAAGTCGACCCGAATCGGGTCACAAACAATGACTTATCAATTTTGGGTTGGGTCAGTAAACTCAGGAATATAATTCTGTATTATTGTAAAATGCTTTATATACCTGATCCACACGCTTTTTATGGCCCGACCCCAAAAATATTTGACCTGCATTTCAATATAGTCAGAAAATGAAGTAATGCAGTAATGAGTAGAGGTGTCACAAATCTATATTGCTTCATTTGTGTTAACAAACAAAATCTCATAAGTCCCCCCTCCCTCATTCATGTATTACTGCATTGACCGGACTACCATTGTACATTGCCTTGACATTGAAATCTGTAGAAACTTGTTTTTGCTCTTCAGCCATCACTTTACTTTGGCATCAAAACTTTTTTAAACCATGCATGTGTGGTCAATCAGTTTGCTTAATTTAGGAAAATTATAGACACAATGCCGTAAATAAGTGGTCATCTGATTATTACTTTACTCATTTTATGTTAATTAGAACACTCAGTGATATGGCATCTAATATGCCTAAAGATCAAAATGTCCAGTTTGTCAAATCATAAGAGTAATTGTGTAATTATGTGTAGTCCACTAGAGCTTGTTCTTAAATCATTACAATGATACCGAAGATAAAAAAACCTTTTATGAATGATTAGTACAAAAACTTCAGGGCAACTAAAATCAAACATTGTTGCCCTCTATTTAAAAGTCACGGAACTAAAGTTTTTCATGGTGTTGACACTGAACTATGGTAGAAATATTTCTATGCCTTGACATTCCACAACAGTAGACAAACAACACAAATTTAAACACATTGACAAGGTCAAGGGAAAACATTAGTTGCAAGACTATGGAAGAACAACACCTTGAACAAGGTGTTGATCATTGGTAGTACTACTATCGAAAACCCTTGATCTTTTTGTGAGGGAAGACTAAGGCCTTTAACACAGTGGCAAAATAAAAAATGCCAGTGTATTTTCTTAAAATGTACTGTTTTAACTGTCACACGAACTAGTGTCAATGACACCACAGTACAATTTACAATACATGTGAAGGAGACAAAAAGACCTCAGGCAGAATGGAGTGTTATTGCTTTATTGTACATCATAATGTCTGAATACCTCAGTAGCAACAACATATCTTTCAACTCTGTCACACCAACAAGAGTCAGTGATGACATCATCAATTAATATTTTAAATCGAAAAAATATAAGCTAAGGATGAAATAACCCCATGGTCGAAGTAGCCTCATACGTTGAAGTTCAACGAAGGTCCCCATAAAACATTAAACACAACATTAAATAAAATAAACAAAGATATCAACTGATCAAGTTAACATTTGAAAGTCTATACGTAATTAAGCACAACTTCAATATTTAATCATTTGCAACTAGGCAACTAAATGACTGTTCATTTCATAAAAGGTTTCTCGATGTTTAGAGAGTTTCTAGAGTCAAATATAATATGGCGGTAATGATGGTATTTGTGAGCAAGAAACACTTCAAAGAGATGATTTTACAATTTAGAGAAATAATGTTTCTGTTTAGTAATGCTAGCCTATTAAATCATTCAAAATATGCAAGACAAGTGCCAAGGAAATGGAAAACTAATTACATGATCTAACGTGAGAAGAAACAATGTCTAATATTTTGCGCCCATGATGACCATTGAATAAAACATATACAGTACAATATAGGTGGTTTCATAATATTCTATATTCTCAAAATGTTAGTCTTTTTGAACGAATGTAGGATCTATTTTATCAAGGGTTTTCTACACATGTTTGGAAATTTTTACAGTTGTTCTTATGTTCTTAAATGTTCTTATAGTGTTCAAGAACTTATTTTGAGCTTGGGTTCTTCATGAACTATAAGGAACAGTTCTTGAACATTGAACTGGGATGAGACCATGCCTTGATGGAAAACACAAAATTGCATTATATGAAATATAATGTCACCTATGAAAATGCAGAAACTAAATAGCTCTCAAATCATGTCAAAAATTGGAAAATTATCAAAGTTAAATAGACTAAATAGCCATCAAGATAATAGTAACCATTGGAACATCTGTTATCTGTATGAAGTGAAAACAACATTTTGAAATGAAACGTTAAGCATGGGAAAATCAATGGTCACATAATAAAAAAGCTCTTTTGAAAAACAGTTCTTTTGAAAATGGATTCTACTAAAAGCATGAGCCTGTGAACGTGAATAGTAAAAATAATCGAGTCGGAGTCTCCTAAGATATTCGAGTTGGGACTCACTTAAAGACTCACTCACAACTCACTTAAAATTATACATGTTCATAATAATAAGAATTCAGGCAAAAACAATAGACTTGAAAATCTGGAGTATTATAAAAAATCAAGTCTGATTCCCCTAAGATATTCTACTTGGCACTCCGAGATTCACTTAATTATACATGTTCCTGGGCCTATGACTAAAAGGTAAACCTGCTTTACAACAGTGAGAAAACAGTATGAATGTGATGTAATATGGAAACAACATTCGCAGTGTATTGGTCACACATGAACAGTAGATCTACAAAGCGTTTTGATAAATAACTTAAAGACATCTTTTTAGGCACATTAGGAGGGAAAAAATGGAAAACAACTTGACAGTCAACAAATCCGCATATTCTTCAGATGATTATGAAAACAATGTTTCTATCTATATCATTAAAATTATAATGTTTCTTTGGATTTGTGGAGGAAATGGCTTGGTGATAACTGCATATCTAAAATACAAGACACTACAATCTGCCACAAATTATTGGATACTCCATTTAGCAATCGCAGATTTTTCTATGGGACTAGTCTTAATTTTGGAACTGTGTGGCACGGTATTTTTTGATGGTACTTGGAAAGAATATGACATTCCTCCCGCAGTGTTTTTTATTGTTTGTGCAATTCTTGAATTTTGTTACATCAGTACAGTTTGGATGTCATTATTGACACTAGTTGGTATAACAGTAGACAGATACATTGCTATATTTTGGCCATTGAGGTATCCAAACATTATGACATACAATACAGCTAGAGCTGCAGTAGGCGCGATGTGGGGCCTCGTTATCGGGTATAGCGTTGTCACAATATTAGAATGGCATTTAAGATCTGTGTCATCTGGAGAAATTGGATTCTGTGTACCAGACTATAATGGATATTCAATTGTACCAATGTTCATCTTTACAGCTATAGTCATGATCATTCTCTATACACGCATCTTTACTGTGGTTCATAAACAATCCAAGATGATCGATCCCCATGAAGACACAAGCACAAACCATGAAGAAACTGTTGTCAAGAAAATTTCAAGAAAGAACTTGATAATCATTAAAACTGCTGTGATCGTAATAGGAATATTTCTTATTTGTTGGATCCCAATGATAGTTCTGACTGGACTTTATCTATGGGACCCTAGTGACTTGGTTAATGAACTTTTACCGAATATGTATGAATATGTTTGGTTAATAACTATGGGAAACTCGGGTGTTAACCCGCTTATATACAGTTATAGACTGAAACCATTTCGAAAAGCATTCTGCAAATTGCTTCATATTAAAACAAGAAATCAAGATGATTAAACAGAAACAACAAGTAACTTAATTGAAAGGTTCAATGTTTTCACTCAGTCTAACAAAATGTGCTTTTAAGTCGTCATCCCGTCTATTTTTGTGAGTTGACTCCAGCTTTTCAAGCGACTTGCACCACTAAATATTGACAAGATTATTATGAACATTGATGCTTTGGTTATTAGAAAAATATTTATGGCGAAATTTGTATCATCTGGATCAGTCATTTTGAAAACAAAGTTGAGGATACTAAAAACATGGTTGTCATGGCTACAAATTACTATTCGTTTTAAATCTAGAAAATAAACTGTTCGTTGGGATAATTATTACTGTTTATACATTGGTTGATTAATAATATATGTGTGAGATGACTTAATGTTGCTGACATCAATAACTGTCCATTTGCTACCTGGCAACTACTGTACTAGAATAATGGTCATTTCAAATGAAAAAATGAATATAATGCCTCTCCATCAATTTGTAGGCTATTAAATTTTAGGAGTAGGAGTTAGTGATAGACAACATCAGTTATGACATTAATTACTTGAACTAAACGAACATTCCTTGAGTATGAAATAGAACTCTAAATGATGATGCCAGTTTTGAAATTAACTGATAAAAATAGAACATCTTTTGAAATGTAGTTTAGTACTCTTTCAATAAACCGTTTCTGCTATCAAAAAGCACATAAGATATCCGTAAAAGAGAGACAAATATCTAATCGGGTGAACTACAACATTGTACTATGTTATGTGGATAATAGGCATTTACATGTAGCATATTTGGAGAGCAAAAGTGGACACAAACCTAACGAAGTAATCTTAATAATAAATAATAATAAAAAATGGATGACAGCCAGACAATAAATAAAACATCAGATTCTGCGAGTTTCATTGTGCCTACTGTTCCAAGTTATATCACTAGAATAATAATGTTTCTCTGGATTTGTGGGGGAAATGGCTTGGTGATAACTGCATATCTAAAATACAAAACACTACAATCTGTCACGAATTATTGGATACTCCATTTAGCAATTGCAGATTTTACAATGGGAGTGGAAATAATTGTTGAACTTGGTGGTCAAATTTTTCTAGATGGATCTTGGATTGAATATGCCATTCCACCCGCGGTCTTTTTTGTCTACTGCTCAACTATTGTGATTCTTTACAACACTTCAACTTTCGTGTCATTATTGGCGCTAATTGGTGTAACAGTAGATAGATACATAGCTATATTTTGGCCACTGAGGTATCCAGACATCATGACATACAATAGAGCAAGAGCCGCAGCCGGAACAATGTGGGGTGTCCTTATTGGTTATAGCATTGTCATAATACTAGAATTGCGACTGAGATCTGGTGCATCGGGGAACATTGAAATTTGCGTGACAGATTTAACAGCATATCTATTTGGAGTAGCTTTCTCTTTAACAGCCATTATAATGATCATTCTCTACATACGCATCTTTACTGTGGTTCACAAACAGTCAAAGATGATCGCTCCCCATGAAGAAACTAGCACCAACCATGAAGAAACTGTTGCTAAGAAAACTCCAAGAAAGAATTTGATAATCATTAAAACTGCAATGATTGTGCTAGGAATATTTTTGCTGTGTTGGATACCAATGGTCATTTTCCTTGGATTTTACCTTTGGGATGCTAATGCTGAGTATAACATGACATTTTTGAGAATTTTTGAATACATTCGGTACATTTCTGTAGGCAATTCAGGGGTCAATCCCCTTGTATATAGTTATAGGCTGAAACCATTTCGAATGGCATTGTGCAAACTGCTCCACATCAAAACAGGAAATCAAGAGCAATAGATTTGTTGAATGTCCAAATATCCATGCGATAAGAAATATAATACTTCAAATCAAATCAAATTCTTTGACAATTACTGAGGACTAGTGCATCAGGAAACATTACTGATTGTACAAAGATATATATTGCAACGGCATATTTGTATGAAGCAGCTTTTATCCTCACAGCTGTAATCATGATTATTCTCTACATTCACATCTTCACTGTGGTTCACAAACAATCAATAAAGGACCCACAGTCCTGTGCTCACACAGTGTAGAACCTTTCTAAAGAGGAATGTATATCCTGATTTTCAAACAAAATTATTGATTTTGATTTGTAGTCTCGAACTATGAGAAACTTATAAAAAACAGTTGTGTGACCTCGTTTGATGACCTTTGACCTTGAAAATTTTACTTATTCAGAGCTCTGTAGGTCTTTTGTGATTAAGGTGACCAAAATTTACATCCAAATAATCAATTTGAAAAATCAATTTTTTTTACCTTTCCAAGGTCACTGAAGGTCAAATCTCAAAACTAAGGTCGGATTTGAACTCCTGGCAACTTGTAGACGATTTTCCCAAAACAATTTAGTCAAATTGAAGCAAGTTGAAAAATAACTTATTTTTACTGGTTTTTGATGTCAAATATCTCAAAAACAGTAAAAATTTGATGCAGACATATATTGAGAAACATGCAGGGAATGCTTAAAGATCTAATAGCAAAGGTTTTGCAAAAATAAATCAATGTAGTATAAAACAAATGTATGTATAATGAAGAAATAAATATATAATGAAAAAAATATATATGTGTTTGTAATATTGGTATAAACTTAAGATTAAAAAGTGTCACTATCTCTTTCATTTTTCAACAAATATAGGCTCACATGACATGTGACGCGGGGCAGGCAATTTTGATCTATCGTAGACCATATCAGTATCATATTGCTGATATTTCAACCTCGTCTTGCGAGGCCATTTTGATTTGAAACATCTTGAATTTGGTGTCAAAATGAAGCTGGTCACGCCCACTTTCAGAGTTATCAATGAATCATTTACTACGACTACTATATTCATTTAGGACGCGTGTAAAGTTAACCAATCAGAAAGACAATTGTTCCAAATATGGCAGTTCATTAACATTCAGTGTTTACTACTGCTTTTCGCGTCATGACAACACGAGTAGTAACCAATCAAGATGCCGTATTTTATCACGTGAGTTCAGAGTGACACGCACGCGACATGTTGTCTGAGGTGATGGCGATGTTGAACAATTTCTTCTCGGAATTTGTCCAGAGAAATCAGCGATTCTAAATTAAGGTAGGATCTGCCATTTTTTCCTGTACAAGTTATAACTTATCTCTATCGAATCCTAAAGTTTTGGAAGAAGATATGAAGCGTAGGTTTAAAAACGAAGCGATTAATTTGACGATCTGATTTTGCAATTTGCAATGGCCAATTTACTGCAAGTCCAGTGCATGTATTTGACAAGAGATAGCGCCAAGTCTTGTAGTCTTTGCAATCTTTGCAGAAAACCTGTTTTCATAATCTGTTTTCCGCATCTAGATTCAAACTGAATATGATAATAGGATCGCTGGAATCTTCATTCAATGGCAACGGGTCTTCATTCCAGAACTCACATTTTTAGTTGATTCTCCGTCATAGTTCTTGTCTAAAGTCCCCATATCTGCTCTCTTACTGCCATACTTGCACACATTTCCCCTCCTTAAATTGTCTATATTCAAATTACACCCTCTCGCCGATTTATATAGCCATTTCCCAGAACCCGGGAATCAGAATCGCTGATGTTTGCCATATTAAACATATTATATGTACTGTAATATCTGTACATTGCCTGCTACGCGTAATGGTCACGTGACTAGCGCGATACAGGAAAAATGGGGAATTTCGAAACAACAATTTTTGGGCACTTTTATTGCAAATTTCAGGTATTTATAAAGTGTTTGTGGTATAAAATATAATCCACAGACATAAATGAACATCCAAACTACATATTTCATTAAGTTTTGGAGCCTTTTCTGCTCTTAAATTAACATCTTTAAATCTAGTTTTGATGTAATTCATTGCAAGAAATGATCAAGTATAAGGCAAACTTTAAGAAACTTGTCAATCACAAAACCTGCCATTGACTTTATACATGAGAAAGTTCCCTGAAAATGACTCCCTAAAGTCCTGTTTTTTTGTCAAATATTATAGAATAAAAACCAAAAATTGTAATTCCAAGAGAGGACATATGATGCACATACAGCAACTACTACCACTTATTTGAAAGTTCTACTTCAACAAAGTGTCTTATATTTACAGAAAACCTGACTTTTTGACTTCAAAATCGGCAATCTCTCAGAAACCAGGCGAACTTGAGAAATGGCGATGATAGGTCAAACAGGCATTATGGACATGCATAAAATGAATGTGAATATGACTCAATACGAATAGCAGTTTTAATTTGTGCAGCCAATGATGATTGACTTAATACAAGAGAAAGTTCCCTGAAAATGACAAAGTCCTACTTTTTGTCAAATTTTATATAGTAAACACCAAAAACTGTAACTTCAAGAGCTCTGAAATCTTCAGAGAACATAAGTTGCATATACAGCAACTACTACAAGTTATTTGAAAGTTGTACTTCAATAAAGTGTCTAGTATTTACAGAAAATTTGACTTTTTGTCAAATCAGCAATTTCTTGGACACTGGGCAAACTTGGGAAATGGTGATGATAGGTCAAATAGGCATTATGAATATGCATAAAATGAATGTGGATATGACTCAATCCGAATAACAGTTTTAACTTGTGCAGCCAATGTTTACGGACGGACCAACGGACAAAAATGATCGCTCCCCATGAAGACACTAGCACCAACCAGGAAGAAACTGTTGCTAAGAAAACATCAAGAAAGAACTTCATAATTATCAAAACTGCTGTGATCTTAATAGGAATATTTCTTATTTGTTGGCTACCAATAGTAATTTTCACTGGGTTTTATTTTTGGAATATTAATGCCACATAAAGTGTAACTTTTATGACACTCTCTGAATACGTTTGGTTTATCTCTATGGGTAGCTCAGGTGTTAACCCACTTATATACAGTTATAGACTGAAACCATTCCGACAAGCATTCTGCAAATTGCTTCATATTAAAACAAGAAATCAAGACGATTAAAGAGAAACAACGAGAAACCTAATTGAAATGTTCAGTGTTTTCACTCAGTCAAACAAAATGTACTTTTTAGTCAACTTCCTGTCTATTTTTGAGTTGACTTGCACCACTTATAGTAACAAGATTATCTTAAACATTGATGCTCTGGTTATTAAGAAAAATGTTTATGATTATTTAATAATGGCGAAATTTGTATCATCTGGATCAGTCATTTTGAAAACAAACTAAAAACATGGTTTTCATGGCTACAAATTACTATTCGTTTTAAAATTATTACTGTTCATACATTGGTTGAATAATAATATATATGTGAGATGACTTAATGCTGTTGACATCAATAACTGTCCATTTGCAACCTGGCAACTACTGTACTAGAATAATGGTCATTTCAAATGAAAAATAAATATATGCCACTCCATCAATTTGTATGCTATTAAATTTTAGAAGTAGGAGTGTGATAGACAACATCAGTTAAATCATTAATTACTTGAGCTAAACGAACATTCCTTGAGTATGAAATAGAACTCTAAATGAAGATGACACAGTTTTGAAAGTAACTGATAAAAATAGAACATCTTTTGAAATGTAGTTTAGTACTCCTACAATACACCTTTTCTACTATCAAAAAGCAAATAAGATATCTGTAAAAGAGAGACAAATATCTAAACGGGTGAACTACAATGTTCTGTGGATAATAGGAATTAACAGGGAGCATATTTGGAAAGCAAAAGCGGACACAAACCTTAAGAATTAATCTTAATAATAAATGATAAAAAATGGATGACAACCAGACAATAAATAAAACATCAGATTCTGCGAGTTTCATTGTGCCTAATGTTCCAAGTTATATCACTAGAATAATAATGTTTTTATGGATTTGTGGAGGAAATGGCTTGGTGATAACTGCATATCTAAAATACAAGACACTACAATCGGTCACAAATTATTGGATACTTCATTTAGCAATTGCAGATTTTACAATGGGAGTAGAAATAATTGTTGAACTTGGTGGTCAAATTTTTCTTGATGGATCTTGGACTGAATATGCCATTCCACCAGCGGTCTTTTTTGTGTACTGTGCAACTATTGTGATTCTTTACAACACTTCAACTTTCATGTCATTATTGACACTAGTTGGTGTTACAGTAGATAGATACATTGCTATATTTTGGCCACTGAGGTATCCAGACATTATGACATACAATAGAGCAAGAGCCGCAGCCGTAACAATGTGGGTTGTCCTTATTGGGTATAGCATTGTCTCAATACTAGAACTGCGACTGAAATATGGAGCATCGGGGAACATTGAAATTTGCGTGACAGACTTAATACCATACCTATTTGGAGTAGCTTTCTCTTTAACAGCCATTATAATGATCATTCTCTACATACGCATTTTTACTGTGGTCCACAAACAATCCAAGATGGTCGCTCCCCATGAAGAAACTAGCACCAATCATGAAGAAACTGTTGCTAAGAAGACTCCAAGAAAGAATTTGATAATCATTAAAACTGCAATGATTGTACTAGGCATATTTCTAATGTGTTGGATACCAATGGTCATTTTCCTTGGATTTTACCTTTGGGATGCTAATGCAATGTATAACATGACATTTTTGAGAACTTTGGAATATATTCGGTACATATCTGTAGGCAATTCAGGGGTCAATCCCCTTGTATATAGTTATAGGCTGAAACCATTTCGAATAGCATTCTGCAAACTGCTCCACATCAAAACAGGAAATCAAGAGCAATAGATTTGTTGAATGTCCAAATATTCATGCTATAAGAAATATTCTTTGACAATTACTGAGGACTGCCGCATCAGGAAACATTACTGATTGTACAAAGATATATATTGCAACGGCATATTTGTATGAAGCAGCTTTTATCCTCACAGCTGTAATCATGATCATTCTCTACATTCACATCTTCACTGTGGTTCACAAACAATCAATAGACCCACGGTCCTGTACTCACACAGTGTAGAACCTACAGAGGAATGTATATCCTGATTTTCAAACAAAATTATTGATTTTGATTTGTAGTCTCGAACTTTGAGAAACTTAGATAGCACAGTTTGTGACCTAGTTTGAGGACCTTTGACCTTGAACATTTTACTTATTCAGAGCTCAGTAGGTTTTTTGTGATTAAGGTGACCAAAATTTACATGCAAATAATCAATTTGAAAAATCAACTTTTTTGACTTTTCCAAGGTCACTGATGGTCAAATCTCAAAACTAAGGTCAGATTTGAACTCCTGGTAACTTGTAAACAATTTTCCCCCAAAAATTTGGTCAAATTGAAGCAAGTTGAAAAATAATAATGATGTTATTCATTGAAAGGAATGAACAAGTATAGGGACAACTTTGAGAAACTTGTCAATCACAAAACCTGCCATTGACGATATACATGAGAAAGTTCCCTGAAAATGACTCCCTAAAGTCCTGCTTTTTGGCAAATTTTATAGAGTAACACCAAAAACTGTAATATCAAGAGCTCTGAAATCTTCAGAGAACATAAATTGCACATACAGCAACTACTACCACTTATTTGAAAGTTCTACTTCAACAAAGTGTCTTATATTTACAGAAAACTTGACTTTTTCAAAATCGGCAATTTCTCAGAAACCAGGCAAACTTGAGAAATGGCGATGATAGGTCAAACAGGCATTATGGATATGTATAAAATGAATGTGAATATGACTCAATACGAATAGCAGTTTTAATTTGTGCAGCCAATGATGATTGACTTTAAACAGAGAAAGTTCCCTGAAAATGACAAAGTCCTACTTTTTGTCAAATTTTATAGAGTAAACACCAAAAACTGTAATTTCAAGAGCTCTGAAATCTTCAGACAACATAAGTTGCATATACAGCAACTACTACAAGTTATTTGAAAGTTCTACTTCAATAAAGTGTCTAGTATTTACAGAAAATTTGACTTTTAGTCAAAATCAGCAATTTCTCGGACACAATGGCGAACTTGGGAAATGGTGATGATAGGTCAAATAGGCATTATGAATATGCATAAAATGAATGTGGATATGACTCAATTCCAAATAACAGTTTTAATTTGTACAAGCTAACTCAGTCAAACAAAATGTACTTTTTAGTCAACTTCATGTCTATTTCTTGAGTTGACTTGCACCACTAATATTGACAAGATTATCATGGCGAAATTTGTATCATCTGGATCAGTCATTTTGAAAACAAAGTTATGGTTACTAAAAACATGGTTGTCATGGCTACAAATTACTATTCGTTTTAAAATTATTACTGTTCATACATTGGTTGATTAATAATATATGTGTGAGATGACTTGATGTTGCTGACATCAATAACCATCCATTTGCTACCTGGCAACTACTATACTGGAATAATGCTCATTTCAAATGAAAAATGAAAATAATGCCTCTCCATCAATTTGTATGCTATTAAATTTTAGGAGTTGGAGTTAGTGATAGACAACGTCAGCCTTACATTAATTACTTGAACTAAACGAACATTCCTTTAGTATGAAATAGAAGTCTAAACGAAGATGACACCAATTTGAAAGTAACTGTTAAAAATAGAACATCTTTTGAAATGTAGTTAAGTACTCTTTCAATAAACTTTTTCTGCTATCAAAAAGCATATAACACATCAGATATCCGTAAAATAGAGACAAATATCTAAATGGGTGAACTACAATGCTTTGTGGATAATAGGAATTTACATGTAGCATATTTGGAGAGCAAAAGTAGACACAAACCTTAAGAAGTAATCTTAATAATAAATAATAAAAAATGGATGTCAACCAGACAATAAATAAAACATCAGATTCTGTGAGTTTCATTGTGCCTAATGTTCCAAGTTATATCACTAGAGTAATAATGTTTCTATGGATTTGTGGAGGAAATGGCTTGGTGATAACTGCATATCTAAAATACAAGACACTACAATCGGTCACAAATTATTGGATACTTCATTTAGCAATTGCAGATTTTACAATGGGAGTAGAAATAATTGTTGAACTTGGTGGTCAAATTTTTCTTGATGGATCTTGGACTGAATATGCCATTCCACCAGCGGTCTTTTTTGTGTACTGTGCAACTATTGTGATTCTTTACAACACTTCAACTTTCATGTCATTATTGACACTAGTTGGTGTTACAGTAGATAGATACATTGCTATATTTTGGCCACTGAGGTATCCAGACATTATGACATACAATAGAGCAAGAGCCGCAGCCGTAACAATGTGGGTTGTCCTTATTGGGTATAGCATTGTCTCAATACTAGAACTGCGACTGAAATATGGAGCATCGGGGAACATTGAAATTTGCGTGACAGACTTAATACCATACCTATTTGGAGTAGCTTTCTCTTTAACAGCCATTATAATGATCATTCTCTACATACGCATTTTTACTGTGGTCCACAAACAATCCAAGATGGTCGCTCCCCATGAAGAAACTAGCACCAATCATGAAGAAACTGTTGCTAAGAAAACTCCAAGAAAGAATTTGATAATCATTAAAACTGCAATGATTGTACTAGGCATATTTCTAATGTGTTGGATACCAATGGTCATTTTCCTTGGATTTTACCTTTGGGATGCTAATGCAATGTATAACATGACATTTTTGAGAACTTTGGAATATATTCGGTACATATCTGTAGGCAATTCAGGGGTCAATCCCCTTGTATATAGTTATAGGCTGAAACCATTTCGAATAGCATTCTGCAAACTGCTCCACATCAAAACAGGAAATCAAGAGCAATAGATTTGTTGAATGTCCAAATATTCATGCTATAAGAAATATTTGAAATCAAATCAAATTCTTTGAATTACTGAGGACTGCCGCATCAGGAAACATTACTGATTGTACAAAGATATATATTGCAACGGCATATTTGTATGAAGCAGCTTTTATCCTCACAGCTGTAATCATGATCATTCTCTACATTCACATCTTCACTGTGGTTCACAAACAATCAATAGAGGACCCACGGTCCTGTACTGACACAGTGTAGAACCTTCAGAGGAATGTATATATCCTGATTTTCAAACAAAATTATTGATTTTGATTTGTAGTCTCGAACTTTGAGAAACTTAGATAGCACAGTTTGTGACCTAGTTTGAGGACCTTTGACCTTGAACATTTTACTTATTCAGAGCTCAGTAGGTCTTTTGTGATTTAAGGTGACCAAAATTTACATGCAAATAATCAATTTGAAAAATCAACTTTTTGACCTTTCCAAGGTCACTGATGGTCAAATCTCAAAACTAAGGTCAGATTTGAACTCCTGGTAACTTGTAAATGATTTTACCCAAATAATTTGGTCAATTTGAAGCAAGTTGAAAAATAGCTTATTTTTACTGGTTTTTGACGTCAAATATCTCAAAAACAGTAAAAATTTGATGCAGACATATATTGAGAAATATGTAGGGAATGCTTAAATCTAGTAATAATGATGTAATTCATTGAAAGGAATGAACAAGTATAGGGACAACTTTGAGAAACTTTTCAATCACAAAACCTGCCATTGACGATATACATGAGAAAGTTCCCTGAAAATGACTCCCTAAAGTCCTGCTTTTTGGCAAATCTTATAAAGTAACACCAAAAACTGTAATATCAAGAGCTCTGAAATCTTCAGAGAACATAAATTGCACATACAGCAACTACTACCACTTATTTGAAAGTTCTACTTCAACAAAGTGTCTTATATTTACAGAAAACTTGACTTTTTCAAAATCGGCAATTTCTCAGAAACCAGGCAAACTTGAGAAATGGCGATGATAGGTCAAACAGGCATTATGGATATGTATAAAATGAATGTGAATATGACTCAATACGAATAGCAGTTTTAATTTGTGCAGCCAATGATGATTGACTTTAAACAGAGAAAGTTCCCTGAAAATGACAAAGTCCTACTTTTTGTCAAATTTTATAGAGTAAACACCAAAAACTGTAATTTCAAGAGCTCTGAAATCTTCAGAGAACATAAGTTGCATATACAGCAACTACTACAAGTTATTTGAAAGTTCTACTTCAATAAAGTGTCTAGTATTTACAGAAAATTTGACTTTTAGTCAAAATCAGCAATTTCTCGGACACAATGGCGAACTTGGGAAATGGTGATGATAGGTCAAATAGGCATTATGAATATGCATAAAATGAATGTGGATATGACTCAATTCCGAATAACAGTTTTAATTTGTACAAGCTAACTCAGTCAAACAAAATGTACTTTTTAGTCAACTTCATGTCTATTTCTTGAGTTGACTTGCACCACTAATATTGACAAGATTATCATGGCGAAATTTGTATCATCTGGATCAGTCATTTTGAAAACAAAGTTGTGGTTACTAAAAACATGGTTGTCATGGCTACAAATTACTATTCGTTTTAAAATTATTACTGTTCATACATTGGTTGATTAATAATATATGTGTGAGATGACTTGATGTTGCTGACATCAATAACCATCCATTTGCTACCTGGCAACTACTGTACTGGAATAATGCTCATTTCAAATGAAAAATGAATATAATGCCTCTCCATCAATTTGTATGCTATTAAATTTTAGGAGTTGGAGTTAGTGATAGACAACGTCAGCCTTACATTAATTACTTGAACTAAACGAACATTCCTTTAGTATGAAATAGAAGTCTAAACGAAGATGACACCAGTTTGAAAGTAACTGTTAAAAATAGAACATCTTTTGAAATGTAGTTAAGTACTCTTTCAATAAACTTTTTCTGATATCAAAAAGCATATAACACATCAGATATCCGTAAAATAGAGACAAATATCTAAATGGGTGAACTACAATGCTTTGTGGATAATAGGAATTTACAGGGAACGTATTTGGAGAGCAAAAGTGGACGCAAACCTTAAGAAGTAATCTTAATAATAAATAATGGATGTCAACCAGACAATAAATAAAACATCAGATTCTGTGAGTTTCATTGTGCCTAATGTTCCAAGTTATATCACTAGAGTAATAATGTTTCTATGGATTTGTGGAGGAAATGGCTTGGTGATAACTGCATATCTAAAATACAAGACACTACAAACAGTCACAAATTATTGGATACTGCATTTAGCAATTGCAGATTTTACAATGGGATTGGAAATAATTTTTGAACTTGGTGGTCAACTTTTTATTGATGGATCTTGGACTGAATATGCCCTTCCACCCGTGGCCTTTTTTGTGTACTGTGCAACTATTGTGATTCTTTACAACACTTCAACTTTCATGTCATTATTGGCACTAATTAGTGTAACAGTTGATAGATACATTGCTATATTTTGGCCACTGAGGTATCCAGACATTATGACATACAATAGAGCAAGAGTCGCAGCTGGAACAATGTGGGGTGTCCTTTTTGGGTATAGCATTGTCTCAATACTAGAATTGCGACTGAGATATGGTGCATGGGGGAACATTGAAATGTGTGTTACAGACTTAACAGCATATATATTTGGAGTAGCTTTCTTTTTAACAGGCATTATAATGATCATTCTCTACATACGCATTTTTACTGTGGTTCATAACAGTCAAAGATGATCGCTCCCCATGAAGAAACTGGCACCAACCATGAAGAAACTGTTGCTAAGAAAACTCCAAGAAAGAATTTGATAATCATTAAAACTGCAATGATTGTACTAGGCATATTTCTAATGTGTTGGATACCAATGGTCATTTTCCTTGGATTTTACCTTTGGGATGCTAATGCAACGTATAACATGACATTTTTGAGAACTTTGGAATATATTCGGTACATATCTGTAGGCAATTCAGGGGTCAATCCCCTTGTATATAGTTATAGGCTGAAACCATTTCGAATAGCATTCTGCAAACTGCTCCACATCAAAACAGGAAATCAAGAGCAATAGATTTGTTGAATGTCCAAATATTCATGCTATAAGAAATATTCTTTGACAATTACTGAGGACTGCCGCATCAGGAAACATTACTGATTGTACAAAGATATATATTGCAACGGCATATTTGTATGAAGCAGCTTTTATTCTCACAGCTGTAATCATGATCATTCTCTACATTCACATCTTCACTGTGGTTCACAAACAATCAATAGACCCACGGTCCTGTACTCACACAGTGTAGAACCTTCAGAGGAATGTATATCCTGATTTTCAAACAAAATTATTGATTTTGATTTGTAGTCTCGAACTTTGAGAAACTTAGATAGCACAGTTTGTGACCTAGTTTGAGGACCTTTGACCTTGAACATTTTACTTATTCAGAGCTCAGTAGGTCTTTTGTGATTAAGGTGACCAAAATTTACATGCAAATAATCAATTTGAAAAATCAACTTTTTTGACTTTTCCAAGGTCACTGATGGTCAAATCTCAAAACTAAGGTCAGATTTGAACTCCTGGTAACTTGTAAACAATTTTCCCCCAAAAATTTGGTCAAATTGAAGCAAGTTGAAAAATAATAATGATGTTATTCATTGAAAGGAATGAACAAGTATAGGGACAACTTTGAGAAACTTGTCAATCACAAAACCTGCCATTGACGATATACATGAGAAAGTTCCCTGAAAATGACACCCTAAAGTCCTGCTTTTTGGCAAATTTTATAGAGTAACACCAAAAACTGTAATATCAAGAGCTCTGAAATCTTCAGAGAACATAAATTGCACATACAGCAACTACTACCACTTATTTGAAAGTTCTACTTCAACAAAGTGTCTTATATTTACAGAAAACTTGACTTTTTCAAAATCGGCAATTTCTCAGAAACCAGGCAAACTTGAGAAATGGCGATGATAGGTCAAACAGGCATTATGGATATGTATAAAATGAATGTGAATATGACTCAATACGAATAGCAGTTTTAATTTGTGCAGCCAATGATGATTGACTTTAAACAGAGAAAGTTCCCTGAAAATGACTAAGTCCTACTTTTTGTCAAATTTTATAGAGTCAACACCAAAAACTGTAATTTCAAGAGCTCTGAAATCTTCAGAGAACATAAGTTGCATATACAGCAACTACTACAAGTTATTTGAAAGTTCTACTTCTATAAAGTGTCTAGTATTTACAGAAAATTTGACTTTTAGTCAAAATCAGCAATTTCTCGGACACATGGCGAACTTGGGAAATGGTGATGAAAGGTCAAATAGGCATTATGAATATGCATAAAATGAATGTGGATATGACTCAATCCGAATAACAGTTTTAATTTGTACAAGCTAACTCAGTCAAACAAAATGTACTTTTTAGTCAACTTCATGTCTATTTCTTGAGTTGACTTGCACCACTAATATTGACAAGATTATCATGGCGAAATTTGTATCATCTGGATCAGTCATTTTGAAAACAAAGTTGTGGTTACTAAAAACATGGTTGTCATGGCTACAAATTACTATTCGTTTTAAAATTATTACTGTTCATACATTGGTTGATTAATAATATATGTGTGAGATGACTTGATGTTGCTGACATCAATAACCATCCATTTGCTACCTGGCAACTACTGTACTGGAATAATGCTCATTTCAAATGAAAAATGAATATAATGCCTCTCCATCAATTTGTATGCTATTAAATTTTAGGAGTTGGAGTTAGTGATAGACAACGTCAGCCTTACATTAATTACTTGAACTAAACGAACATTCCTTTAGTATGAAATAGAAGTCTAAACGAAGATGACACCAGTTTGAAAGTAACTGTTAAAAATAGAACATCTTTTGAAATGTAGTTAAGTACTCTTTCAATAAACTTTTTCTGCTATCAAAAAGCATATAACACATCAGATATCCGTAAAATAGAGACAAATATCTAAATGGGTGAACTACAATGCTTTGTGGATAATAGGAATTTACAGGGAACGTATTTGGAGAGCAAAAGTGGACGCAAACCTTAAGAAGTAATCTTAATAATAAATAATAAAAAATGGATGTCAACCAGACAATAAATAAAACATCAGATTCTGTGAGTTTCATTGTGCCTAATGTTCCAAGTTATATCACTAGAGTAATAATGTTTCTATGGATTTGTGGAGGAAATGGCTTGGTGATAACTGCATATCTAAAATACAAGACACTACAAACAGTCACAAATTATTGGATACTGCATTTAGCAATTGCAGATTTTACAATGGGAGTGGAAATAATTTTTGAACTTGGTGGTCAAATTTTTATTGATGGATCTTGGACTGAATATGCCATTCCACCCGCGGCCTTTTTTGTGTACTGCGCAACTATTGTGATTCTTTACAACACTTCAACTTTCATGTCATTATTGGCACTAATTAGTGTAACAGTTGATAGATACATTGCTATATTTTGGCCACTGAGGTATCCAGACATTATGACATACAATAGAGCAAGAGTCGCAGCTGGAACAATGTGGGGTGTCCTTTTTGGGTATAGCATTGTCTCAATACTAGAATTGCGACTGAGATATGGTGCATGGGGAAACATTGAAATGTGTGTTACAGACTTAACAGCATATATATTTGGAGTAGCTTTCTTTTTAACAGGCATTATAATGATCATTCTCTACATACGCATTTTTACTGTGGTTCACAAACAGTCAAAGATGATCGCTCCCCATGAAGAAACTAGCACCAACCATGAAGAAACTGTTGCTAAGAAAACTCCAAGAAAGAATTTGATAATCATTAAAACTGCAATGATTGTACTAGGCATTTTTCTAATGTGTTGGATACCAATGGTCATTTTCCTTGGAGTTTACCTTTGGGATGCTAATATAACTTATAACCTGACATTTTTGAGAATTTTTGAATACATTCGGTACATTTCTGTAGGCAATTCAGGGGTCAATCCCCTTGTATATAGTTATAGGCTGAAACCATTTCGAATGGCATTCTGCAAACTGCTCCACATCAAAACAGGAAATCAAGAGCAATAGATTTGTTGAATGTCCAAATATCCATGCGATAAGAAATATTTGAAATCAAATCAAATTCTTTGACAATTCTAATAAACAATTAATAATAAAAATATTCCGCTTTACACAACAGCACTATTAAGTCAATGGTTACCAGGCAACTAAAATGTGGATAATTAGGATGAATTTGTAAAATATTCTTGTTTCAAAGTGACTGTAAGTGATACTTTAAGTAGTATTTATCTGCCCTTCCCAGACACTAACCTTTACTTTAAATAATTAATAACACTTTGGTTTGGCACTGAGATGAGCTCTACCATACTAAATGCTCATAGATATGATCAAAGGGAAGTGTTAAAAAATGAAATAGAGTGGCAAATATAGAATAATGTAAAAAGACATGACATTAACGTAATACATAATGGCAATGTAAAATTATGTAAACAAATGTGACATAAACTTTATAAATAATGACAAATGTAGATTTATGTAAACAAACATGACATAAGCATTATAAATAAAAGGTGAAAATTGAAAAGCCATCACTTATCTAAACGGATTGCACCAGGAGAAGGATAGACTCTAGATTCACATATTGGACCAAGGATAAAGGAATCAAGCTAAAGATAAGACTATTTCACTTAGAAATCGCAAAGGCCGAAATTTAATATAGACAAACACTAACCTGAAGAGAAATAAATCTTGTAAAAATGGATTACACAGGTTACATGGATTACAATCTAACAGTCAACGAAACATCATATTCTTTGTATTACCCTGAATTCAATGTTTTTAAGTATATCATTAGATTGATAATATGTCTGTGGATTTGTGGAGGAAATGGCTTGGTGATAACTGCATATCTAAAATACAAGACACTACAATCTGACATGAATTATTGGATACTCCATTTAGCAATTGCAGACTTAACTATGGGAGTTGAAATAATTTTCGAACTTTGCAAATTTTTTCTTGATGGAACTTGGACAGAAAATGCTGTCCCACCTCAAGCCTTTTTTGTCTACTGTTCATCTTTTGTGATTCTTTACAACATTTCTACTGTGATGTCATTATTGGCGCTAATTGGTGTAACAGTAGATAGATACATTGCAATATTTTGGCCACTGAGGTATCAAGACATTATGACATACAACAGAGCTAGAGCTGTAGTTGGCACAATGTGGGTCCTCGTTATCGGATATAGCTGTGGTGCAATTTTAGAGTTCCAGCTGAGGACTGGCGCATCAGGAAACATTACTGATTGTACAAAGATATATATTGCAACGGCATATTTGTATGAAGCAGCTTTTATCCTTACAGCTGTAATCATGATCATTCTCTACATTCACATCTTCACTGTGGTTCACAAACAATCAAAAATGATCGCTCCCCATGAAGACACTAGCATCAACCAGGAAGAAACTGTTGCTAAGAAAACATCAAGAAAGAACTTGATAATCATTAAAACGGCTGTGATTGTAATAGGAATATTTCTTATTTGTTGGCTACCAACAGTAGTTGTCACTGGACTGTATCTTTGGAATGTTAATGCCACATACAGTGTAACTTTTATAACACTTTGCGAATATATTTGGTATATTTCCATTGGTAGCTCAGGTGTTAACCCACTTATATATAGTTATAGACTGAAGCCATTTCGAAGAGCATTCTGTAAACTGCTTCATATCAAAACAGGAAATCTTGAGGATTAGACTGTCAACCAAAATAGAATGAAGATAACCAAAGTAGAAAAGGTACTTTTGATTGCCATCCAGCGTAATATGTAATATGTAAATATAATATGATTCAAAAGGTTATGTAATAAAGTCGATATTTTAAAACAATTAGAGACTACACCTTTAAAATATTAGGAACATGATTGCCACCCAGTGTAATATGTAATATGTAAATATAATATGATTCAAAAGGTTATGTAATAAAGTCGATATTTTAAAACAATTAGAGACTACACCTTTAAAATATTAGGAACATGATTGCCACCCAGTGTAATATGTAATATGTAAATATAATATGATTCAAAAGGTTATGTAATAAAGTCGATATTTTAAAACAATTAGAGACTACACCTTTAAAATATTAGGAACATGATTGCCACCCAGTGTAATATGTAATATGTAATATGTAAATATAATATGATTCAAAAGGTATATGTAATAAAGTCGATATTTTAAAACAATTAGAGACTACACCTTTAAAATATTAGGAACATGATTGCCACCCAGTGTAATATGTAATATGTAAATATAATATGATTCAAAAGGTATATGTAATAAAGTCGATATTTTAAAACAATTAGAGACTACACCTTTAAAATATTAGGAACATGATTGCCACCCAGTGTAATATGTAATATGTAAATATAATATGATTCAAAAGGTATATGTAATAAAGTCGATATTTTAAAACAATTAGAGACTACACCTTTAAAATATTAGGAACATGATTGCCACCCAGTGTAATATGTAATATGTAAATATAATATGATTCAAAAGGTATATGTAATAAAGTCGATATTTTAAAACAATTAGAGACTACACCTTTAAAATATTAGGAACATGATTGCCACCCAGTGTAATATGTAATATGTAAATATAATATGATTCAAAAGGTATATGTAATAAAGTCGATATTTTAAAACAATTAGAGACTACACCTTTAAAATTTTAGGAACATGATTGCCACCCAGTGTAATATGTAATATGTAAATATAATATGATTCAAAAGGTATATGTAATAAAGTCGATATTTTGAAACAATTAGAGACTACACCTTTAAAACATTAGGAACATGTATTTGGAAGACATATATCCTATTGAAACTAAATTCCCTAAATATCCAGTCAAAGTTATTATTTCCAGAGGTACAGTCTCCTTCGTTCATGTATCTTTATCAATAACTTTATAAACAGGTCATAATAATAAACTTTTGTCTTCACTTAACCAGCTTTGGATACAAAATTCCCCAATTTTCCAAGACAGCATCTCATTTCAAAATTTCCTGATATTTCGGGCCCATTTGGCCTAATTTCAAAATTGATGTTGGAAAAAATAAGACATTTCCCCGGTACTTCCAGTTCTCTAGGAACCCTTACAAATAGTAACATTTACCTCGTATCTGTCTGCAAGGGTAATCGTCTTGAAGTTCTTCAACTTCCTCAAATCCCAGAGTTTCACAACAGAATCATCAGCCGATGTTGCCAGGTAATAACCTATAAGAACACATTCAATTGTATAACACTTTCATTATGATGACAAGAGACTTTGTGACGTTGTCATGTAATTACATATAAGAACACATTTATGTGTAAACACTTTCATTATGATGACAAGAGACTTTGTGACGTTGTCATGTAATAACATATAAGAACACATTTATATGTAAACACTTTCATTATGATGAGACTTTATGACGTTGTCATGTAATAACATATAAGAACACATTTATGTGTAAACACTTTCATTATGATGACAGAGACTTTGTGACATTGCCAGGTAATAACATATGAGAACACATTCATGTGTAAACACTTTCATTATGGTGAGACTTTATGGCGTTGTCAGGTAATAACATATAAGAACACATTCATGTGTAAACACTTTCATTATGATGACAGAGACTTTGACTTTGATTTATACAATGTATTCATTGACTTTTCTAAACCATTTAGCATTCAAAATTAAAAGCAATTAGGCAAGATGACATTGGAAATCCTTTTTACCATTTTCTGAGAAAGCTATGCTTGTGATTGGTCCAGAATGTCCGGGGAAGTTAGCCACATCTGTTCGCTCTTTCAGATCCCAAATCTTGATGATGGAATCTTCAGTTCCCGTTCCAAAGATCAAACCATCAGGATGAAACTGCGCACAAGTGAGAGCTGAAAAAATGATGAAATCAATGAGACATTTTATAGAGTAACAGGCAATAGGGTCATGAATTGTGCATGCTCTCTGAAAAATTGGACTGTCTGATTTTCTAAAAATTCTATAGTACAGAGTGTGCACTATTTCTTTATACCAAATAGACTGTATCTGGACTCAAACTATTAGTATTTTTCTTCAACTGTGCCCTCTATTTGAGGAAAAGGGCTCATAGGTTTATTCACAAAACTTATCTACAGAAAAAAACTAAAACCTATTCACACTTTGTATTTTCAACATCCCCTCCTTGAGTGATTCGTTTTCAAAAAAATAATATTTTTCCCATCCCTTTTGTCGAGATTTTATACAAGTTGGACACCATGATAACTAACTGATGTTATGTTTCTAATAGTTATTCTGAATTTATTTTCTAATTTTTGATAAGATATGATTAAGATGTAACAAAATTTGTTCCTACCATTTTGTGAGGATGAATCAGATACTTTAGTGAGAACGCGTCCAGTGCGAATGTCAGAGAAAGCCCAATGCTGAAAGTAAAATAGTCAATTATGACAAAATTATTTCACAATTAGAAATTTTTTATTTTGACAGATTTTATCACATATACTGTACACATATATTCACATTGTAGTGGTGAGTAAAGGATGTGTCTGGATATATGCCCTTTTGGTCCCTCAGTCAAATGTATGTGAAACATGGTTTTTATTACTGTCCTAGTTATATTTGATAAGTATATTTACTTTTTCATGAGTTTTGATGCATAATTAACCCCCTGCTGAGAGTTAGAATAAATTTCTTAACAAATAAAAAAGGGTCATTATCATAGAAAAAAACACCAATGGCAACATGTATGACATACAAAGAAGAAATAACTTAAGATCCATCAAGAATTAAAAAGAAAATCATATTTTTGAAATATATCTAAGGATTAAAATATTTTTCAAATTTTTGAATTTCCCGCCAGTTTAATTTGAAGGGGGAAAAACAAGATGGCTGCCATTTGATGTAAGAAATATCAGAAAAAAAGTTGCTTCACTTTTAGTTTTCACATTGAGCACAGTTTTCCGGTTTAGGTTTTTTGACTGATTCTGACTCTTCATCACCAGGTTCATGTATAGAGATTATAAAATTGAAACCAAAATGTTGTGCTCAGCATGAATTTGACTGAAATATGTGTAACTTCACCAACACAATTGAAGTGTCAAAACGGGATGCTCAGTACCTTTGAGTGACTATAATCCCTTGATTACCCAGATAAACACCAATTCACTTATCCAGAAATACCATTCAATGTCTATACAAAGAAAGTAAGCAATGTTTTGGAGGATATGTTTCACACTTTTTGTATAAATAATTCATTTAATATTTGGTAGGGGTGAGACGACAACCCGATGAGTCGAGGACTCGCGGGTTTGGGGCTTCGAGTCGAGTCGAATCGAGTCGAAGTTGATGAATCGAATCATTTTCGAGTTGAGAAAAATATTCGAAAAAATAAAAAAATTCAGAAAAATACTGTCAATATGCATGTTTTTACTCGATATTGCGTTGAATATATAAGTTTCAATGACTTGGATATGCTTGTATTAAATTATTATATTGTATGTACACATAAATGAAAGAATATATGTAATAAAATCAGAATAAACTTACGACGAATTGTGTTTGTTTATATTTCCGGCTTTCCACCATTGACGCATTAAAAATACGAACGGTCAAAAGTGATGTTGTTCGCACTTCGCGCGACTCGAAACGGATTCGAAACTCGAATCGTCATTTTCTGACTCGAATCGGATTCGACTCGAATCGGATTTTTTCGACTCGTCTCACCCCTAATATTTGGCATTGATTTTTTGTCAATTCTGACAAAGTGATATGCACTGTCTTTCATCCCAATATTCTTCATCAATTGTGATACAAATTGATATTTTTGTAATCTCATAAGAAGGATAAGATATTGAAGTTTAGTAATATGTGGGATTGAGTTGGTTTTTCAGACATTACAATTTTCAATATTTTCTAAGTCGATACCCAGACTCATTCCCAGACTCATCCTTTTTTTTGATTGTGGTCCCTCAAAAATTTGAGTTGTGATTCAATGCAAATGACAGCAAGTGAAGTTCACAAATTACCACAATTACACAAAAAATATTTTGTAAGTCCATTACCAAGAGGAAAGAGTGATTGCTAATGGCAGTCAAGCAGCAGAGAGTTTCGAACCCTGCATGGTGAGTACTTACAGAATCGGTAGAGGAGCTGAGAAGGTAGTCTCCAGTGGCGTGCAGACTGAGTCCTGTTACACTAGACTCGTGAGCTCGAACAATCTGGGCACAGGAGGCTGTCTGTATTCCCCATACTCTTATGGTCGCGTCTGGAGATGCTGTGAATACTAACTCCTGCAAAATATGGTACAATCTGAGTAAACACAATCTACAATGTCATGAGTTGTTATAATTTGATGACACTCTGAATCAAAAAACAAACCATTTTAAATGTATCAATCAAACAGACCATGTGCCATAAAGAAGGCTAAACCACTTCTAGAAACTTCTCCCAGATTTCTCAGTGATGTCATCCTTGGTGACAATGATGGTGAAAGTGATGTCATCCTTGGTCACAAAGAACAGTGATGTCATCCATTGGGACAGTGATGTCATCCATGGTGACAGTGATGTCATCCGTGGTGACAATGATGTCTTCCATGGTGACAGTGATATCATCCATGGTCACAAAGGTGTCATCCATGGTAACAGTGATGTCATCCATGGTAACACTGATGTCATCCATGGTGACAGTGATGTCATCCATGTTGACAGTGGCTTACCTCATTGGGATGATATATGACGTTTGTGACCTTCCTTGTATGGCCCTTCAATATGGCAATAACTTGCTCTGTGTCTTTGTTGAACACAACGGCATTCTTGTCATTTCCTCCTGTCACAATTCTTGAAGTGTCTCGCTTGTTGATGTCCATGGATAGGATACCTGGCACACTGGCACTGTGTAGACCCTGGAAACGAAGATCGATGATTGTTTTAAACAATTTTCATACAATTTCGGTGATCTCCCCAGCACTGAGCACTTTAAACAACTAATATCTTATTGCAAGTCCAATGTCAGATGTTCTGTTATACTAGAATTGTTCTTATTTTTCTTATTTTCAAAGTAAAGTCATTTCATGATAGGAAGACGCATAAAAAACCAAAGCAATTTTTCTGAGCCATTACATGTTTAGATAATTACAACATGTACATGTTCATAGACTTATCACTATGAGTATTCATATATGTGTAAGTGTTCATATAGTGTGTAAGTGTTCATATAGTGTGTAAGTGTACATATACGAGGGTACATTTAAGTGTTCAGACACAAGTGTTCATATACTTACCACATGTGATGCCATTTGTCTGTATGAACGGATGGATTCCACTGTAGCAAGGCCTTCTGGGATTGTTTTACCTCTCTTCTTACGCTCAGCAGTGAGAAGCGTGGCCTTATCTTGAAGCTAAAAAAATAAAATTGAGAACACATCATGATATTGACATATTCAGATTCACCTCCAATCTGCACTCTAAAATCACAGTACTGTATGGTACATTAAGAGTATGGTACTGTACAGTACCATTTGAGTATGGTTTCATAGGGTTTTGTTAGAGTATGATGCTGTCCAGTGATCACAGAAAGTGTTCATCCCAATCCACACTCTAAAATCACAGTACTGTATGGTACATTAAGAGTATGGTACTGTACAGTACCATTTGAGTATGGTATCATAGGGTTTTGTTAGAGTATGATGCTGTCCAGTGATCACAGAAAGTGTACATCCCAATCCACACTCTAAAATCACAGTACTGTATGGTACATTAAGAGTATGATACTGTATAGTACCATTGAGTATGGTATCATAGGGTTTTGTTAGAGTATGATGCTGTCCAGTGATCACAGAAAGTGTTCATCCCAATCCACACTCTAAAATCACAGTACTGTATGGTACATTAAGAGTATGGTACTGTACAGTACCATTTGAGTATGGTTTCATAGGGTTTTGTTAGAGTATGATGCTGTCCAGTGATCACAGAAAGTGTTCATCCCAATCCACACTCTAAAATCACAGTACTGTATGGTACATTAAGAGTATGATACTGTATAGTACCATTTGAGTATGGTTTCATAGGGTTTTGTTAGAGTATGATGCTGTCCAGTGATCACAGAAAGTGTTCATCCCAATCCACACTCTAAAATCACAGTACTGTATGGTACATTAAGAGTATGGTACTGTACAGTACCATTTGAGTATGGTATCATAGGGTTTTGTTAGAGTATGATGCTGTCCAGTGATCACAGAAAGTGTTCATCCCAATCCACACTCTAAAATCACAGTACTGTATGGTACATTAAGAGTATGGTACTGTACAGTACCATTTGAGTATGGTATCATAGGGTTTTGTTAGAGTATGATGCTGTCCAGTGATCACAGAAAGTGTTCATCCCAATCCACACTCTAAAATCACAGTACTGTATGGTACATAAAGAGTATGATACTGTATAGTACCATTTGAGTATGGTATCATAGGGTTTTGTTAGAGTATGATGCTGTCCAGTGATCACAGAAAGTGTTCATCCCAATCCACACTCTAAAATCACAGTACTGTATGGTACATTAAGAGTATGGTAATGTACAGTACCATTTGAGTATGGTTTCATAGGGTTTTGTTAGAGTATGATGCTGTCCAGTGATCACAGAAAGTGTTCATCCCAATCCACACTCTAAAATCACAGTACTGTATGGTACATTAAGAGTATGGTAATGTACAGTACCATTTGAGTATGGTATCATAGGGTTCTGTTAGAGTATGATGCCGTCCAGTGATCACAGAAAGTGTTCATCCCAATCCACACTCTAAAATCACAGTACTGTATGGTACATTAAGAGTATGGTAATGTACAGTACCATTTGAGTATGGTATCATAGGGTTCTGTTAGAGTATGATGCCGTCCAGTGATCACAGAAAGTGTTCATCCCAATCCACACTCTAAAATCACAGTACTGTATGGTACATAAAGAGTATGATACTGTACAGTACCATTTGAGTATGGTATCATAGGGTTTTGTTAGAGTATGATGCTGTCCAGTGATCACAGAAAGTGTTCATCCCAATCCACACTCTAAAATCACAGTACTGTATGGTACATTAAGAGTATGATACTGTATAGTACCATTTGAGTATGGTTTCATAGGGTTTTGTTAGAGTATGATGCTGTCCAGTGATCACAGAAAGTGTTCATCCCAATCCACACTCTAAAATCACAGTACTGTATGGTACATTAAGAGTATGGTACTGTACAGTACCATTTGAGTATGGTATCATAGGGTTCTGTTAGAGTATGATGCTGTCCAGTGATCACAGTAAGTGTTCATCCCAATCCACACTCTAAAATCACAGTACTGTACAGTACATTAAGAGTATGGTAATGTACAGTACCATTTGAGTATGGTGCCATACATTGTTCATGATATGGAACAGTACTGTTTTAGTCTACAGTAACGTAGTAAAAATGGTACCGTGCGGTACTATTGGAGATTGGCTGTATCTATAGAGAAATATGAGGTAAATGAACGTGAACTATTACTTACCTTCTGCAGTACGTCATCAGTCATGCCGGCCTCCTCCATTGGCTCTTCAGCTCTTTCTGGGGCCTCAGCACCATAGGCCTGTAATGTAGACCAAACATAATACAGGGTCACATTTTAAAATGAAAAAAACAGTTGGAAACAGTAAGCCAGTAAATAAATAAAGCAAACAGGCTTATAATTAACACTCTAAATTGTATAGAAATGGAAGAAAATTTTGATCTTCACTCAAATTTTTAAGAGATATTGGGATGAATAGACAAGAATTGAATAAACATTCAGGTCAAATATATAATGACGGCAAACTTGTGTGAATCACTTACGGGAGCGGCAGCCGGAGCAGCAACCCCAGCTTGGGGTTTCAATGTTGCCAAAGCCTCACGGGCGGCTGTCACCTCCTTAGTTAGACGAGCAATCACACGACAGGCTGCATCGTGCTGGTAGAGGGCGTGACTGAGTTCTTGACGAGCTGTCTGGAGCTGCTGGCGTAGTGTAAAGCTGTGTAACATAACTGCATCCTGGAAAATACATGAATATTGTGTACAACTACAGAAAATCCATGTATTGGTAATACCTACACTGAATCATAGGCAAGCCACACTCCTTTTACAGATAATTTCATCATTTTGATATGAAAGATCTTGGTAATCTAAAATACATTTTGTTTCATGGCCTAAGGAGAGATAGAATCTGAAATAAAAAAATTAGCTTCTTAGGCAATTTAAAATTCAATATGTAACATCTCCCTTCTATGACTTAAGAAAATATTTTGTTTTTACCATCCCACTCTCCTAAAAGTTGACCAGAATTGTCAGGACATTTATCATATAATTAACTTTGAATGGTCTTCCATGCAGAAAGTGTCATGAGCTCCTGTGAAGGAATGTTCAATATCAATAAGCTTACCCATTCATCCTGCAGAGATTTGAGGATGGCTGGTATACTTGTGGCTGAAGGGGGACGAGGCTTGGCCAGGGGAGAGGCTGAAAAATAGCACAATAACCTTTATAACAAGAGTTTCTGTGAAAAGCTTATGTTTTTATGGCCTGTGATTTCAGACTATAAAATGTGCAGTGTATATTATATATTCATGAATCCAATTATGCATCTTATCTGTATATTAGATAAATTCTCACGTTATGAAAAAATGTCATTATTGAGGTTGTTATTATAACCTCAGATGAATTCTGCAATTTATAGTATCATACAATATAGAACTTACAGAGATATTTGTCAGCTGATTAGCATTTAAAATATGTAGATATAAAACAGCAATTTAGGAACCATAACTTTATGTGCTTTAACATATTCTGCTTACTTTTGATATCTATAAGCATTTCTACTGTGAGTTTCTCCCCATTCATAGGGTCTGTACCATTCTCCAATACATATTTCTCTATGAGACGTCTCTCATAGACATTTCCTGATGTTGGAGAAACAACAGGGTTGTCTGGGACCTCGTTACTAACTGGAATGGAAGATAAACAGATTTAATACCAGAAGATGTCTTTTATAGACATTCCCTGGCCTGATATTGGAGAAACATCCCTTTTGTCTGGGACCATGTTATGTTACAATGTAATTTCTGGGGTATATATATAAGACAGTAATGAAGGGCATGTGTTAGAATTCCTGGTATATAATGTGTTCAGATATTAATCAGAAATTTTGCATCGAATGAAATACTTTTTCTATTTTTTCCATTTAATTTATCTTTGTTTGCAGAGCTGAAATTTTTTTTGAAATTGTGTCGGTTTTCAAGATTTCCAATGCGATGATGAAGTACAGTATTGAGACTGGCTGGTTGAAATAACGAACAGTCTTCTGGATTGGCTGGCTGAAATGATGTGACGGTCTTGTGGACTGCATTTAATAGAGTCTCTGGCCAATTCTTGTCTAGAAGTAATTTCATCTGGAACACTGTGAACCCATGGGCTTTCCATGGTGAACCATTGGAAAAAGCTGGTGGTCATATTTTATATTTATTATTAATGTTTTAAAAATCGCCAGATAAATAAATCATGAATTAAAATGGAACTGGTTGGGCTCCTTGATGAGATATTGCATGATTTTGTCAGGATTTTGTCAAAAATTAAAATAAACGGCTCCAAGAAAAATGGCGATATTCGAAAACAGCAATAAAAAACATGCAGGGATTTATCTTTGGACGAAGGCCACGATATAGTGGCCTTAGAAGAAGGTAAGACTGGATGGTTGAAATAACTTGTAGGGGAAGTCGTCCTATCATCGCACGGGTACTCAGGGAAACTACTGACGATTTCAAATATGATAACTTAAACTTACTTTGAGAATATGAGACGAAAGATCAACCTTTCCTCTAAAATCTAAGTAGTGTTTGACATTTCTCAATCTCCGAACGCTAACACTCTAAGACCCATTAGACTCGCATGTGCGGTGGTCCTAATTATCGCACAGTCGTCCTAATTATCGCACAGTTAAAGTGGGGGACAAAAATAAATCTCAACCCTCAAAAGTTGTCACAATGAGCTAAATTCTAAGTTTCATGTCTCAAACTCTCCCAAGTGGTAGAAAAATAATTCCCATCCACTTTAAGTAGCACAATAAATGAATCCAAAGCCTCATACCTGCAAATGATGGATAAATCCCTACCAAATCGGACTAATGTTTTCATGAATCGCCATGTTTGTGATCCAAGGAGGATTGACTCCCAGAATGCAACATCAAGTAACCTTATTTATTCGTGACGTATTTCAAAACGGCGGAATGGCATTTTGAAAGCTGACACGTGTCATGTTGCATTCTGGGAGCCAACCCATATTGCAGCGTAATCTGGCTCCAAAATCACCTCAACATTTGAAGAGTCGGCATTAACATGTGAATTCCACATCAAATTTTTAAGTTCTGATTTGTCATTATGGAAACAAATTCCACTATATCTGGACTTACTATGACGGAGAAAATAGAGCACTGAATACACTGAGGTAAGAATTTATTACATATGCGACAACATGTAATTTCCATAGGTTTTGTAATTCTTTATGCCCCCCACTGTATGTCCTGATGATCCAATGCTTAGGAAAAACACTGATTCCATCAAATGACTAACTAAATTGAAGACATATTCTTAATGTGTTTCAGGGATATGTGATTTATAATCAATAATAATGATGATTCTGTTTCATTTTCTTCAAACCCTGCATTGATTGTTTCACATGTGTGAAAGAGCCGAATATATAAACGTTTGATTACATGAAAAACAATGTAATAAGACCTGAATAAAACAAGCGATATGATAAGTCATAATAAACTTTATTATAAAAACTGGTCTAAATCAAAATCACACGATGTATTGTTGCATAAATTTTAAATAAAGTGTTCAAAATTTGAAAAACTCACTTGCACAGCACAGCGCCATTTTGGATTAGCTTCTAATAAAAAGTCATGTGATCGAACGAGAAGTGAATTTCTCTTTGTATATGAGGAACACGATCCCTTCTTTACAAATCGACAAATATCCTTGTATCTCATAGACACAAAAGAAATCTAAATCTTGATTTCAAAACGCGTAAATCATTATAAAACAAGGAATAAAATATATGTTAAAAACGAGATTCTTCGAGAGGTCACGAGAATCCCAAGAGTTCAACATGGAAGGAATGAAGTTGTTCGTGATATTAGCTCCGCTATTTTTGGCGGTTTTTGGAGAAGATGAAGTATCTGACAAAGTGGTTATGAGCGCAAGAGTTGAAGTACGTATATATCTTAAGTTTGGGTGGTTTATATAACTTAAGGTCTCTCTGTATTGAAGTAATTTGCGCTTCAAATGCCCTGTCGCCACGTTGACTTCCCAGTCAAGTGGAAGTTTGTGTTTACAATTTGCTCCAGACATTCGATTCAACACAGCCTTTACATAAACAAAGACATAAATACAAAACAATAAAAAGAAAACAATAACACATTGCTCACAAATGATTCTCGATTTCAAGTCTTTAGTAAGAAAGAGATGTATGTTTATTTATGCTAAAATATATTATTTTTGGATGTTGAACTTGATTGCTTTATTCCGACTGTTATTATTTGATCATATAATTTTTGAGCCTCGATTTGCTTTTAATGGCATTGACTGTTTTCTTTTGTTTCAGAGTTGCAGTGGATGACGACTGAACAGGTTCCCCGACGTGAAGAAATTCGTGTACGAGGACCTACCCCTTTAGTATCCTTTACAAATATGTCATCAACAGATCATTGTTTCGTTACAGTCTGTTACACTGCTTCAAAGGCAAGCAGTTGAACCTGAAAATTAAGAAATCTATAGACCATTGTGCCATAATATATAGAAAAATTTATTCATATTGCACACGAATGACATTTGTATATTTCAGATTATTCAGTGTTTAGTGCAATCAGCCTGTGCCCTCTTGTAATTTGAGGTCTGTCCACCATGTTATTTTTTTGAGAATTAACATGGTAGAGAAGCATCAAAATATAAGAGGTTACAGAGTTTATGAGCCTATTTACAAGCTATCCAACATATACAAATGTCATTCGTGTGCAATATGAATATATTTTTCTATATATTATTGCACATTATTATTTAGATTTCTTATATTTCAGGTTTAACTGCTTGCCTTTAAAGCAGTGTAACAGACTGTAGTTTATAAATGATATGGGCTTTCAGAAGAAATCCTGTGTAAATAATAAGCTTTCTAATGTTGCAAAACTTTGGCAAATATTTTGTATTGTAAATGTAACATCTAAATAGCAAATATAAATTTTTTAAAATTAGACCCATAAGTTATAAGTCCACTCCATATGCACCATGCACTTGCATCCCATGCGTCATTGCATCAATGATTGTCATGGCTATTAAGTTACAAATTTAGTACATACTCTGTATGGAATCTATGGATTTATATATAATAGTAAAATAAGCAATCAGTGGACCACATAGCAAGAGACAAATTGTATGAAAAAAATGCAAACATATTTTAGATACCTAACTATTGAATTAAAGCTTTAATTAACAGGACGCAGGAGGCCACTCAACTCACAATTTTCAAAAGGGTTAGATATCTCTATTTGAACACTCGTTTTAGTGATAACCATACTTCAGCAACCTCTTATAGTCACTTTAAAACACGACGAACTATTACCATTTTCAAGTTATATACTATATCATTGTAACAGGCTTATATATTTAGAGTTAATTATATTTGGAATATATTTCATATTGATATATTTTATTCAATGCATCGTAAATAATCTAGACAATTCACAAAATGACATCAAAAATTAATTTACAAATAGACATGAAAATTCCACTAAATAAACATTACTGATGTGTTTATCTGTTATTTATCTCTGTTGAATAAATAACCATTAGTTGTTCTTGTTTACTCTTACAAAAAAATCATTTTATTTTGTTTGATTTGTTTAACTTCATTGGTATTTGATATAATTTGTAGTTTCTATATTTGTGGAAACACATAATGTTGAGTATTTCAAAAATAGCATTGAATATGGTTCTTTAATTTTTTGATTTTATCATATAGCACAATTCAATGTGCTGTTAGGGATAATGGTGGTCACTTGTTTTAAATAAAATTTATTTTCATATTGTATTTAATTCACACTTAATCAATTCATATCATCTGGGTTTTCCCTTAGATGCATTTAAGTATAAACACTCTAACATAGTAGTATCTACGTCATGACACCTGTGATTTTAATCCAGGTTAATTTAAACTTGATTTTTGTCAAGATTTCAAATCAAATTAATGCCTAGGCTTAAAACATATAAAATGATTGTGCTATTACACTTTATAACCAAAATTCCAATATAATTTAGTGAGTGTATTTCATGCAGTAGTTTATTTTGACGATATGAGTTTGATCAAGTAGAAAGTTTTTAAGACTATATAATGGTACATGAAAACCTGTCTTTTCTGAACACCTCTGCAGTGTTCTCCACATGTTTTTTTCTCAAGTGGGTGCAAAATTCTCATTTTCACAGGTCAGACCAAAATTGATCAAAATATGCCTATTTTTCATGATTTTTTTCATTTTCAAGTAGGTGTAAATGAATTTTCAGGTGAGTGCAAGTGTATTTTCAAAATCTCAAGTGGGTGCTGCGCCCACTTGCTTGTGCTGGGGAGATCACTGCTCTGGGACTGGCTAAAGGTGTTCAAATGAGAAGGTGTTCACATTTCGAGATGTTTTAATATGGTAACAAATGTTAATTAAAAAAATGGGACTGAAAAATGCATACACATCTGGTGTTTAGATCAATATTAGAGGGTATTTGAATGTACATGTTTTACTGTACATGTATATAGATTAGAATGGGAATGCCACATCACCATTTAGACCCTTGTATAAATTGTAGTTTAGAATAATGTAAATTGGCTCCAATTAATCATAGAGCTAAAAATGAAATCAATGTGTATTTAATTAATACAGCAACAATTTCAACTGGATTCTCATTTTCAAGTTTGTTTATCATAAAAAAAAAGATAAAATGGCAAAATCAATGAACACTTAAACTTTTTGTAGTGGCCCAATGTGAGCTAATAAACTATCACATTTTGTCATCATTTGTGACTTTTATAGGATTTTCTCTGTTTGCTTTACATGTAGGCCTGTGTTTAGCAAGGATACATCAATTATCTACAACAGTAAAACCTGTCTTAGCGAACACTTCTCTCTACTGAACACCTGTTTCTTGAAGAAACCTTTCTTTCACACATAACACTACTGACTTCTGTAAACTGACTTCTGTATAGACTTCTGTATAAATTACCCTCTCAAACACCTATCAACACTGAATGTTTTTTGCAAAAAAATATGTTCAACATACACAGATTTTACTGTATTTTAAATCAATTTGACATGGTGCTTTAGTTGAAAAATGGACTGATCAATCAAATAAGGGCTATACTAGAAAATAAAGATGCTGTCGTTGTATTTTCTGAAGATTTTTCTAACCAATCAATTTCAGACAATATCAAAATACAGTGTATATATCTTTAAACAAGGCTAACTGAAAAAATCCATGTTTTTACCCCACAAATAGGCACCAAACATGTTACCAGTATTGGATTATAAAAGTGTACATTTATTCACGAAAATATATTTGCAGAGAATTACAATTAATAGACCAAGTTACAATAACCTGCATCTGTTCAAAGATCTATTCTCAGCATGCATATAATTAACATCGTGAAACATTGATAACAATAAGCGATGACAATATACAATCAATTTATTTTATAGATATGCTAAAGTGTATCATTTCTATAAAATGTAAAACAAGAGATAAACGAAGCATATTTTATGTCTGTGAGTTTATGCTTGATAGATTCTATAAATAACATTGTGGTATATTGAAAACGATGAACTATGAAAATAATATAATTATTTATTAAAATTTATAGACATACTAAAACGTTTCATTTGTATACTTTTTACATTTGAGATACATGATGATGCACAATTAATTGTCTCTGGTTTTTACATTCATTTACATATATGCAAATACATATATCAGATATACTCTATATATTGATATAGCTGACATTGAAAAACAATAAGGAAACATTATTCTGTCATCAATTTATTTTATATCTACATGAATATTCAACTCACTGGGTCCTATATTTGATTTCATGTCTTTGGCTGGCTATTAGATCAAGATCCATTTATTTCTCACTACACTGTACAAGGCCACAGTTTAATACAAACTGCTTGAGTATTCTAAAATTGAAACAATCATTCTCATTTCTACTACCACTACTCTTTGCTAGAGCAATCTGTGTATTCCATTATTTTTCTCTATTTTGTATTTAAACTCATGCCCATCTGAACTTTCTCAAGATGTTTTCCTTAACAGCTACCAGTCATGATGTGGAGTGGAAGGCAGTGCCTGGGGCAAACCCAGATCTCCTCCTCCTAAATGCTGAGGGACAAATCATAGAGGTATGTCTTATATGGGTTCATCAAGCCCAACATACACTAGCCCAATGGGTCAAACTTGCCACATGGAGTTGCATCGAGTCCCGTCGTGCCCCATTGGTGTATGTAGGGTTTTAGAAATCATAAAGGTACACCTCATTTAGGTTCATTAAGCCCATTATACACCAGTCCAATGGGGCAAACCCGAACTTGTCCCATGGAGTTCCAAAAAGGAATTTTAAGTTTTTATGTTACCACAAGTGGTGCCATATTGTTATTTGGCCTCTGTAACAAATGACAGGTGGTGTCATTTTGGATATTATTTAAGAAATGTGCGTTTTTTCCATTATGTCATTTGCATTGTCATACTTCGTTTGAATAAGTCAAAAGACTATTTGTTCTATCGTTTCAGCGCATAGATCTTACAAAGCACAACAGGGATGCCTGCAATGGCCTCCTATTAGACTATGGCTTTTATAAGAAGTCTAATCGCAATGAGAAAACTGATATAACAGGACCTTATGAGAAGAAAGAGGTTGAAGCAGAGGAGGATACAGAGGAGGAACCAGTTACCCAGACTCCAGATGAGCGAGAAGAATTATAAGTGAATTATTCAGAAATTTTAACCTAAGAGGAAATGAAGTTAAATTATCTCAGACTAACTTTTAACCACTTGAAAATCCGAGCAATTTTATAACATCCTTTTGGGGGCTATATTGCGATCAGTTTACCAAGCGGCAGGCGTGCGGGCGTCCTGATAAATCTTGTTACTTTTGCGCCCGCTTTTTCCACTTTCCTACCTCAATTCACAATATTTACTTGTGCGTTTTGATGATATTGGCGAACCAGACCAATAAGACTCGTTTTAGTACAGTATATAATTTGTAAAAATTGAACTAGATTTGTCAAATGTAAAGCCATTTTATTAAGAAATTCTGTGAACAATATATCCTTTGCTCTGGATCTAAATCCATCAGAATACAATACAATTGCCATGGTCACTAAGTGTACATCAGCAGTCAATACTCAGATGATATAACTTCATTACTTTAACGTACAACTACATTAAATATGTTTTATTTGGAATTTGGTAATTGGGTCTTTACTACTGAATTCGTATTCGTTAGGTTTGCTCAAGTAATTAAAATGTAAATCATAATATTCATGTTCAACCGGTATAGAATTTTTTTGTGAGTAGTTATTTGTATGTTTTATGCTATCAATTACCCTTTACCACCATTAGCTAGCCACTCTCGCCTCTGACTGTATCAGAACATTTCACAGTTCTTATGCAAATTAGACTTTTTCTATCTCTTAATTTACTTTTATGAGAGTTAGAAAATGAATAGGAGGTACACATGAACAGAAAATTTTGTGAGTATATGTATACATGCTGCTACTGCATACTGTTTGGATAAAGGGTAAATTAAAGAGTCATCTCTCGCACAAAGAGTCTAGAATAATATCTGCCCTGGTGAAGGGTAGCTATCATTAATTACTGATAAACAGTATCCACTATGCAATCATTCCATTTATAGCAATAGCATTCATTGATAAAAATATATTTGCATGTTTTGCTTATTACTGTAGTTTATGATAAAAGTGCAATATACAGCTACATATGATATTGTCTCTATATTATATGTATAAACTGGTATTCGAGTATATAATTATTTTCAAACATTTGTTGAATTTTCCTGATGTTTTTAGTAATCGGTTGGATGAAGTGTGATTAAAAATGTATTTAGACATTCGTGATAACTATAGATGTCGCTTTATTTTTATGTAAAAGTCATTTAGACTTCCATAAATAGATGTCGCTGGAATGAATATTGTAAAATTTTAATAATGTACTTTAAAAGTATGCTTCTGAAAGTATGTGTACTTATGTATGGCCTCTGTGACGCCATTTATAGCCTCTTTTTGATATTTCTCAAGATGGCCCGTATGACATTGAACCCTAGAAATCGTAAAGATTGGGATTTAATTGATGTTTGGCCGGAGCTTGAGACATGTCACCTGGAATTCTATGATGATTTAACACTGTGCCTGATTAAAAAAATAAAAAATAAGTGAAAACTTAGAATTTTGCTTTATTCTTAACTTATGGAGAAGTGTTTACGTCAACACCAAAAGTACAGTTTGGAACAAAAATAATGACACATGGATATGCTGAAGTGAGGATCTACCATGTTAAAAATAAGAGAATATTCTAGAGGTCAAACATCAGTGGATGAGAGTATACATAATGTAAAATATGCAAATTTTAAGGGATATGCACATGTATCAAGACAATATTTGAGACTTCGACTTTCAAACCACCATGGTTTGGATATGGTGATTGAAAATCCACCTGTAATTTATTTTGTTCCAAACTGTAGGGACATATTGTTAAAGGATTCATTTCTGTGATTGGTGTAAAGTGTCTGCATCTGTAACAAATTGTCACACTTTTGTAACATGTTTGTAATTTCAAACAGCTGCTGATATTTGTCTTGCTGATGCCTTGCTCAAGATGCAGATCACTCTACACAACCCCATCAATGTACATTGCATCGTCTTGAAGATAGTCAGTAGATATGATAGATATCATAAGTGGGTTAGATATTTGAAAAATAGTTCAACCCCCTTATGACCCCCCCCCCCCCTTCCTTACACACCTCACCTCTACAAAAGCTGTGAGACGTATATTCCCTCCTTTATAGCCCCCTGTATAGCCCGTGTGCATTAATTTGAATGCTTCTTAATTTGATGTCCATGTGGCTAAAACTAGTGGGTCTCATCGGAACATCCAGTATACCTCGTTACACCCCCTTCCATAAGTTTGGCAACAGGAAATTTTCATTTGATAGCATATCTTTAGCCTGTGAAAGTACGAATCTTAATTTTGTTCCACAACAAGTTCAGAGAATGAAAAATTTGATATTTTTTAAATCACCAATTCTAAACAGGGGACTTCCTCTTCATAACTCATGGAGGGGGGGGGGTGTGACACTAGCAAAAATACTGCAGGACGCAATAAAATCATAGTTGCTTTTAAAGAACTTGTAATTTGAATATAGATCCAATACACTGGAAAAGTTAAGTTACATGTGACCATGTAATACAACGACCCAAAGAATTACAATCCGATTGTTTTTCCAGGGACATAGGTACAAATATGTACCCCCCCCCAACCTTTACACTCAGTCAGGCAAGTAAATTCTATGAAGGGGATAACTTATCCCCAGATGACCATCGTCGTTTTCTATTTGGTCTAGAGACCCGGTTTATCAAGGTGGGGTAAGAACAACTAAAACCTTGTTAATCAAGATGTCGAGGACTACATTTATCCCGAGCGGTGTGCAGTATGGATATACTGTAGTGAAGCCTTCCGTCCATCAGTCAATCTGTTTTTTTATTATCTGCAAATCAAGGTGGTAAATATCTACAAATATCGATGGTAAATATTTACAAATCAAGATGGTAAATATTATATATAACAGATTTATGAATATTTTGTTCATTTGGGATTGCTATTCCGTGGAGTTGCCGCTTTCAAGTTCTACACCGTAATTCGCGAAAGTTCGTTAGAACGTGTAGCTAACCTCGCTATTGATTGATCATTAGGGAGTTTAAGCTTGCAATGTTTTTAACAACCTAAACGTGAACAGAAAATATCTAAGCGATGCATTTATATGGGTGAATGGTCATACGTATAGGTTGGCGTTTCGATTTTATATGCAAGCTTAAACTCCCTATTGTAAGCTTATTGCGCAAGACCGTATCTTTAATTCCCAGTTTCATGAACCCTGAAATATGTTTGAATTGATAAAAATCTGCCCACATACACGCACAGGTGGGAAAACCATACGATGTTTAGTCATGTCTTGAACTCCCTGATTCACATTTCATGATCTATTTTACTCTTCATGATTCACATCGGGAATTTCCTCTTTCAAAAGAATCCTGGAGTTCGTCGATGAAGCCGCTGCTCACTTCCCTGTTTAGATAATCTTTTTGAAGTAAAGTACATTCAGGTAGTCTTGCAAATTGTGTTTTGACCCTGCCTTATTCTAATGCAATAGAAGTGGGATACATGTTACCGGATGCTTGATGATGATGCAGGGGTATCTAATTAATTCTGTATTATCTTATCACATAACTATATTTATTGATATGCTTAAATAATGAATGCATCTAAGACTGGGATTAATGGTATCGTAAAATGGTCAAAATGCAACCGAAGATGGAATTTTGTATGGATTTTATCAGAAAATGCGATATGACATCTGTCAGAACGGAAATATCATTCTGAAGGATAAAACACGTATAGGATCCAGTGAATAACGGGTTGATGCGTTTATGATATTAGTATTGTATCTCATACTTAAGTGGGTTTGGGGTAGATATCACCCGGGAATATCATATCTGAGGAGCGGGCATGATATATTGTATATGTCCCGCTCCAGGCCAAATGCAGGCAGATATGATATCTCCATTCCGCTCCCGGGAAAACCTCCCAGAACATAACTCATATAATATTTGAATGATGTTTATATCAATTGTTTTTCTTTTAATAACCTTTATTCACAAACATTGAATAAATGAGCATCCACAAAATAACCATCTCTCACATCACGTCAGCAGCCTCAATATGCCGAGACGTGTTGTTTTCACTCAAAATAAACATAAAAGAATCAGCGTTTATTTTTATCCATTGTTTACCAGTTCTGGAATATAATTAACTTGTAAACATTGACATCTGCAGACGGGAACAGATGATACACGCCAAAGGAGTGAAAACACACTAATTATATTCATCATACGTCAAAAATAATCTCGATTTTTCTAGATCTGATGTTTCAGATGATATTTAACGTTAAAGGCTCGCATGTTAATCCACCCATTTAGTATACGTGGGTTATGAGAGGTTTTAGATACAGGGTTTATCCCGAGGGAAATATATGTATCTCCCTCTGCCCCTGTATCGAAAACCTCGGCCAGTACATAGCCATTACATACATTATTTTAGCTAATAAGATACAAAATACACATCATCATCTTAGAGGAATTCTAAACAAACCAACGTAGCATTTCCAGTTTAGCAGGGTCATGAAGCTTGGATAGTTGCAGTGGTGGAGCATGTCATACCCATGGCGTGGATAACTCAGTTATAAAACTGTATCTTATAAGATTATTTAAGCTTTAAGACCAAATTGGATCTGACGAACTACATATCAATGTGCGTGGTCTGAAGAATATGAATTTAATACCGATGTTTATCAATTGATTGATAGAGAAGCTTACTCACACACCGTGTATAGGTCTAGATACGCGTTTTATCCGTTTAATTTAGGGAATAGAAAGTATAGTGACAGTAGTTTAACATCAAGTTGCATATGGGATATTTAAATGATCCCCGTAATAACATAATTATCCCTGGGTCCGTATTTGGAACAGTAGCAACTAACAAATCGATCGCTAGTCATTGTTCGTCAAAACTAGACAGTAGCAGAAAAGTAAAATGTAGATCGTACCAAAAAGGCACCCTTGGATAATTTCGATATCCTGAACCTCATATATCATAATCTCTATGTAATCAATCATGTCAGGTCCTAACAAGTGAAATGCATACAATGTCTAGCTAGATGGATTGAAATTGTGGATGTAGTTTACAGTAGTTGAGAATATCGACAGAAAGAAGGTACACTCCCCTCAACAAGTTTGGCAAACATTTTTTGGATCACTTATCAAGTAAGTTTATGCTTGGCGAATTAAAAAAATATCAAAAAATCCAAACTACTGCAATTGAGGAACAAAATCAAGAGTCAAACATTGATAGACTGTATGCTATCAAATGAAGACTTCTGATGGTCTCAAAATTTATGGAGGGGAGTGTAGATTTAAACAGAGTACGAAATACGATAGGTTCATTAATTCTCTATAACATTTAGTTGTATCTATTTATAATCGTTTAGAAATTGAAACCATAGTTGAATGAAGGATGAATTTTATTTGAAATGCTATACAGAAATTAAATAATAAAACATGTAAAATAGCGGGACTGGATTTGAGAAAAAGAGAAGTCAATGTTGTATGCCGTGTATAAATGGTGCATGTAGATTTTGGACCAACGCTAACATGACTGAAACGCGTATCTAGCTCCGATATGGCTTGATAACATGATTATGGTTTCTCAAATGGTTCGCCCCTGATGAAGAATTGGGAAATCAGTTAATAGACGTTTGCAACCAATAGGAGCAGTCGTAGCCTCCGTGAGGTTTCAGATAGGAAGAAATGAAAAGACATTTCGGTCTCTTTCAATACATTAAGTGGGTGATGAATGGAAATGAACTGCGAAGGGTATTTTTTAACCAATATTTTATCTAGTTGTAAAAAACTTAAGGGTTTTAAAGAAAACATGTCTGCATTTTAAGTTATGATGTTAACGTAGTGTTAAGATGTTAAAGATGCAAAAATGAGGAGAATAATAAAAATGAATGGTGGAAAGTTGGTAGCGTTCGTATACTTGGTGCACCTTGTTGCAGCTCAAGACACAATGTTTGCAGACGACAATTACGATGACGTAAACGATGGAATTGATAATAAGGGATGTAACTGTTTAGACGATTTAATAAAAATAGACGAAATGGTGAAAAAGAAGCTCATCAATTTCGAAAAACGTCTCATGTCAAATATGGATTACAAAAATCGTCAACTATCTAAAAAACTAGACGCCCAGACTCAAATAAATCGAGATTTGGAACATGAACTAAGACGCCTTAGGAAGGAGGTTAATAGAATTAAAAAGACTGATGAAAAACAACAAGAAAACCTACAAACTTTAAGACAGCATCTACACCAGCACAAATCCAGTATAGATACTCTAAACATGAATAATGCAGGTATAAAGTTAAGTTTAGAAAACATATCTACAATACTAGGTAATCTACAACCTGGAGAGATACATGTATCTACAAGTTCGCCAGTTATTTCCACCCCGCGGAGCAAGGAAACTACTACTGAACCATATAACTCTCTATTCCCCAGAGGTGAGTAGCATAAAACCTTGTTGACCCCTTAATCCCCAGGGGCTGACATGCATAGGGCACTGTGACATTTTATTACCCAGGAATCAGAAGTATATAACGTTATATAGTCTTTTTCTCAGGGTGATTGTGTAAAGGGGACATATGTCCATTTAGAATTGTATGACCATCTATTTGATAGGGGCTACACTACACAGGAGTGATGTAGCCCTCAGTTATTTCACAGGGGCTACTTACAAATTTTGATGTCCGAATATGAAAGAATTTATTTCACAGGGACTAATAGCATATACGTATATAACCCTGTTTTTCAATGGGGCAAAGGGCACTTCAGAGGGGCTAGACGCACATAATGTATGACCCTTTATTCTACGAGGGTTAGTCACACAGAATTTTATGACTCGTTTTCCCCAGGGTTCGTCTATAACCTTATGACCCTTTTAGACGGGTAAGTTCAGATACCGTCATTTTCTAGGCCCGAATCTACATACTGTCTAGTCATTTTTAGAGTGTTATACATGTCACCTTGAATCCATTGGAGAAGTAAAGAAAACAGGAAGCACAAATGGCAACATTCGAAAAATCCAAAATTCGCCATAAATCATACGAACCATGTTAAACCAAAATGATGTTTTTATCAGAAATAACAGTTCTTTACAACACAACCAACTTAGAATCTCAAAGCAAAATGAAGAAGTGTAACTCAATTTCTAATACTCATCATCACATATTTATGTTTTGTAATTGCAATATATCTCTGGGAAGGTTTTGGTAGAATTCCACGATCTCTCACGATGTGTGACTTGGCTAACATCATTCCACAATTCCACCACCCAACTAGACTTAAACTACGAGATAAGACGTCTTTGATCGGAATTTTTCAAATTGATGTAGAAAACAAGTTTGATGATTGAAAACCAATGTGTGCGTTTGTTTGATTGCGTCTCTACGTGTTTGTTCGCTTGCTTGCTTGTTATCTGGCTTCTGTTTGTTTGGCCGAACCAAGGAAGCCACAAAAGACACGCTAATTCGCAAAAAGCTCACAAGTGAGGTTAAGGTACACGTTTTAAGAAAACGTTTACGTGAACGTGTAATTTAATGACCACAATAATTGATAAGTGTTCCACTCTCAATTGGTTTTCCCAGATACCTAATAACAACAATTATTATATCATTGCTAGAAATTGTGTGATTTGATTGGTCTAGTCAGTACCATGTAATCAAAAATACCATAACGTATTTCACAGCTCCCTCAATTTTAGGATAAAAAAAGACGTATTGCCCGGCGTATTGCCCGCCCGGGAATTCTGACAACTACACTGGACGAAAATAAAGTGTACCATTCAATGATACTTGTACGTAATTATGTTCACTTATGGATTAATGATATATTAATTGATTAAAATAAATGATCATAGGGAATGTCTAGCAATGATATAATAAAACAAATATTTCATTCTATGTTCGGGCAATACCTGTTGCACTTTCAATGATTTTTGAATCATGTATTTCCCTCGCCCTACGGGCTGCGGGCAATACATACCGCAAAAATCATTGAAAGATGAACAGGTATTGCCCTCCATAGAATGAAATATTTGCTTAATATTTTCCTATATCCTCAATCGGGCGAATACTATAGTACATACTACGAAGGGAACAACTAATCCCTAAAGATTGAACCATAGTGTACACGTTCACGTTCCTTCAAATACGTTGAGCTTAATCTCTCTATTGTCTGAGACAATTTGTCCCCCAAAGGAGACGCGCCATTGAAATGTATTTCCCCTCGCCCCAACCCTCTAGCTCTCTGACTCAAGTCTGAAAAATCCAAGCCGTAAGAGGAGACGAGGAAGACTAGGCAGACTAGGAACAATATTTTTTACAATATGGCATTAAATATTCTCCTTTCAGCCCCAGACGTTTTATGGGTATTACAGTCATGTATATTAGTAGGTTGATGGATGGGGTTTCACCTCTATATATGCATACTATATACACATTTTGGGTTCACTTTAAAAAATAGCTATCCCAGGGAGAATATTCATAAAGTCAAGAATTCCTAAATCAGGTGTTTCCATGGATATATTATAACTATGGCATAATGAGATTTGGAGATGGGGCCAATTTTCGTTTCTCTCTCATATCCTCTGCTTAGTTTAGGCTATGATACGGTGGAGAGGTACAACGATCGCATCGATGGAATTACTGCGTTCAGGTTTGGTAAGGTAATGTTCAATGTATACCTATAGAACTATAGGACCCGGTATATCACGTGACGCCCCGGTGATATCAACGTCATTTAATAATGAATTACCTGGCTGTCAATAATCAGTTAGAAAGAATAGGAACTCACTCGTAATCAACACACCTTTTCTTAATTTGTTACACCATTCTCGGTTGTCATCTTTAGGCTAACTACTTCATATCTGTTCCTGTGCCTATGGGACCCGCAATACCGTGTGACGCCCCGATGATATCAAGATCTAACGAAGAAATATGAAGTTGTCAATAATCAGTCGGATCCCACATTTTATCAATAAACCCATCGTGAATTTGTTACACCATTATCAGTTGTTATCTTTTAGGCTACCTACTTCACAGTCAATGAAGGTTATTCTGTTTTATCGGAAAGTTCATTTAGTACCTTGGATGTTTATCCACTCGTAGAATATAACCCAATGGAAACTGAATTGTCAGTCATGCTAAACTTTAATAAAAAATAAATAATTCATATTTTGATCAATTAGGATGGCTAGTAGGTTGTCTAGAGGGTAATATAGACAGGCGAATGATATATCATCTGAATTGTTCATGGGAATCGAAAAACCCTAATCGATTTAATGTTTTAATATAGTTGACCCAGCATGAAACGCCAGTCGAGATGTACTCGATTCCGAACTCGTTTTTCGTACAAATAAACTGATCCGTGTTTATTTTTAATTTCTATAATTTGAATTATACTGATATTCTCATTTGGCCCATCCAGACACTAAATAAATATTTCAAACATGATCGCATGTAGGGTATATCATTTTATTCATTGATAGATGGGTACGTATAATTGTGTTGTTTGAAACGCTGCTCTTTAATGATACCACCGGGTATAATTGTCGTAATTTTGCGAACGTTGCTGTTGTCAGTTTTGTTTGTTACTGGTGCCGAGGGATGTTCATGATGTATCGTTCAATTGGTAGCTTTGTTCTCTCACACTTTCACTTGGAATAATAATTAAAAGCATTGTTTCAAAATATTGGGTACACCTCGATTTATTTTCATTGAGTACAAGATACACTCCCCTCCATAAGTTTGGCAGCCGGACGTTTTTATTGAATAAGATATCAACATTTGTCACAATATTTGAATCTTAATTTGTTACCTTTGTTCATTAATTTCAATTGTTCATTGTAATTTCAATAGTTCATTGTAGTTACAATAGTTCATTGTAGTTACAATAGTTACAATAGTTCATTGTAGTTACAATAATTCATTGTAGTTACAATAGTTCATTGTTATTACAATAGTTCATTGTTATTACAATAGTTCATTGTAATTACAATAGTTCATTGTAATTACAATAGTTCATTGCACTTAAGGGACAAAGGTAACGCATTTATCAATTAAATGATTATGATAATTATGATTATTACTTTAGATCGCTTTCCCGGGATCGCTTTACAGCTTCGCTCGCAGCGAATCACACCCCTTGACAATATTGCTGGCTACGCCCTTTTTTGCATTGTGAAATTTTTAATAATCGTTTCTCCATCAATTCACTTGTAGTGTAACATTTCCAATGTGAACACAAGAGACATAATGATAAAAAACATCAATATCAAATTCTACTTAACAAGACCCGGATGTGATACCTTACATATCCAAGGTACCTATTATAAAAGCTTGCATTTATGCCCGAGGCGGTAAAAGTGACATTGGATTTTTCAGACATCTAAAGCACAAATACAGAGCTGATATTGTTGCAAACTTAGTTAATAAAATCCGAAAACAAATTTTTAACATTAATGTATACAAAACGTTATTCTCTCTTTTATAGTGATCCTTTGTGTATGCATTTCAGTCTGACATCTACACAAACGATTAAAATATATGCATTTCCATTAGAGCCTGTACTATTATAGAGCTTGACATCATTTGGTCTAGTGGAAATGTTGACATATATTGGTTACAATATACACTCCCCTCCATAAGTTTCTCAATTGGAAGTTTTCACTGGAGAGCATGTTAAAGCAGTGATTTTCTTTGAATATTTATTTTGTTCTTTAAATACAATACTTCGAAAATTTCCGACAAATCTGATGTTTTTTTCAAAATAGCCAAACATAAACTGGCTTTGATAAGTGATAAAAAAGCTGACTTTCGGATACCAAACTTATGGAGGGGAGTGTAAATAACACATAGAAGTAAGAAAAGAACATGTCATATGGTGAAAATATAGCGATGGCATTTATAAATTTCTATTTAAAATGTTTTTGAATTAGTGTCGGTTTTTCTAAAGTAGAATGTCATAAATCATAATGCAACATTGTATGTTTCTTTTTGACAGTAAAGATTTAATCTAACTTATTAGGCTGTGAAAGGGGGAGGTAATGATAAACAGAAATACAATAACCATACATTAAGCATCAGTTTTGATTGGCCCATGTAATAAAGAACCTTAGAAATCCCGTGGGACGGGCATTTGGAGAATCAGTCCACATGCAGTTGAAGTGAAATGGAAATGTTTGTCTGGCGATAAACTCGCTTCACTCACAGAATGGCGGCATAAGCCGAAAAGACTTGGAAATTTCCCATGTCTGAATATAAACATTCGATTCGCTTGCAGAAAAGCGACATTGATTATATGCAAAAAAAGATTTGGGAATCACCCAAATCTTGTAAACTTTCGCTTCGCTCGCAGAATAGCAGCAGATGCTGAAAAGGCAGTAGGATTGGGATGCTATTTTGGATTTGAGGTTAACCGCATCGCTGTACTTTCCTCATTGCGGCCAGACATTCATTTCTATGTCAAAGTACCGAATAAAATAATATATCAATTTGTATCTATCGTTTTATAAGCACAATAAAAACGTCTACTGAGGTATTATAACTGATCAATGAGGCTCTAAATGTTCAAGTATGTTCAGAGGTCTGTATGGTCTATGAAACGGCGGAAATAAGAAAACTGGAAATAATAGAATAGCCTCGGCAGAAGAGTTCTGTTTTTGCACAGATGTTTTGAATGGTCTTAAGTAGATCTAATAGGCATTTACGCGTGTTGATTAGCACCGTGACCATATATACTCCTAGATGAATTAATTTCTATTTCAATTTGCCAGTCAAAGAAATTAATTGATTTTCTTTATGGGGTCTACTTTACCAGTTGGAGCAGGAGTTTTGAAATCAAAAGTGCTATCGTTCGGCTTTTCGGAGAAATTCATATGGAAAGAGCCGAGATCCACAAGAAGCCATTCAATCGGATTCTATTCTCACACTCTTCTTAACGTTGGCAGCCCAAGCTGAAGTCTATGATAGAATGTTCGAGTATTTTGTTTAATTTTGTTCCTAAATTGCAATAGGTCGAAATTTGACCACCTACGATAATGTCAATACGACCAAAACCCAGAGAGGCTGTGTCCAAATTGGAAATTCCATTAAAAAAAGACCCCCGTGTGCTTTTCAAAATGTCCCAATTCGCATTAAAATATCAACCACGCTTCATATCAATTCTTTTGATTTCTCCAAAACGAGGTGTTTGTATGTACGCTAAATTAATTTTGAGAAACCAATATTTAAAGGTCGCTTGTGGTCCATACAGAGGTTAATTTCTAAAAGGTCGTCTTGACTATATTAAAATAGAACCCGGACGAGTAATTTGTCACTTGCAAGGAAAGTCCCGGAGGTTGGTCGTCCCTTATCCAGGCACACGAGGAGAGAACGCCAAAGAACGATTTTTCACCTTGAATTCTCCTTAAAATATAATCATTTCATGTTCCATAAGACAGGACTTCCATCGTGTGAATGAAAAAATAGTTAAATATAAGTCATTATTAGCATGATTATCTAATTGCGAATTCTGGTACGGAATCAAACGTTTCAAACTTTAATACATAATGGAACAAAGGACCACTGCAGGGACGTTGTGGTAGTTATAGTCTCCACTTTTTTGTGGACGGTCTTGTCTTCGGCTATTGTTGTTCGACGTTCGGCCGTTTGTGGTCGGCGTTCGGTCGGCGTCTGTAACAAATGACAGGAAGTGACATTTTGCATGTCAATGTCCTGTCAAAAATATGTCAAAAAGTGCTAAGAATGGCAAGTTGCCCAGACGTTGTTTGTTTTAAGCATGATTTCAATAATAAAAAACTATAGATTCCCACAATTTTGAAGCATGCTCCAAACACAATGCTGATGTCGATAACTTATGTAAAGAATAGGAATTTGAAAAATCAAATTTGAATTTATTACATATGCTTTTCAAACAGCTCGGTGGTATGCTGAGTGAATTGAATGAATGTGTATGGATGGTTATGATTAGAGCAAGCATTAAGAGTTATATAAATCAAACCATACACGTTTTCAATACTCTAATGTGTTGTCGTGTGGCGACTTTCATACACTTACTTATTCTCTCATCACACTTTATTAACCTTTGCACCATGTAAAAATGATTTTTTGTATGAGTATTATTCAGAATTTACGACTTGATATGTTTAATATGTATACAAATACTAGTATGTAATTAAAGTATCATGAAAAAATAAAGATAAATTGTATCACAATATTTTTGAACTCATGGGGTTTGCTTTTTTGACCGCATTTAAGGACGCATTTTGACCGCACGTAAAAGGGCGTTTATTATGACGTATGTATTGGAAAATCTTTGGAAGTTTGAGGGTAATGCTAGTAAGGTTGGTCATACGTCCTGACGACTATTACAACCACAAATCGTGATGTTCTATTTTAGTAGTTTCTCCTTAGATTCCTTTTGATCTGGTGCAATGAGAAAAGTGACCGGCGCCGAATGTTGTTTTAGTCGTATAATCTTCTTCTCAAAGTTTAGTGAGGCCAGTGTCAAATATTTTGCAAGCAAATGGAAATAGGCGAGGCAAATTAGGCGAAAGAAGGTATATTAGTGCATTTGGACTTTATTTCTACATATTACTTGTAAATATATTTCTGTAAAATTTTGATGAGGTAATTTAGCCTCGCCTGCCTCATGTCTGACTACACCCATCGATGCACTCGTATGAGATTTCTTCTTCGGGAGACTATGATGTGACAATATACTTATTAACATAGGGCATGTTGTCCCGTTGGAGATATGATTAATATACTTGTATCATTTTACATATGTAATTGTGGCAAATTACGAACGCCCCACAAAACACAAAACAAACAAATCCAGATATAGCATCCGAGCACAAATCGAGATTAATGAGAAAGTCATAATAGACAAAAATAATTTGGAAAACTAAACATCAAAATTGCTCCATTATCTGCCTGGGGTTGATTCGATCATCAATTAAGTCGTGTTTTCGGCGACGATATTCTTAGTCGGTTACACACTGTTTGCCAAAAGACCAATTTGTCATCCTCGGTGTTGGATGTTTCAGCCTCTAATGGCTAGAGCGGTTGATATAATTCGTTATTTCCTTGTGGTAAACTGTTTCAACAGAAAGTATAACTTCTTGGTTACATTTTTGTTATTTTTTCAAAAAAGACATTTGTTTCAACACATTTCGACCACATGTAGGGGGAGATATTTCAGTGTTTTCTAATTGAAACCAGTCAGATAAACAGATAGATATTTCAAATATTACCTTCATTCTACTTAAAGACAGTGAAATATCTTACGAAAAGCAAGGTTACAAACAAAATGGCGACATAGCGGTTTCTGTGATGACGTAACGCTAAAAATGGTGACGTAACTCTAAAAGTAACGCTCTCTCATTTGTGAGAATCTGGCTACTGTACTATCTATAACTGCAGTTTAAAGGACACAAGGGAACATTCAAAGCAGTTGAAGACTTTTTAAAACTGAATTGAATTAAAATTGTATTGACACCAATAAAACGTTCTAGTCATATTACTTTTTCAGACTATTTCTTTTAAATGCACGAACTGATTTTTTGGCCATTTTAAATCAATTACTCTTTTCTTCAATCCCTGTTAATTCTTTAATTTTTAATTTTCTTAGTTTACACGAAACCTCTGTTGTTTTTATCGTTTGGCCGCACAAGGTGCACTCTCACGCATAGAACTTGACCAGGGGGTTTGACTGATTAGAAAGAAACTGGCGAAAATGCCCCATTCTTTACAGAGGCCATTAATTCCCGCTAATTATACACCATGTGCTCTACTCAGTGCGTTGTATATCACAAGCAATCACCCTAAATATCCCCTACCCAATCTAGATTGTAAATATCCATATCTTTGTTTTCTTTCCACTAAAACTAACTGGAATATAATAAGGTCAGACTAATGAACCATCTGTCAGGTTGATTCAAGAATGTTGAATTCAAATCAAATTCAGAAGAAATCTAATGTACACTTTTCAGATAGGGTATAATTCTACAGATCTTGTAACGAGATTTCCTAACAATTTGTTCGTTTTTCAAACAAATTGATACTTTGAGTACATTATAGAATAGCCACTGGCACTTTTCTTCGGAAGCTCGATATACATATAAGGGGGTGTCTCATATCTCTAAAAGCAGTTTCGTTTGGTGCTTACCCTGCCCTGGAAGGAATTGCTCTGAACGAAATGCTAGGAGAAATAGGGCGTAACGTCAGCTACCAGAGACGTGGCTAGAATCTAGAAATAGGTGAGGCAAATTGAAAAATTCATTTTTACAAATTCGATTGGAAGGACAACATCTGAATGAACATTTCCTGTCTGCGTCCATGGCTACGTTGACATCATTCGTGACCAGCGGTTTGGTCACCCACTGACTGACCGCATCATACGTATATCCATCTTGTGTGGCAAGTGATGCTTGGCAGCACCTTCTTCACGCAACACCAGCCTTTTTTTGCAAGTTTTTGTTCCCGAACACCAAGGTCCTCAAAAAGACCCTCTTTATCCATCTTCCAGCCCAGCGCCAAGAGATTTTCTCGACAAATTCACTTTTACAAATTACCAAAACAATCTAGATCAGAAAGCATGCTATATGGATAAGGAGATACCCTACCTCTTCTCTAGACTAGGTTAAATGTTTTATGTTTGATTTCTTATTCTGGTATTTTCCTGAGTATGTTTTTGTGTCAGACTATCTTAGGCAATTCTATGTCACCAGCAAAGGGAAGGCGCAACAGAAGAAGACTAAATGACGTAGGTCTTTGTCTCTTGAACATTATAGATTTTGATACGGTCCCGCCACCCAACTAGGTCCATACTTGAAGAATAGAGTTATAATCATGGGTCAACTTTAGGCCCTTTGAGCCCAGGGGACATGCTCAAAACCTAATGAATTTTTAATTCCTCCCCGGAGTCAATAGAAGAAGATCAAAAGCTAAACTAAGTCATTTATGGAATTACCCTTCCACACGGTATATTATTGTAAATTATGATTGTCATTCTGTGGTCAGTTTTTTTCCTCGTGGAGACGAAATCAGGGACATCCTTGAACTTTGGTTTTACACCCCCTCCATAAGTTTGGATACCATATCAAAACCTATCATGTTTAAATCCTTATTTGTTCCTTAATTTCAATAATTAATTTACGACTTTGATGATTTTTTTAAATTGCCAAACATAAACAGGGTTTGACAAGTGGGGTATAATGGCTTTCCAATGATATATAATAGCCTTTAGAACATTCCTAGAGCTTGAGAATGGTGCAGGAATGGCTATATCGTTGTATAGCGATATATATCGCTATACTGCCTCTCATTGACTTACATGTGATATATTCGATATATATCGTCGATATATAAGGCTATATAAAATCTGGCCAGATATACTTCTCCAGATTTTATCATGTTCCTGGCATTTACCCATGACGATATACACGCTATATTCGATATGTATCCTCTTGCCAAGATATAGAGCGATATACACACGATGTATACGCTATATTTGATATATATATATATATATATCCTGTCTTTAAGATATATATCAGATATATATCCCCAATACATGGGTTTGTTGAATCAGTTCTTACAATTAGCCATGATGATATACACGATATACACGATATATTCGATATATATCCTATTTTCAAGATATAGAACGATATACACATGATATATACGCTATATTCGATATATATCCTGTCTTCAAGATATATATCGGATATATATCCCCAATACAGGGTTTGTTGAATCAGTTCTTAAAATTATTAATGACGATATACACGATATACACGATATATTCGATATATATCCTATTTTCAAGATATAGAACGATATACACAAGATATATACGCTATATTCGATATATATATCCTGTGTTTAAGATATATATCGGATATATATCCCCAATACAGAGATTGTTGAGTCGGTTCTTACAATTGTCCATGACGATATACACGATATACACGATATATTCGATATATATCCTCTTTTCAAGATATAGAACGATATACACACGATATATACCCTATATTCGATATATATATCCTGTGTTTAAGATATATATCGGATATATATCCCCAATACAGAGATTGTTGAGTCGGTTCTTACAATTAGCCATGATGATATACACGATATACACGATATATTCGATATATATCCTCTTTTCAAGATATAGAACGATATACACACGATATATACGCTATATTCGATATATATATCCTGTCTTAAAGATATATCGGATATATATCCCCAATACAGGATTTGTTGAATCAGTTCTTAAAATTATACACGACGATATACACGATATACACGATATATTCGATATATATCCTCTTTTCAAGATATAGAACGATATACACACGATATATACGCTATATTCGATATATATATCCTGTCTTAAAGATATATCGGATATATATCCCCAATACAGGATTTGTTGAATCAGTTCTTAAAATTATACACGACGATATACACGATATATTCGATATATATCCTATTTTCAAGATATAGAACGATATATACAAGATATATACGCTATATTTGATATATATCCTGTCTTAAAGATATATCGGAAATATATCCCTAATAAGGGTTTGTTGAATCAGTTCTTAAAATTATGCACGACGATATACACGATATATTCGATATATATCCTCTTTTCAAGATATAGAGCGATATACACACGATATATACGCTATATTCGATATATATATCCTGTCTTAAAGATATATCGGATATATATCCCCAATACAGGATTTGTTGAATCAGTTCTTAAAATTATACACGACGATATACACGATATACACGATATATTCGATATATATCCTATTTTCAAGATATAGAGCGATATACACACGATATATACGCTATATTTGATATATATCCTGTCTTTAAGATATATCGGATATATATCCACAACACAGGGTTTGTTGAATCAGTTCTTAAAATTATCCATGACGATATACACGATATGCACGATATATTCGATATATATCCTCTTTTCAAGATATAGAGCGATATACACACGATATATACGCTATATTCGATATATAACTTCTTTTCAAGATATAGAGCGATAAACTAATGATATACACGATATATTTGATACATATCCTCTTTTCAAGATATTGACGGATATACACATGATATATACGATTTATTCCATAGTTAGCATGATATTCATAGGATAACATGTGAAAATAAAAACGGTATTTTTGTAATCAGTGGTAAAATATGATATTTTTGACAAATTTTCACTTAACCATAGCATACAGTTTTTTAGCCATGACATACGGCGTCGTATGCGATGGTTTATGGATTTTTGCTACTTCGTCAGACTCTAAACGACGCTAAGTGTCAACATCGCAGGATCGTTTGGAAAACTCGAATTAAATAACTGAATTTCCGACGATTCTGATGATGACTTTAACTATGGAATAAAAAGAACATCCTCTATATATTCGATATATATCCTATAGAGCGATATACTAACGATACATACGCTATAGTGACCGAGGGAAATATCGATAATATCCGAGAAAATATCGATATCATCCGAGGGATATTACCCATATCATCCCGACAGGTGAATAACGACCTTATACCATGGTCAAGAGCAACATCTACCCAAAATCTTCTGTTGAATGAGAGAAAAAAGGATAAAAATATTTACGTTACATACACTCTCCTCCGTAAGTTTGGCAATCTTAGCTCCCTCATTGAAATACGTGTTAAAGCCTCTTTATGTTTGAATTTCTATTTCCATTACCTGCGAGGAAAATACTTATAATATTGATGGGAATGTAACTTAATTCATTTCCAATGCCTCCAAATGTTCCCAATTCTTTTCCTCAATTGCAATAGGTTGAAAATTGATGATAAATCTGATGAATTTTGGAAAATCGACATTCCCATGTAAACCAATGGGAAATGGTAGGTTTGCCGCAAGTCATATGACAGAATATTTATCCATCTGAGATCTTGCAAAAAATACAAGTTAGGTGGCCAAAATTGTATTTGCTTACTTTGTTTAATAAAAATTTGATATGTTTCCTCAGTTTTAAAAAGTTATAGGTCTTCAAAGTCAAATTTATTTTTCTGTTACTTAAGTATTCATAAAGTAAACTGAACACTTAGAGTACAAAAAGTAGACAATTCAATTTTCTATAATTATAAAAATATTTTAGGTGAGTCTTTTACTGGTTAGATACCCTGAAATCAGATTTGCCCCGAACCCACCATTTGCCATTGGTTTACATAGGAATGACGATTTTCACAAATTCATAAAGTTTATCATCAATTTTCGACCTATTGTGATTGAGGAAAAAATTGGGAAACCTTGGGGGCATTGGAAATGAAGTCAAGTTACATTTCCATCAATACAATAACACAATATTTTCAAAAGGTTATGTTAATAAAAATTCAAACAAAAAGAGCCTTTAATATGTAGTTCAATGAGGGGGTTAGGGTTGCAAAACTTATGGAGGGTATAACCTACTCCCAAGTACATTGAGAAATTAAGTATAAGGGCAAGAAGAACAAAATACTTAAAGAAATTAATTATAAAATGTGAAGATAATTTTAATCAAAAAATAAAAAATATTAAAAAAACTCATTTTTGGAAAAAAATGAATTTTCGGAAATTAATTTAATTTGTGAAAAAAAGATAGTACCTACTTGATATTTGTCTTGATATCAAGATATACACGATTTTTTGGAAAAAATGAAAAATTTGGAAAAAATGAAAATTTTGAAAATATGAAAATTTGTGAAAAACTGAAAAAAATTGAAAATGATTTTTTTGGGAAACATGTAAAAAAATTTAATATTATAAGTTATTCAATGATTCGAGTGAAATACAGAAAATATTCTTCCCGAGAAGGTCGTATTTCACGATGCGCTAGCAGAGTGAAATACAGACGTTCAAGGGAAGAATATTTTCTGTATTTCACAAGAAATCATTGAATAACGATTTTATTCCATGATTACCCATATGAAACTCGCCTAAATCAAGTCCGTTGGCTCGGGCCGGAGAAACAGATCAACCTTCTCACCTCAGAGATTTTTAATCGATATTCCTTCAAAATCTTTATGGCCTTGTTGTTTGCTTTTTGTTTGCGTGTTTTATCTTAAAATTATTAATTGTGGTGATCACAGTATACGTTTCTGATATTTGAATCAGATATTTATAGCAAAATTCAAAGATAAGCATGCGTTGGTGTAAAGTAATCGCCATTGATTTTTTTCAGTAACAGTCATATCCTGGATGGAAATCTGGGGCGTTGGGATACTGGACCGTATCCCAATGCTGACGTCATTGACACTGGAAAGTGCGTGTAAATACAGAATATATTTAAGTCACGTGGACCAATCAGATTGCAGGGAATTTCACCATCATGGAATAAACCCTGATATCACCCCTCTAATCCTGAATATCTTGAAAAGAGGATATATATCGAATGTATCGTATATATGGTGTGTATATCGCTCTATATCTTGGAAAGAGGATATATATCGAATATATCATGTATATCATGTTTAAAAAATATAATAACTGATTTAACAATATTGTAAATTGGGAATATATATCCGATATATATCTTGAAGACAGGATATATCGAATACCCTTTTTTCAAGCACGATATACACGATATATTCGATATATATCCTCTTTCCTAGATATAGAGCGATACACACGCGATATATACGCTAAAATCTATATATATCCTGTCTTCAAGATATATATCGGATATATATCTTCAATACAGAGGTTTTTTAAAAAAAGTTCTTATATTTATGGATGACGATATACACGATATATTCGATATATATCCTCTTTCCAAGATATAGAGCGATATACACATGATAACGATATACACGATATATATCCTCTTTCCTAGATATAGAGCGATACACACACGATATATACGCTATAATCGATATATATCCTGTCTTCAAGATATATATCAGATATATATCTTCAATACAGAGGTTTGTCAAAAAGTTCTTATATTTATGGATGACGATATACACGATATACACGATATATTCGATATATATCCTACCCCAGAGATATATATCGGATATATTTCGATTTGAGGATGGGGAGAGATAGTTTCACGAATATATCGTCTGAGAGACGATATATATCGCTATACGACGATATAGCCATTCCTGCACCTTTATGTAGAGCTTCTCATGTGAACTAAATAAAACTCTCAAATGTAAACGTCTACTTTTAATAAACCCAAACATTTACTTTCTTGTAAAGGTCCATTAAATAGGCGTAATTAAAACCAACTCATACACGCTGGGTTTATTTTTTCAACTGCGGTGGATGAGGATACATGTTGCCAATAGCAAAAGACGTTTGAAAACCCCTGCAAATCATCCCCAACATGTGATAAAGTGCGCCATAATAGTTACAACATGGCACGTATTTAAGGTACATGTCAAAATTGGTTTTGTACACACACGACTGTTTTACGTGTAACCCCATGAACTCGAACTTTATCTCCAAGTTAAAAAAAATCCTCTGATGTTCGGCAACAGGAAATACATTATGGCGTGTTTGGAAGGGACGTATTTAGAAGTGGATAATGAAAGAATCCGCATGGATCTGTTCTTTTCATACAAAACGAGACTATAAAGCCTCACAATAACACAACTTCATTAATGAAATACTTTTGCAAACTTTCACATATCAAAACTTGTATTCATTAAGTTATTAAGACACTTCGGGTGATAGCACTCTGAGCTTTCAATAACACTATGAAAAAGGATTCAATAAAGTTATAATCGCATCAAAGTTTCTTATACCAAAGTTAACAGCGCAAACAATGAGCTTTTAACATTTTGTCGACTAAAGTCTTCAATATCATTTTCACCTTATAGACCCCTAAAGTAGAATAGAATAACGGAGAGCACAACCTTATTAGTATACCCGCTTATAAATTCAGATCATGATGATATACATTTTCTTATTTCTCAATATAGCAATCATCGTCTTTTAATCATACATGGTTTATTCAATCATCTTTAGAACTTAGAAATAGTCAAAAGATTCAATGACTCAAACCCTTAATTTGGACCATCGACTAAACTAGGATTTTACTGCTGTGCTGTATCGCCAAAATATATTAAAAATTAAATTCCACCATGATCTGATGATGATAGACCAATGCAGCAGGTCCTTCTGAAGTTAAGTCTTTCAGACAGTTTGATTTTGCCAGTTAAAAGAGAGCTTCATGTTCAACCTAATGTATGCTCTGACACTTTTCTCAAGTTAGGAGACGTGTAAGATACCGTCAAGATTTTACGGTAAAATCTACAGTTAAACCTGTATATCCGAACACCTCTCTAATCCGAACACCTCTCTAATCTAAACACCTCTCAATGTGAACACTTTTATTGGTCCCAAAATCTCCCACTCATAGAAAAAGCCTTAAATTTTAATACCTCTTTATCCGAATATGTTTGGCCCTTCCCAGTGGCATTCTGATACTCATTAGCATCTTCATCTCAGGGCTGAGAAGAAATGAGATATCATGGTATAACATGATGTCCCAGTGGCGTTCGGATGAGACAGGTTTCGCTGTCGTACCTTTTTTCTGTAGACTCTACGATACATTACATGTGCTAATAATGACAAGGCATGAATATTTAATGAGTATCTAATAATTGTCTAACCCCTACAAACCACAATAAAGGAGTGTTACGATTACCCTGCTAACTTTATTGGATGGACTTTGATTTTGTTTATTTTCAATCAGGTGGCTTGAATTCCATGAAATAGTGATTTAATATGTAATTAGTGATAGGAACGTGAAATATCTAATCATACATGCCAAATTATAAAGTTTCACCAAAGTTGCGTTGTTATTGGAAAACCATCAGAACAAATACCGATGTTGGAAATTTTTGTAACGTGAGGTACAGAGACAAGAAGAAGCGTATTGTCAATGATCATGAGGTTTTCTTTTAAAGGAAATGAGAGATCAAAAAGTTAAAGAGAGGTTAAAGATTGCTGTGGACATGAAAAAGGGTTTTACTCAAGAAGGGAGGCAAATATGTGTCTTGGCTTGGGATGGGAGCTTGTAGTTAGCACACTTTTTGGCGCACTTTAATGCGCTCGATTTGGTTGGGACCTTACCCCACCGTTTTCTTTACAGATTTTTTATGTCCTAAAATGATACAAATATCAAATCGACCTTATTTGAAGGAATAGAAGTCTAACTTACTCATCCACCATTACCTACTCCAATAATACTGTAATACAGGGTTTATTTCAAGAAAAAACTTCGTGTGTATTTCCCCTTTTCCGAAGTCCAATGGTCCACCCCTTCGTCTATGTGTGTATATCGCATTCATGTGCGGTCGGTCGCCATCATCTAGGACAACAACGGGAACAATTCAACACTATGGGCCAAACACACGGAAATCAAAGCAAACCCACCGCAAATACATGTCTTAGTGTATTATTTACGTTTATTTAAGATTTATGGTTTTAAAGAGATATAGTGTATCAGTGTTCGGGGTATGAGAATTATTGCGAACAAGATCCGAACATTGATACGGTCAGACCACATAGGTTCTGTAGGGATAGCCCGGAGATAAAGTGATACTTAAGTAATTTCTTTTTCACACGTTTTATCTCTTAAATTAGATTAAATTGATCCATTTTTGAGTATTTCTGTCTGAGAATAACATGTAAAACATTCACGTCTATTTGATTTAATCGTCAACTATCTCCTCGTGTTTTCACCTCGTCAGAGATCATCACCATGGTAGCATTAAATTCGCAGGGGTCGTTAATTGAAACAAATTGTGTGGCGTTTTCTTCGGATGTTTTTCATCATCAATTTCAACCAGTATGTTTTGAAATGATTGACCATGGTTTTGAGAAGTGATGGGTTTTTAATGATCACTTTTGTTTTGCAATGTAATCCAGTGCATCAATATTGTACAGCAGTGATTTGTTGTGTTGTGTAAAGTGTTGTGGTGTGTTATGTAGTGTTGTGCTGTGTTGTGTTGCGATCTTTTTCATTGTTTTGTTGTGCTGTATAGTTTTGCATTGTGCTTTGTTGTAATGTGATGCACTGTATAGTGTTATGTCATGTTGTTTTGTGTTGCGTTGTGTTGATCTGTGTCTAGGTGTGTTATGTTGTATTGCTCGTTCGGATTTTTACAGGGAACAGTGTTAGAGTCGTGGCATTGTACCCTATGATGTCATATTATTTTGTATAATGTTGTGTATTTTTGTGTGCAGGTGCGATGATCAAGATCATGTGTTTTATTTTTCACCTTGGCACTTTTGTAATTTACAGTTTAATTACATACTATGATTCCCAGGGTTTGGATTGTGTTAAACGTCTGGAAAATACAAAATCCAGGCATACTTACTTGAATAAACTCACCACGGGAAAACTAGATACCAAAACGGAACTTTTACACCAGTTCAAACATTAGGATTTTCGGATTTCCATCGCTTAGAAGTCTAGACGGTTAATCGCTGACATATTTATTAGAATCGATTGATTTTTTGATGGCAAAACCACTTATTTTAGCCTTTTATTTATGTATGTCATAATTCAGTAATCTTAGCGTTTGACGTTTTCAAATCTTTTAATCTTGGTTTCTACACATCGTCATGTGGCGAGATATATTTACACCAGGGGTTGCCATGGTGCTTTGGTTTATCGTCATTCATCAATCGTCATTCAATTTCACAAATCAATAGTTTCTTATCACTAATCACCAATTGTCAATCAATCGCCAATCACCATTCAACAATATGTGTCTTCCATCAAGTCAGCCTAAAAAGGTTTAGATTACTTGGCTAATTGAGATATAGGTAAAAGAAAATGTCATTGATACTAGGCTAAGCTTGTATTCGCGAATGCAAAAAGCGGTTGTCGGCTACCGGATTACCCTACTATTTTATGGGCAACTCATTTAAACATGAATAATACCTCCCACTATTCCATTCATATTTAAATGAGTCATAAAATAATAGGTTAATCCGGCAGCCGACAGCCGCAAGTTGCATTCGCGAATAAAAGCTAAGTGATCTTAAGCAGGGGCCAACCATACGTATAGCTGCTGATCTAGGCATCACTGGCGGATTAGTCCCCCCCCCCCTTAAGATGGGCCCAAAAAGTTTCTACCCAAAAGTTCTCCTTTCCTTGGGCTTTTTAGGCATCACTGGGCCTTTTTGAGCCTTATTTTTCATTTTAAGCAATTTTTTCAAGAAAATGGGCTTAAATATTTTTTAAAAATCACGCTTGAACCCCCACTCCCTTCTTGGTTACCAGATCTGCCCCTAAGTATTGTACTTTCCTTTGGAGTACTCAACCACGCGCTTAGATAAAGACGCAGTCTTCTGAAAGATCAGAATGATTCAGGATTCTGTTAGCCAAGAATGTCCTGAAGTCTCGAAATCGGAAACTATTTACCATAATCATGCATACGATGAATCAATAAGATTTTGGGTGGATTAGGCTTAATAGAGATTAGTGAAATATCACGATGCATTAAAATGATATCATAATGTGGTAATTGCGAAATGTATTACAAATGCAGTGACTAATGAATACGATTGAATATAAATTGACCATCGTGAGTTTATGATTTGAATAGTCATTTGTACAGGAAACCTTGATTGTAGCATTAATTTAAAGTCTCTAGTCCCCTACGTAATACACACATTTAAGCTCAATATTGGGAGAGGTCCAGAGACCTTGATGCAAATCTGTATGCGCAAAGTGCCAATGGGAAGGCACCGAAAATGGTTACACAGCAAGAAAAAGAAAACATCTATCTAAGAGTACACCAGTCATAAGGAAAACAAACCCCAACTATCCCAAATCATAATCCAGCGTGAAAACATATTCCCCTCTCCCACCATTCAAGTTCCAATATCACAATTCGAAACCAACACCAAGGGACACATTGACGGCAAGATTGATACGAGGGTAAGCTACAAAGTTTTACGAGAAAACTCAGTGTACGTCAACGTGGAATTAGTTCTCCCATTCGTGCAGAAGAACTTGTTCAAGGCCAAAAACCGCTTTTGAAAACTGGCTTCTTGGGTACTAAAAACGTGTAGCTTTATCTCCCAATTGTCATTATTATGCAGTTATCATCGTACTCTCTCCCAAAAGAGAATGTCATGATATTCAATCAAGTGTTTCATGTATTTCCAGATTGTCAAGATGTATACGACACAGGAGGTATGCGATATCCCGGCGATTATTACATCATGCTGCAGCCTAAGACTACAATTGAGCCATTTAAAGCATGTTGTAGAATGACCAATGAATCTGGTATGTATCGTTCATAGATAATAGGTGGCGTTCCGATTTGTGACTATAGCAATCGTTGGTTACATATAAACACCATTTCAACATTTTACAACGTATTCCTGCATGCATGTTGGGGGGCAAATTTGAAATCTGAAAAATCTCTGGGACCCTAAAACCCAAAATTGGGCCCAAATTATAAAAATTTAAGGCCCATTATCTTCATGATTTTTCTTGGAATTAAAAGAATAAGGCCCTAAAAGGACTTATTTTTTCTGGACCAACCTTAGGGGGGGGGGGGGGGGGTGAGCTGCCTGTGTTCTGTCTCAGTTCTATCTATTTAGGTATAATATCAATGACGGCGAGTGTTATACCTATTTAAAGCCATATATATATACTGTTTTTCCAGGTTGGACAGTGATTCAGCGGAGACAGGATGGCAGCATAGACTTCTTCCAGGACTGGGCCTCATACAAAAACGGCTTTGGTAATCTCGAAGGAGAGTTCTGGCTGGGGAACGATCATATTCATGAGCTCACATCGCAAGGTGAGTTAATAGGTTCACACCAATCATATCTAGTCACAAATCCAAATTATCATATCTAGTCACAAATTCATATCATCATATCTAGTCACAAATTCATATCATATCGAGTCATAAATTCATATCATCATATCTAGTCACAAATTCATATCATCATACCTAGTCACAAATTCATATCATCATATCTAGTCACAAATTCATATCATATCGAGTCATAAATTCATATCATCATATCTAGTCACAAATTCATATCATCATACCTAGTCACAAATTCATATCATATCGAGTCACAAATTCATATCATCATATCTTGTCACAAATTCATATCACTATCTAGTCACAAATTCATATCACCATATCTAGTCACAAATTCATATCACCATATCTAGTCACAAATTCATATCACCATATCTAGTCACAAATTCATATCACCATATCTAGTCACAAATTCATATCACCATATCTAGTCACAAATTCATATCACCATATCTAGTCACAAATTCATATCACCATATCTAGTCACAAATTCATATCACCATATCTAGTCACAAATTCATATCAGCATATCTAGTCACTAATTCATATCATATCTAGTCACAAATTCATATCACCATATCTAGTCACAAATTCATATCATATCTAGTCACAAATTCATATCACCATATCTAGTTACAAATTCATATCACCATATCTAGTCACAAATTCATATCATCATATCTAGTCACAAATTCATATCATATCTAGTCACAAATTCATATCACCATATCTAGTCACAAATTCATATCACCATATCTAGTCACAAATTCATATCATCATATCTAGTCACAAATTCATATCATATCGAGTCACAAATTCATATCACCATATCTAGTCACAAATTCATATCACCATATCTAGTCACAAATTCATATCATCATACCTAGTCACAAATTCATATCATATCGAGTCACAAATTCATATCACCATATCTAGTCACAAATTCATATCATCATATCTAGTCACAAATTCATATCATATCGAGTCACAAATTCATATCACCATATCTAGTCACAAATTCATATCATCATATCTAGTCACAAATTCATATCATATCGAGTCACAAATTCATATCATATCGAGTCACAAATTCATATCACCATATCTAGTCACAAATCCATATCATCATATCTAGTCACAAATTCATATCATATCGAGTCACAAATTCATATCATATCGAGTCACAAATTCATATCATCATATCTAGTCACAAATTCATATCATATCGAGTCACAAATTCATATCATATCGAGTCACAAATTCATATCATCATATCTGGTCACGAATTCATATCATCAATCAAAAGATATTATAATATGGGCCTACGTGCTTGTATGAATGGGTTGGTACTAATTATGATGTATAACACTTCAGAACCGTTCTAGGCCATACTGTGACAAAACTAAAACATTTTCCTTGAATTATCAACTCTACTTAATAACACCAGCGAGCACAAAAAACGTTACCCCTTTGGTTCGTCTTACCTTTATCTTAGTATTGCACCGATGCACACGTTTCGATATCTCGAACGGTTGGTGAAACTGACTTTGTATTGGAATCTGACACCATCGCTGAATTTGCACTCGCAGACCTTTCCGAATTAGAGAAGATAAAAGTTCAATTGAAAAAGAAACTGAGAGAACTCTTTATTTGTACACTCCCTCCAAAAATTTGGCAACCTGAACTCTTCATTTTTTCATTCAATAGCAAGTTGAAGTCTGCTAATGTCTGACTCTTTATTTTGTTCCTTTATTGTAAAATTTGGGAAAATGGCAAATTCGATAAATTTTCAGGGTGTAAAGTCCCCCTGAAGCAAGGGGACTCCCATTTTCCATACTTTATAGAGGGTGTAAAGTCCCCCTGAATCAAGAGGACTCCCACTTTCCATACTTTATAGAGAGTGTAAAGTCCCCCTGAAGCAAGGGGACTCCCAATTTCCATACTTTATACTGGTGTAAAATCACCCTGAAGCAAAGGAACACCCACTTTCCATACTTTATGGAGGGTGTATACTGTATAGCACTATAGTCTGGATCTCTTAAAATACTAGTACAGTTAATTAATTAACTTTACTCGACTTTCTTCTGAAGTATTTGTTTGTTTACTTTCCACCCGTGTTTCGAGTGTTTCCAGTAATGTTATCTTCTGGGCTGGAAAGTCAATTTAAGGTATTTTGGCACTGGTATATTTTGGTATGAGGATAAAACCCTGAAAATTGGTTCCCTATCATACAGGGAGGATTTTACAAACGTTACCTTCCCTAGCCTACCATGCGCACCGGGTGTAAAGGGTAGGAGGTCCTATCAAATTATGGCCCTACTCTCCATTGATTTATATGGTGACCTAAATACAACTCTTTCCCTCATTATCTTATACACAATCAGGGCCAGTAAGGGCCTTTAAAAGGGGGACCATAATCCCTGGGGGACAATAATTTCTTTCACACCGGGACCTAGTACATACATAATTAGGTGGGTGAAACTCTCGTTTAAAAAAACCAATTGGAAAGGGTGAGACCCCCCCCCCCCCCCCCCCTTCAAGGTGCACTGATATTTTTTAAGCACTTCCACATTTTGAGAATAATGACTGGGCGATTGTCCGGACTAATCATCCGTGTTTCGTCCAGAATGCTTCAATCAGCTGAAAATGAGTCGGGTAATCGGGCAAAAACAGTAGATACAGGGGCCAAACATGTTTGGCTTTTTCCAAATGGACCCATCTCATTTTCCGCTTTTTGAGTCGCAGGTCCCAATCACTATTACGTAATTACAACCATTTGGGCACACTAAATCTGCAAATGGAATACACTGGAGATGTTGAAAAGCCCTCCGGAGTTATATACATAACAAATCCAGGGCTGAATCTGACTATTTACGAAAATACAAAAATAAATCAACAGCGAGATCTGGGAATCAATTAGCGTTTTCTGACCTTACCGGTCTACCGGGACACTTAAACGTTCCAAATAATTATATTTCGAGACCTTTCCCGTTACATTCTCTTTAGAAAACATAGATTTATTTAACCCCTGCCTAGACCAATTGTTAACATCATTCATCATTCTAAATACACAAAGTTTTGGTCCCAGAAAGAGCTCTTTGTCCCAGGCTTATTACTATCAGCTTAATGATTGTCATGCTTCTAAAACTAATGAGGGATGTAGGTGAAGAATCGCTCCACTGGAAGAGACATGTTCCTCATAATGATGAGGCTGATGGTGTTGTTGATGACAGAATTATGATTGATATCACATGATATGACTTGAATCTTGAATCACAATTCAAAAACCCAAAGGAAGTACCAATCGATATGATGATAAGGAAACGATTGAATGTTTTAATTCAGCGTTGAAGTTTCTGCTTCACCAAAAGTGCTGGACAACCCTTCTTTAAAACTATCATAACTCGTGGACCGTACTAAGCTCTTTACACTTCATTGGGATATCGAAAACATTTGGTTCAGACCAAAAGCAACCTTACTTGATGTTACTCGAGCCTGAGCTAAGATTCGCGAACTCAATGCCAGCTGTCGGCTGACGGTTTAACCTACCTAAATTATATGAAAATGGGGTATATGATATAAGATGTTGCAATTAAAAAACTGTAGTCCCCCTAAATTATAGTCCTCGTTCAGACCGGTGTAAAAGAAATTATTGTCCCCTCGGGATTATGGTCTCCTTTCCTTACGGCCCTTACTGGCCCCGACTGTGTATAAATAATAAGGAAAATAATTGTAGTTAGGTCACCATATAAATCAATAGAGAGTAGGACCAAAAGTTGATAGGACCACCTACCCTTTTACAGCTGTGTTAAAGAAATAGGTATTGCCTTTGTGCATATTTCTGGGATCCAAATCTAATACATAAGGGTTATGTACTGGGAGGTTTTGGATACAGGGTTTATCCCAAGGGAAAAATGTGTATCTCCCGAGGGACCGCAGGGACCGAGGGAGATACACATATTTCCCGCGGGATAAACACTGTATCCAAAACCGACCGTACATAACAGATGTATTTCATACCTACTGAGGATCTAGGTACATCATACCTTATAAAGTTAAGGTACTAGGCGTTTTCTTGGTCTTAAAGTTTGCGAGATTTTCAAAAAATTGAAAAAAAACAAATTAAAAAAATACTGAAAAAATTGAAAAAATGTGAAAAAATTGAATTTTGGAAAAAAACTTTTTTTAAAACTTTGAAAAAAAAATTGAATAAAAAATTTGAAAAAAATTTTGGAAAAAAATTTTCAATTAAATTTTTTTTTCAGGAGCGGGACCAGGAGGGATACAGCGTGTATCCATCCCGGTCCCTAGATATACTATATATTCCCGCTCGATATGTTCCTAGAACCTCAGTAGGTATGAAATACATGAGGGTAATGCAATGGGAGATTTTGGATACAGGGTTTATCCCAAGGGAAATATGTGGTGTATCTCACAAGGGACCGATGGGGCAAGGTAGGTATGATATAAAGGAGGGCAATATCCCCCTGGGGGGGGGGCAATATTTTCTTTTACACGAATTGATTTTGGAATAGAAAAATTAGTCGACAAGATCCCCAAAAAATCTAATGGTCTGCCCTCACTGCGGTCGTAATGTTATCTAGTGGAACGTATTGTTTTCCTAAATCAGATAGAATTTAAAAGGTAAGACCGAATCGTTTACCTTCAACAACTGTTCATACAAGATGCTTAGTCTAGTTTATAGAGAGGTGGAATTAATTTAAGTAGTGCGGGAAATCCGGGTTCCAAGTCCAAAGCATTTTATTTTACCAAGAAACAAAACAGCAGTTATGTACCTAATTCTGGCTCAATTTTTCACTTGGTTTCCCTTCGACTTTGTTTCGATGCTTGACTCATTGATTCAGTTTCTATTCTATATCAGGAAGTAATTGCTTTCTGGTAAAGGTTGCAAAACAGAAAACAGATATAGAAGTTATGATATTTAATTTCCGACCAGATTCAAAACGAAGCACTTAACCCAGGACCTGTTGATTAAAACATGAAAGGTCCACTTTTGCACACCTTTCTGTTGTGTGAAGAAGCCACAAACAACCATGGGAATCTAGTTATATATCATAAAAGCTGGATTCCCATTAGTAAGAATGATATGCAGAGATTTATGGGTAACCACCTCCTGTCAAAAAGTTAAATCCCCAGAAAACTGCTACAGAACATTTTTATCTCCAAAACACACTTCGGTATCATCAATTGCCATTCTCAGGTGCCATTCTCTCTGGTCTTCATAAACTTTCTTATGAGATTCCAACGATAGGTACTTATCGGAAGCAAATGTAAGATGAGTGATAAATTTACACGTAAAGTTACCTGTATGTGTTTTTATCCGTTTGCTGCGGATCATCAAACTACGATTTATCTTCTGAGTAAGTGGTTTACCTATTGGCTAAGATCATGCATGGCTCACATCGACCGTGGTCTTTGACAGATGAGGGTCATGTGAAGCCTTAAATTAAATATACACATGATCATGTAATAGTCGAGCCAGACACGATCGTTCAAATTGATCGTATTTTGAAAAGCTCACATCGACCGTGGTCTTTGACAGATTAGGGTCATGTGAAGCCTTAAATTAAATATACACATGATCATGTCATAATCGAGCCAGACAGGACTCTTAAAATTTAACGTGTTTTGAAAAGCTCACATCGACCGTGGTCTTTGACATAATCATGTGATAGTCGAGCCAGACACGGTCGTTCAAATTAATCGTATTTTGAAAAGCTCAAATCGACCATGGGATTTGACAGATGAGGGTCATGTAAACTTAAATATAAACAGCCAGTAATACGTGATTGTCGAGCAAGACACGACAGATAAAATTTAGAGTATTTTGACAGATTGGGGTCATGTAAAGCCTTAAATATACACATAAACAGTAACACGTGATAGTCGAGCAAGATACGACCGACCAAAATCATTTTGATAGAGCAAGACACGACCATTCAAATGAAGTGTATATTGAAGAGTTCACATAGACCGTGGTCTTTAACAGATGAGGGCCATACGAATCCTTAAATAAACACATAAACAATAACTATAATGATTCTCGAGCAAGACACGAGCGTTCAAAGCATTAATACGATAATGTGTACCTTTTTGACAAGCTAACATGGGTTAGCAACCAAAACATTAATCCAGACAAGGCAATAATCTACTTAATGGAAAAGCAAGGCACGACATTCCATTCGATGCGATAACCTTCCCTGATTCTGGGTACACCCACCTCAATAAGCTTGACAACCGGGAATTCCCTTCTTGATCGCATGTTAAAGCCAGCTTTTGTCAAGGGGGGGGAGGTCAGTTTTCCAAAATTAGTAGGGGATTCACATTTGATAAGTTTGGACCAAAATCAATTAAAAGGCGTTCAGAATGGTGATGGTGAAAAACTGCATGATTTTGAAAATCTAGGCCGAAGGAGCGAGGGGGGGTCGTTTGCCTGTTTAAATTTATGTTTGCCGATTCTAAATTATTCATTGGAAATAAAACTCGAAGCTATTGTGATTAAGGGTCAGTAAAGGAACGAAATAAAAATTCAAACATTCAGCAACTCTTGAACACACTATCAATACCCCCTTAAATGTGAGGGTTGATTCAAGTTTTTCTAATTTCTGATATTTTTCAGGCATGCTGGATTTGGATAAAAAATGTCAAAAATAAGAAATAAAAACACGACCTCTGGGGGTAACCCATCAAACGAAAACTTCCGTTTTCCAAACTTATTGAGGGGAGTGTACCAATAGTAATGAAAACAGCGCTAGAATAACACTTACACCCCTGGACAAGTCAATCACGTACTTAACAGTGTATATTAAAGAAATTCAATCTTATCTCTGATTATTCCTTATCGGCTCATTTATGCCAGTTTAAACAATGGAGCTCAATCGTAATTACATCGACTCTTATATTTCAACGGATTATGCAATGAAACTGAGGCAAAATACTAAGTGTGACTAAGTGGTCCTTTGAAGTCGAAATTATTTTTTACTCAACCTGAAAAAGGAAAAACACAAAGGGTGATAAGCTGAAGAACATGCGACACTAGAGAAAATAGAACACACGATCGTGAGGCAACATGAAAAACACAATTTCAGAGAACATTAAAAAGCTATATCCACCAATTTCATGGGTGCAATCAGGCATAAGGGAGGTGAATCATCAAAATGTCACAAAGATATATTTTGAAACGTTTTTTACTAAAACTGTAGAACTGTAGAAGTAAAATTAAAGGAAGAAATATTCCACTTTAGTAGCTTCAATTTTCCCCGCCTATTAATTTTTGCTGCGTCTAATTTTAGATTCTGACCACGTTCCTCCTTATTAGTTAATTTATTCAGTTATTTTGTTAATTTCTTAAACATATTCATTACCATTACAATACAAGACGGGAAAATAACACCAATATGCCAATTCCATTGCTAATTTGAAGACAATCACGAATCAAAAAGTGGCAGTGCAAGTATTTAACGTTCGTTATTTCTGTGGAACAGAACTGGTATTTGAACGTCATGGCGCCTGCAAATAGAACGCCATGTTGAGCAGGTGGTCTATAGCCTTCCAAATAGCGCAGAGGTTTAAAAAGTGAAATAAACAGGAATGCTATCGATTAAAGTGCCCATCAGTGCAAGAAAATCCGATAAATTGAGTTTTAATTTTAGAGATTTTCATGAAAAATCTTGCAATACTGAAATGTCATTTAAGCAAGGGAACATCGAATTTGCTCAAAATTGGTTATAAAAACAGTGATATTTGACTTATTCTGCTATTACCAAATCAATAAAATCCAGGCTTAGCGACCAGCCAGTTCGAATTACTTTGTTCCCATCTGACTAGCTTGATAAATAAATCGAATAGAGAAATGTAAAAACAATCAAAAGTTATAAGTCTCGCGAGTGTGCCATATTTCATTGTAATCCATCTGTTGTTCCGCTTTGAAGACAGGGGATCGCGATCGATGAATGTCGGACCTTATCTCCAGTAGTACATAAGAGCCTAGAGAGCATGTGGTATTATTGGTATATCAGTTATATTATCATTCAATGCATTTATTTTATTGTGTTTTCGACTGGTATATTTAGTTTTAAAATTTTGTACCAGTTTTAAAATTCAGTACCAGTCATCTTTTTATACAGTACAAAATATATAGATTCATTTTGACCCAACGTTATGAATTAATTTTTTGATAACTCCTACTATTTCTGACATCAAACCTAACAATCTTAATATAAACATTTCTTACATCAAAACAAACTTCTGGATTCATATTTTTTTAACATTTTGATATGTTCTTTATTTTCGGCCAATCAACAGAATAATTTGTTATTACTGTTAGGCCAAAGTAAATAATATGTTTCACGTCCTCTTGATCGAGTGCCAAATCTTAGGAGGGAGGGACGTTAAATATATATATTTAACTTTAAATCACCTTAAAGTAACTGTTTTACCGTTCTGGTGCAAATGACAATAAAGAACAATAATCAACTCTACAAAAAGTATTGCTGAAAAACATTTTGTACAACGTTCATAATTCAAACTTCTTAATTCATACCTAGGTTCAAAGTCAATGAATTTTACAGTTTTCAAAATCTCCCACTTAGTTTCCTTTTATCGCCTAAAATTACAACAAAATTTTGTTTTTCAGGAAACTACAAACTGCGGATTGATATGGAAGATTGGGACGGTCATCGGTATTTCTCGGAATACGATAGTTTCATGATCGATAACGAAGACGATCTCTATAGACTACACATTCGTGGTTACCATGGCAACGCAGGGGATTCCCTGACGCCATACTGGGATAACCATAACAACCAACCGTTTAGTACCAAAGATATGGACAACGATGAACGTTACTACGACAACTGTGCTGAGCATTACCATGGAGCTTGGTGGTTCAAAAGTTGTTTTAAATCACATTTAAATGGGATATACTACCAAAAAGGTTCCCACAGTGACTTCTTTGTTAGAAACGGAATACAGTGGGATACAATACACCGCCATTCCTCGTTAAAATATGTAGTGATGATGATAAAACCATACAAGGTCATACTCGACAGTGATTCTAATTTAGACAGTTCAATCAACGAAGTGTAATGTCGTTCAGTTTGAACTAGTTTCATCAGTACCAATATGTTCAATACAGCCTCGGCAAGGTTATCTTCAATCCCCGGGTAACCATGTGAAATGGACGAAAAGCGTCTAATGTGTCCAGTACTGAAAGGACCGTGGGCACAGTTTGGTTCATTCAGCCGAAATGAGGTTTTATCAGTGCGTTGTCTCTGATTACGTTACACCCATTAATAATTACTAACTGAATGTTTGACGTTTCAATTTGAAGGCCTAAATGACGTATACGACGTCCAATCAACGTTGACTTGATTGTAGAAAGTCAGAAAAGTCTTGTGAAAATAAATACTAGTAACCTCAATTCCAAGCAGCACCATGCTATTCCAACAGACGTGCAGATTAAGAAGGATGAATCTTTAAATATACTATGTTTAATGTTTTACCAATATGTGGTAACGTTCTATCGTAGCAGAAAATAGGATAACATTCCAATGGCGATGGGAAGTTATCTAGAACGTTCAAAAATGACTTGGAACTACGTTGTTATCACCAAGTACATTTGACATTCAATAAATACATGTACGTAGTTCGTTTGACATTTTCAAGAGAATGGTACATCTCCCTGTACCGGGGTTCCATCATTGGCAAAAGTTCTTTTGATGTTTCTAAGTTGAAAAGAATGGTACATTTTACTGTACTGGCTGAATAGAATTCTCGTCATTAGCCAGAGGGGAAATAATCCAGAATTCTAAGATGAACCTGTCTCAATATAAAGGTGAACATCTTGAGGTTCATTCTGGGCTGCTTTCTCCTCTTATGTCAAATTCTCGAATTAGCTGTCGAACTCTCGAATAAGCTGTCGAAATCTCGAATAAGCTGTCGAATTCTCGACTAAGCTGTCGAATTCTCGAATTCGCTGGAATTCTCGAATTAGCTGTCGAATTCTCGAATTAGCTATCGAACTCTCGAATTAGCTGTCGAATTCTCGAATTAGCTGTCGAACTCTCGCTTTAGCTATCGAATTCTCGAATTAGCTGTCGAATTCCCGAATTAGATATGGAACTCGCGAATTATCTGTCGAATTCTCGAATTAGCCATCGAACTCTCGAATCACCTGTCGAATTCTCGAATTAGCTGGAATTCTCGAATAAGCTGTCGAATTCTCGAATTAGCTGTCGAATTATTGAAGAATCATCGAAAAATAATAGGAAGATCCTTTAAAATATATTCTATGTTAAGTGGATGTTCCACTGCTCTGATTACCTGGTCGAACCCTTTCTCAAGAGTTACTAGATCTGAACCAGTTTTATTTAATTTCACATAGGATAAGATTTGCAACTGTATAAGATGGAATCATGGCAGATAATTGCCATGTAGGGTTTGATAAATTAATACATACATGAACGAAGGGTGCATGATTTCAGTCCGATTTGAATTTCAAAGTAAAATAATTTTCCAAACATTATTCAATGAGGCCTGGGAATGCAGTAGTAAAATATTGCGCTAAAATCCATTGGTTTCAACTTTATTTACGTCTTATATATTAAAGGAATATTTGAAAATTGTTTGAGATAAGATACGTTTTTAAAATTAAACTAATACAATCAAATACGCACAATATATTACACATAGACAACTCTGTACATTTTATTACTTATTTCCGGGCCTCAGGTTTAAGAAGTTTTGTGGACACCACCCTATCAACTTCACAAACACCATAGGTTGTAGTGGGGGGAGTCACACGGGCTAGTAGCTCGAATATGATTTAGAGCGCAGTATCAATAAAATTTCAGCAGAGAACATTTGAGAGAGACATCTATAAAACACAATGGAATATATTTAGATTTGTACATAATATTTAGTATTTTAGATACATTAGAATTCTATTGTCATATCTGAAATATTTTGTTAAAACATCATCCATTTTGTCACGTTGAAGGGTGCCATTGTGTTTTTGAAAGTGTGAATCAGATTTGGAAAATTTGAGGTATTTTCACCCTGCCTTTTTCTCCAAATGAAGACCATTTTTTTAAATCCGCCAGTGATTCAAGTAATGCATGAGATGGCTGATGCCACGAATACAAGATGCGAGAAATTCATTTTACATATTAATTTAAAATATTTATTGTACATGTACGCCATACATTTAAATTTTATTATGAGATTCACTTTGTAGATATTGTAGAATAAAACTGTCATAATGTAAATAAATAAATAAATGTATCGTAACTGTAAAATATATATGTCCTTTAAAAGCGTCTGTCTGTTTATATTTAAAATCATAACATTTTTGGCTATCAAATGTTGAATATGTTATCATGTTTCAAGTACCCTCACAGATAAGATTGAAGGGCAAAATTTCAGATAACAAAAAATACCGAGGTTCCAAAAAGTTGAAAAATTGAGCGCGAGATGCTCTTCTATTGAATAATAATGAAAAAAATATGGTGATGCCCAACCCGTTCTAAGACATGACTTTCAGACGGCTCTTACCACTTTTTACCATATATATAAAATTCTTTGTAATTTATAGTCATAATAGATTCATGAGCAACTGTAACAAAAAGAGCTTGTAATTCATCATAATAATCTTGCTATAGCAGAAAGTTTGAAAAAAATTCATTCTGTTTGAACTGGACATTTAAACTGCCATATTTGGCTGTTGTGGGCCGTCCAATCTGCCTTTTATACCCGGGTTTGGTCTAGAGAGATGTTCGAATATATTGTGCTTTCCATGAAACCAATGATTGAAAATAATCTGTGATACATCCGTTAGTATGAGAAAAACTATAACACGAAATGGGTTGAATCATATAAAAATATATTTATTATACAATTTAAGTGTAAATTATTATAATCATTAAATTATTTTCTATTTATACAATTGTGGTAAAAAAGCAATCAGAGACTGATCAGCTTTGCGAACCCTAATTCATTATCATCCCTTCCCCTTATCACATATCACTAGTGTAATGACCCGAGGGCGCCCCAGTGGAATGACTAATACCTACAAGTGAGTGTAACAGGCCAGATAGAGAACTTGAGAGAAAGTGTGCTGAATTCAACGCCCCATGTGGGAATCGAACCTGGAATCCTTGGATCAAAAGACTGATGCTCTACCAACTGAGCTATAAAGGCTTAAGCCACTTCAGTTGGGCCGTAGTAGCAACTTGTTATCACCAAGGGTCGTTACACTACGGGACATATTCTTCACAAAATTAAGTCCAATTTAAATATCTATCTATAGCCATCTGTACTAGGTGCTTTGGTGCCAGTTTACAGTTTCATTCACAGGTATTTCAAGGAATATGCAAATTGAATATTACCCAGTAATTGGTAAAATTGTAGTTATGATAAAATATTTTGGAATGGAAGCTGGACTTGTGTAGATGGCAATTCACTTATTTTCTCTAGTGGGCTGTCTGCGGTTCAGCACATTCGTTCCATTGGTTTATATGTAAATATTGCTGTTTCAAACATCAACTACACTTCATGAATCAAATTACTAGTATTAGGTATTTGATTTTCATTTAACCTAATTTTGGGTTATTTTGAAGCAAATTTCTAAACTGTATTAAAGTATACATTTCATCTGTGTTCTTTACCATCTATAGACAGTCTTTCATGCTATTCACCAGGGTGCTAAAACCAGTCAATGGAGACCCAATCACACACAAGATGGGATACTGCAATTCTTCTCCCAAATCACCAACTCCAATGTTCTCAAAGTTTAGCACCAGGTTTTAGGTATTTCACATACTCAAATCTGGCAACTGCCCTTGTGTGGACCTCATCAGGACCGTCAGCTATTCGTAGAATCCTGGCCCAGCTGTACAGAGCTGCCAAGGGAAAGTCTTGGCACACACCAGCGCCCCCATATGCCTGGAACCATACATAACACATGAATTAAGAAATATAGAATTTTAGTTCAGAAATAAAACTTGACAATAGGAAAGTCTTGGCATGCTCTAATCACCCCACAAGCCTGGAATCATACATGGATATGAAAATTAATTTAAAATATAAAACTTTAGCCAAGACAGAGATTGGCCAGAGGAAAGTCTTGGCCTACTCAAAGTCCCTAATATGGGTTTGGAATCATACATTTATGTAAAAATGAATAAATAGTGTAGAATTTTTGCCCAAACAGAGAGATTCATCTGAGGAGAGTCTTGACTTACTCAAACCATATGGTGTACCTGGAATCATACATGAATGTAACAAATGAATGGATTAATACATAATTGTAGGCCAGACATAGACATCTATAGACCAGAGTGAGAAACGTTGGCACACTACACTCTGGAATCATACATAGATACAAATATAACCAGTGAATTAAACTGTCACATTTTCAAAATATTTTGAGTTCTCATCATTCCATGCCATGCCTGTTTTAAAAAAAGTTCAATAGTTCTTATGTCAAACATATTTTCAGGTCATGCAACATACTCCCAAGACATGCAGAAATGTTGCATTTTTAAGTTATGCAACATGTTTCTCAGTTATGCACTGTTTTCATCTTTTGTTTTCCATTCGCCAATATATCTTCTATTCTACAAACAGCATATTGTCAAATTATCATTTCAATTAGTCATGCAGCATGCTTTTCTGCTATCTGGCATGGTGTCCAACTATGTAGCATGCTTTTCAGTTTTGCACTTGTTTCTAAGCTATGCAATATGTTTTAGACTTGTGGAACATATTTTTATGCTATGCAACATGTTTCCTGATGTAATCTATTTTTCAGTTTTAAGTTTTCTTATTATACAACTTGTATTACACATTTTCAAATTAAACTAATGTTTTCCAGTTATGCAACATGTTCTCAAGCTATGCAGCATGTTTCAGTGATGCTGTTTTCAAACCATACTGCATGCTTTCTCATCATCTGGCATGTTTTCTACTATGCAACATGTTTCCCAGTTATGCAACATGATCTCGAGCTATGCAACATATTTTCCAGTTATGCAACATGTTTCCCAGTTATGCAATATGTTCTCGAGCTATGTGACATGTTTCCCAGTTATGCAACATGTTTTCTAGCTATGCAACGTGTTTCCCAGTTATGCAACATGTTCTTGAGCTATGCGACATGTTCTCCAGTTATGCAACATGTTCTTGAGCTATGCAGCTGCCCATTCTCAAGCTATGCAACATGTTTCCCAGTTATGCAACATGTTCTAGAGCTATGCAACATGTTCCCCAGTTATGCAACATGTTTTCTAGCTATGCAACATGTTTCCTAGATCTGAACTTTTTAGGATACAGTAGACATCATAATGCTATTGATTTCTAGTAGATTACTATTATTATGAAACAATGAAGCTACTTTCGACTGCAGTCCAGATTGCCCTTCAAACAAGTTTTCGAGATGACTTCAGAGCACTGTCTCGTCAATGGCTTGAATGCAACCTACTGTGCACTAAACATGAGGGAGAATATTTCTAAAACCTTATGGGACAATAGTTGCTACTATTATTACATGTACATTAAGTAATATCATGTACAAGTAGAAAGCGGAGAAGAAATTCATGTGATATACTCATAAATTGCCTACCATTCTGTTGTTTTTCTAATGAATAATGTGACATAAAAAGTGCCCCGCCTACCCAAAAGTCAAGTTACCATAGTAACCCTTATTTTTGACCAATCAAATAAGAGATGCTGATATTTTCAGAATCAATCAGAAAGTATTTTTTATACATTGTGTGAAAATTTCATGAGAAAATATCAAAAATCCTTGAAATGAGAGCGTTTTTCCGTGAACTTATTGAACGACCTGGTATATCTCTCTTTCTCAAATGGTATCCCTTCTAGTTCTCTTATTCTCCAAATCACTTACACCGTGCTTCTCTCTTTTTAACTGTCAACAAACTCATTGTAACCCCATAGAGGTATTTTTAACTTAATTTGCATAATATTTATTTATTTGGATATATGCTTTTCATAAGAATGGCACTCTACATACACTTACATAATGTATACAATACTGTACAAAAAAGCTGCATCCAAGTTTATTTAAAATTATAGTAAAAAGATATAATAAAATAACAAAAACTCCATAAAATCATGAAATATCTACATTATCAACAGTATAATTTTTTAAGGATAAAATAAATGAAATACAATAACAAAAAAAAACAGATATTAATAATTGAGCAATTAACAATGTATAACTTTCATAGTATTCATAATACTTATAAGCAAGACCGATTTTATCCTATTTTTTCTGTGAACTAGTGCGATTTCAGGATCACCATCATCGCAGGGTATCAATTCTAAAATAATGAGGTTTACAATTACTGCAACATACACCTCAACTCATTGGTGTCTCGGACATAGTACTCATAATATGCAATTTAAAAATACATTTAATGTTCACATTTATTATGGAATGATGTATTTTTGCATTCTGCATGCATGCTCTAAGCAAGCATCAGGTGAAATGCTCTTATATTCATCAATTTTTCAGTTCTTATGACATCTTCCAATTTCAAGTAATCAGGGGGCCATTAACAGAAACTTCATGAAGTTAAGAATTCATAAAACCCATTGTTCTCTAACTGTGACGTCATTATATCCATGGTTACAACAATTAATTTACGAATTCATAACTTTACTAAGTTTCTGTTAATGACCCCCAGTTTCACTTGTTATATGTCTTCAAACTAATAGAATTCTTTGTAGCACAGTAAAACCTGTCAGATTGACACCTCTCTGTAAAAGGGTTCCTTCTAATATGGAAATTTTTCAAAACAACTAAGTCCCATTGACTTACATGTTAAGTGACCCCCTCTGTAAGGAACACCAATCAACATGAACTCTTCAATATATGCAGATTTCTCAGTATTGTTAAAACTAAATATTTACAGTTTTAAAATCATCTGGGGATTTTCTGTTTTTCAGTCTCTCAAAACCTCATTTACGGAATGAGCTTATATGTTAGAGAAAAACATTAACTATATTTGAATGAATAATATGCCATACTTGAACTATAATAGGTTCTATTAGTAAATAATGAAGCTGATAAATGTTTGTTCAGTTGTTTCTTGTCATAACTAAATTTTGGCCTATTGTTTATTGTTATGACTAAAGTTTGGCCTATTGTTTTTTGTCATGACTAAAGTTTGGACTGATATTACTTCTCATGACTAAAGTTTGGACTGTTGTTACTTCTCATGACTAAAGTTTGGCCTACAGTTTCTTGTCATGACTTAAGTTTGTTCAGTTGTTTCTTGTCATGACTAAAGTTTGGCCTGTTGTTTCTTGTATTGTCTGTAGAACTCAATCCTGGCAACCATTCTGCGGTGGACCTCATCGGGGCCATCTGCGATACGTAGGCAGCGGACTCCTGCATACATCGGTGCCAGTGGTGTATCCTGACATACCCCCATTCCTCCAAATGACTGGAAAACAAAAAATACTGGAACTGTATTTGCAAAATTTACAACGACAAACCATCTGGCATCTGTTACAGATGCCGACTGCTGAACACTGTTACAGATGCCAAACACCAGCCACGAAACAGTGGCCACAAAAAAGTTGGAGACTAACAATATGTCACCACTTCTGGACAATATGACACTACTTCTGGTGGTGACATAGCAACAAATTGTTGTCACATACAATGGTACATTACAAAAACATGGGTGGTGACCAAAGCTCACTCAGGTGTGAGCATACATGTATAATCCCTCCAACTTGGTCAAAATTGTACATTATTTGGGGCAGCCATTCCAGATTGTTGCCCCGTAATATCATTGATATTTGTTGATACCGGGGACCATTATGACTAATGACTCCTTACAAAAATAACAGAACTCTATAAATCATTCATACAACTAGGCTTTAAAAAGTACAACAACAACACAAAGGAGCACACTGATTTCGAACTCGCAACATCGTGTTCAGGCGCCCATATACCTACCTCGACAAATTCATAAAATCAATTCATAAAATTTTGTAATTGGGGAAGAAAATTAAGATTCAAACATAAATCACCTCCCACCTCATTATTGAGGACTTCTTGTCAAACTGATGGACAGGGGGTGAACAGTACCCTGGAATAATCTACAAGATTGATTTCATATGTCTCCCACATATCTAATCTACCTTCTAGTTGAAAGCCCATGCTAATATAAAGGACATTTTTAAACTTCAATGGTTAATGGGGTTAAGATACAAAAACAACTAAGACAAAACTATTCATTACTTTGTGCATTACTTTGTTTATTTTTTATTAATTTATTTATATACAATTTAGCAAAAATAAATTATATTTATCATAAGATCCTTAACAAATAATACTGTAGTCCATAATTACAATATCATAACAACAAAGATAATTTTCCATTGAACTTGATCAATTTTTCTAGTTCATCATTTAAAAAATGGATGCCTTCAACTTAGTTCTGAATACCATACATACAACTTAATTCCTCAGTCAGCTATTTTTCTTTCTCGAAGTACTGCATGTTGCGATGACTTATATTTATCTAGAAACATTTGGCATATTTCTATTGATCCATAAATTGGTATCATGCTCATCCAAAATCACAGCTTTCATAAATTGCATATTTTCGGCTCTCATGTTGAGTAAATTTTATGTTACCAAAGCTCTCCATAAATATAAGGTCCATGGCTTGGTAATCATATTCATCTAGAATGACCTGGCCCGTAGCCAGGATTTGCCGAGGGGGGTTCACTATTTGAAAAATTTCAGGGGGAGTTTACTCGTGACAATTTTGGTCCAAAAATGGCCAAAATCACTTAAAAGGTGCTCAGAATGGTGAAAGCTGCAAGATTTTGAAAGATTTTTTGTCCAGGGGGGTTCGCTCGAAACCATCAAACCCCCCTGGCTACAGGCCTGATGACATTCCATAAATCTTTGAATTGGTATGGTACTCATCTAAAATCACAGCTTAGCTGTGGCATATTTTCTGCTCTCGTTAAATTTTGAGCAATTTAATGTTAGCGAAGCTTTTTGTTAATATATGTTCCATGGTTTGAATTTCAAATTCTTCTTGAATGATATTCCAATAATCCTTAAACTGGTCTAGTCATTACATACCTCATCCAATTCCAAAATCATAGCTTAAATATTGCTATTTTCTGCTCTCGGATTGAGCAATTTTATGTGAGTAAAAGCCCTTCATAAATATATGATCAATGGATTGGTAATCATATTCATCTACATGTAGAATCACATTCAATTGATCCTTCAATTAGTATAATGCTCATCCGTAATTAAAGCTTAGAAATTGCATATTTTCTGCTCTCGTGTTGAGCAATTTTCCGTTTGTGAACCTCATCTGGGCCATCAGCTAAACGTAGCGTTCGCACCTTTGTGTAGAACTTTGCTAACACAACATCTGAGCTCACACCAGCACCTCCAAATGCCTTTAAAAATAAATTACGTCATCTTAATTTCTGTTTATTGTCATTTCGATCAAGAGAGACTATATGGCAGCATGGGTGAAAACGTGTATAGTTTGTGATTTTCCAAAACTAAATTGAGCCTTGGAAAATGTTAATATCCATCACAAATATAAAATCCAGAATTTTCTATATGCATCCAATTCTAAAGCTTGGAAATTGCATATTTCCTGCTTTCATATTGAGCGATTTTCCGAGCGTGGACTTCATCGGGACCGTCAGCAATGCGTAGCGTTCGAACATTGGCGAACAGATGAGCCAATACAACATCTGAGTTGACACCCGCTCCGCCAAATGCCTTGAAAATAAAAACAAGACACAAGGTGATAAATATCGCACTTTGAATACCACCATGTAATTTACCCAGAATGCCCAAAGCCTAATCAGATACTGAAGCTAGTCTACTCTTGCAACTGTAGAAATGTCAAGTTGAACGGATAAGCGTTTTTCCTGGAATTCTGACGACAAAATTCATATGCCACCCATTCAGACGCACGCACAGCAGCAAAAGCAAATGTAGCATTTTTTCAAAGTGCGATAGTAAATGTCTTTATTTTAATGCAGTCATCACGTTCCTTAAATGCGAATCTCAAAGAATGCTTCAAAAATCCAAATACATCACTAAGTGAGATGCGATTTAACTGCAATGAATCCTTCTTAACTCATTTCGATTGTTTGGACATTCATCCAAACTATCTTCGATAATCTTCTTTAGTTCATTCTTCAAACTCTTGATGAAATATCCAAATGGCTGTTAGATCTTTTATAAACCTGTATGCAAAATTCAACCTTTGACTGAAATTCTACCTCTGTAGTTTATACCTCAATAATCCAGAGCTTTGAGGTTCAATAATTATCCATCATAAAACTTTACTCTATGATAATTACGAAAACATATAATCAATGTATTCTCATATTTATCACTAGAAGTACCTAACTAAAACCTAAAACATTTGAAGCAAAAGAGATACAAAGCAAAACCCATTCATATATTATTATACATTACATATTATTAAAAAGCAAATATCATATCATATGACATACAGTACAAATAGTAAATACATGCAGTTATGAGGACATATTATATGGTACATATACGAGTACAAACAAATCAAAGAAATGTATAAAGAATATAGAAGATTTTCACATATATAATACCTTTAAATAACTTATATGCTGGTCTTAACAAAAGTTCAATAAGCACGAACATTCCATTTGAGAGATTATGTATGCAATCTGCACAATACTAGGGAGTTTAAGCTTACAATGTTTTTCACAACCTTAACATGAACGGAAAATATTTAACCAATGCATTTGTATGGGCGATTCATCATACGTATAGCTTGGCATTTCAATTTTATATGTAAGCTTAAACTCCCTATTGACAGATTGAGCTGTATCATTATTGCAAATTGGAAGTGGATTCTTGCAACATTTTGAGTCTTTCAATTAAGGCCTATGAATAAATTTGCATATGACCTGCTGGTATGCTATTCATTAGTTATTAGTCTACTATACACACCTGAATTGCTCTGTCTATCACGCGTGCTGCCATATTTGGTGCTGCCACTTTAATCATCGCAATCTCAGGTGCTGCCACCTATCAAAAAACAATTATTCAAAATTTGATTTTTTAACTTAATAAAATGAGTTTCATTCACAATGCTTTTCCATTTGCCATAAAGAAAATCATGGAAACAACAAATTGTGTAATTTGCTTTGTCGGCGTGGAAAAATACACCAATTTAAATGCATTTTAACAAAAATTAATTCACATTTTACATCATTTTCTCTGAAATGTTATCTTTATCTATCTTAAATATAAAAATCAAACTAAAATATATGGGAGTTCAAAAATTGTACCTTGTTCCCAACTGTGTCCATCATATGAGCAGCTTTCAAAACCAATAGCCTTGTCTGCTCAATCTCAATACGACTCTGGGCAATATCAGCCTGTATAGTTCCCTGGGCTCCTATAGGTTTACCAAATGCTATACGGTCTTTCACCTGCAAATATAAAAATAATATGTGTTAAGAGAAAATAAAACTTGTGTACAAAACACGGTGCAATGCATAATTAAGAAATATAGACCTCAGAATAGGGCTACTATTTTCGAATACACCCCGCAGGGCTTGGCACAAACGTTTTCTGTACCCCAAAGACTTAATCCATCTTGATCTTGGAGCCCTGTGATCGTAGCATCGGGTATTCGGATATACATGTACATGTTTTCCAGTATTGTTTTTGTTCCAGAAGCACCTAACAATGCCCCTTTTACTGGAGCCGAAGACTGCTTTCGGCTACCTGATGGTATTCATACAATAACTCCCAAAAATGGTAAACAGTTTCTTGCAAGGTGTGAAGCTGGTTGGCTTATTCTCGCACATCGCTTCGACGGAAGTGTTGATTTCAACGTTGAATGGATCTTATACAAACATGGCTTTGGTTTTCTCAAAGGAGGACACTTCAAAGGAATGGACAATATTGTGGCTGTGTTACAACAGAAGAAGTTCAAGGCCAGGTTTGAGTTGACAACATGGGAGAATGAGACACGATACGCTGAATATACGACATTTGACATTAATGATGAGAAAGACAAATACCGGTTGAATATTGATGGCTATAATGGTACAGCAGGTGATTCAATGAGAGCAAGTAATGGTGATCAGTTCTCTACGAACGATTCTGATAACGATGGTCCTTATTGGTTTGGAGACGGTTGTAGTGGGGCAGTTGCTTCCATATTTGGTGAATATCCAAATGGTCCTAAATGTCCAAACGCACATTATTGTATATCTTGGTACTTTTGGCCTACTGATCTTCCAGGGGTTGATAGCAATTCACTTTATTCTTTTAAAGAAGTTAAACTCAAAATTCAACCTATTCCAATGTAGCTTTCAGAAGTCGATCTCAAATCAAACCTTAATTCAAATATAGCTTTCAGAAGTTGAGCTCCAAATTTCAAGCAACTTAAAGGGTGACGCATATCGTTTAGCAAATCGAATGCTCGTTTCTGGTGTTGCTCACCATTTAGTATAAAAGGCTCGATCCCGGAATAATACTCAAGGGTTCAAAGGCTTGAGGTCGTTGTGTCAACACCTCTAACTTTTATATAACATTGGCACAGTATAGATTGTCACACATTTATAAAAGGGAGATTTTCATTTTATACGGGAAGCTTATCGCAACCCTTTAAATTCAGCTTGAGCAAGTTGCAATCAGAATTAATCAATTTAAATGGAGCTTTTAAAAGTTGAGTTAAAAATCAACCCAATGTAGCTTTAAAAATAAATTGACATAATCAATCATTATTACTGTCTGATAATTGCAACAAAAATTACTGGTGATACACTTGTACCATGGATTTTCTGATTTTCACATTTACAATAAATAAAAAAAAAAAATTTGATTAAGGTATTTTAGTATTTTATCAAAACCTCATTTGAGATTAAGACCCCTATTGTCAGAATTAACAGAGATGACATTGAATATACGAGATACTGACCTTTTCGATAAACCTTGTGACCTTATGAAACATTTCAATTCAATTTTCAATTCAATTCAATTTATTTATTTCATAATTCTTCTATAATATACACTATAAAAACATGCTGCTAGACACCCTAGTGGGTATATGTTGCAGTTTAACAGAAATTATTAAAATTACATCTAGACTACATATAAAAGAAAACACTTATATTATGTTAGACTACATATAAAAGAAAACACTTATATTATGTTACATGTAGGTATATAAAAGTTGTATTTAAGAAAGATTAACGATGGAACAGGTTGTGGGTAAATCTGTCCAAGCAAATGATGGGATCAACGAATTGCCAATTTTGAAATGGCGATGCATAAAAGCTTCAGCCATCTAACCAACTATACACACCTTTTGATATTTTATTTTCCTAGGAAGGATCAAGGACATTAAGAAGGATTAACTGAAAAATATATCGTACAAGAGAAACCTACCCTATTGCACATTAGTTCAAGGGCCCTTTCTGCATTTCCAATCAATCTCATGCAGTGATGTATTCGCCCCGGTCCTAGCCTTCCTTGAGCAATTTCAAATCCTCTGCCTTCTCCGAGTAGCATATTTCCCAGGGGAACCTAAATGTTAATATTAGATTTAATATGTTCAATTAAAATTAGGTACAGTTTTACGTTTATATGTTATACCAGTGATCTCCTCAGCATTAAAGCAAGTGGGTGCAGCACCCATCCGAACATTCATTTCCACCCACTTGAAAATGAGAAAATCATGAAAAAAGGGCATATTTTTACCAATTTCGGTCCTAATTGTGAAGATGAGAATTCTGCAACCACTTAAGAAAAATCCTGTGGTGAAAACTGTACTGTATAATTCAGATGTTATGCATCTCATATTATCCATTTTGGTCATCCTCATATTTAATTCATAATTCATGATGCTTCACGTTATTAAGAACAAAGTGCTACAAAAAGGGACAGTCATATTCTTTGAGCACATCTAGCAATGTGATGAATCTTAAGACTAATGCCTCAGTCATATTTGATCTATGTCAAAACTCAAATAATTTGTATAGATAGTGCACCTTGAACACCATTTTTTATGAATGCTGGGGACTCAGTATTAAAAGGATAATTTCAAAATATATAGGTCTGGGAAAGGTTTAAGGCACACTGCGTCGCTATAGAATGAATTGCGCTACTATTTTCACAATTGTATTGATATTTGGTGTCAAATACACATATCTTGGTATATTTGAAGTGCCAAAACGGCTTAGTTTCAGAAATATCCCAAATTTAAATTCAAAAATGACCGTTAGCTCCACACCCTCCGCTCATTTGCGCCGCACCCAATATTTCCCACAGGCTCTGTCTGCATAGGGTGGTATACTTATTGTATTCTTACCTTTACATTTTCAAAGATCACCTCAGCATGTCCATGTGGTCCATCATGGTAGCCGAAAACTGTCAATGGGCGAATTATCTTCACACCAGGGGCATCCATAGGGACAATTATCATACTCTGTTGTCTGTGCTTGGCAGCTCCAGTGTCTGTCTTTCCCATAAATATACACACTTTACATCTTGGGTCCATAGCACCTAGAATACATAGAGACAATTATCATACACTGCTGTCTGTGCTTGGCAGCTCCAGTGTCCGTCTTTCCCATAAATATACACACTTTACATCTTGGGTCCATAGCACCTAGAATACATAGAGACAATTATCATACTCTGTTGTCTGTGCTTGGCAGCTCCAGTGTCCGTCTTTCCCATAAATATACACACTTTACATCTTGGGTCCATAGCACCTAGAATACATAGAGACAATAATCATACTCTGTTGTCTGTGCTTGGCAGCTCCAGTGTCCGTCTTTCCCATTAATATACACACTTTACATCTTGGGTCCATTGCACCTAGAATACATAGAGGCAATTACCACACTCTGTTGTCTGTGCTTGGCAGCTCCAGTGTCTCTCTTTCCCATAAATATACACACTTTACATCTTGGGTCCATAGCACCTAGAATACATAGAGACAATAATCATACTCTGTTGTCTGTGCTTAGCAGCTCCAGTGTCAGTCTTTCTCATAAATATACATACTTTACATCTTGGGTCCATAGCACCTAGAGTACATAGAGACAGTTATCATACTCTGTTGTCTGTGCTTGGCAGCTCCAGTGTCCGTCTTTCCCATTAATATACGCACTTTACATCTTGGGTCCATAGCACCTAGAATACATAGAGACAATTATCATACTCTGTTGTCTGTGCTTGGCAGCTCCAGTGTCCGTCTTTCCCATTAATATACACACTTTACACTTGGGTCCATAGCACCTAGAATACATAGAGACAATTATCATACTCTGTTGTCTGTGCTTGGCAGCTCCAGTGTCCGTCTTTCCCATTAATATACGCACTTTACATCTTGGGTCCATAGCACCTAGAATACATAGAGACAATTATCATACTCTGTTGTCTGTGCTTGGCAGCTCCAGTGTCCGTCTTTCCCATTAATATACGCACTTTACATCTTGGGTCCATAGCACCTAGAATACATAGAGACAATTATCATACTCTGTTGTCTGTGCTTGGCAGCTCCAGTGTCCGTCTTTCCCATAAATATACACACTTTACATCTTGGGTCCATAGCACCTAGAATACATAGAGACAATAATCATACTTTGTTGTCTGTGCTTGGCAGCTCCAGAGTCTATCTTTCTCATAAATATACACACATTACATCTCAGGTACATGGCACCTTGAAAGAAACATTTATTTTGATTGTATCACATGTACATTTACCTACTGGAGTTCTAGGTGCATAACATGTGGGCATATGGAATGTTTCTAGGGAGCTAGATGGATATTTCTGTATCTATCCTGCTATCTTTGCTGTATCAATTCTGGTCCTGTGGTTTTTTGGAGATACACATAATTTCCTCGGGATAAACTCTATATCCAAAACCTCCCAGTACATAACCCTTATGCACACCTGAGCTAGTAAATGCTTACCTGAAGTCCACCATTTGTGCCCATTGATGAGGTAACCATCTCCCACATTCTTTATTGAAGCCTCAATGTTTGTAGCATCAGATGAGGCAACATTGGGCTCTGTCATTCCAAAACATGACCTGAAATCACAAGATTCAATACATTGGGCTCTGTCATTCCAAAACATGACCTGAAATCACAAGATTCAATACATTGGGCTCTGTCATTCCAAAACATGACCTGAAATCACAAGATTCAATACATTGGGCTCTGTCATTCCAAAACATGACCTGAAATCACAGGATTCAAAACATTGGGCTCTGTCATTCCAAAACATGACCTGAAATCACAAGATTCAATACATTGGGCTCTGTCATTCTAAAACATGACCTGAAATCACAGGATGAGAGGTTTAGTAACTATGAAATCATGGGATATGCCTGAGATATGCTACTATAGACCAACCTTGGGAGGCTTCTGCCTTTGTTCAAAGTTGCATATAAGACCTTAATGCATAATTCCTTGAGCCCTGAGCTTAAATCCTTTATTAAATGTACCTTATTTCACCATTTAGTAGGGGTGTGAGCCATTGTTTCTGCTGCTCAGGTGTGCCATATCTTGCCAATACTTCCATATTCCCAGTGTCTGGGGCAGAACAGTTAAACACCTAAAAGTACAGCTGAATGTGAATAGGCAACTGATGGTGTTTTTAGAAGAAACTTTCAACACCTTAAGTTTACACCCATACAGGCTCATTTAACCAAAGTTGATTGATACAGTGAAATCTGCAAGTGGAACACAAGGTACCATGAACCTCTATAAATGGAACATCTCACAAGTGGAACACATCTTAGAACACAGAAAAGTGTTTCATTTACAGAGGTCAGGCCCGTAGCCAGGATGGGTGGCCAGAAATTCTCTCAAAATCATGCAGATTTTCAACATTTTGAGCATTTTTTCAAAATTGTCACCTCTGGAATTGTTTGTAGAAACTGGACCCCTTTGTTAAAAACTGGCTATGGACCTGAAGGTGTTCCACTTTACAAGTTTTACTGTAAAATGGGATACACAAATAGTTACCTCGGATGACAATGGGTACTTTCCCATAAGTTCACAGACAAAGGCATATTCTAAGTTGGTGAGACCAGCACCAAATCGCCCCTTGTCTGTCTCCACTGGTAGGAAAAGATTCCAAAGTCCCTCAGCCTTTGCTTTAGCCTGCAATCAAACAAACAGACAAATAAGAAATATTGGGTATTCTTGAGGTATGTTATTTTTTAATAATCTAGTGAGGTAAGAGACAAAAAGATAATCATTGCACTTTGATGAGCAAAATGGCTGCCATGTAATTCAATCAGCATGTCCAAAACCTAATCAGATGTTGACAATATATATAATAATATATAGAGATTATCCTATATGAGGTTCAGGATATTGGGATTATCCCGAGGCCAATATAATATATTTGCCCGAGGGCCGCAGGTCCCGAGGGAAAATACATTATATTGGCCAAGGGATAATCCCAATATCCTGAACCGACTATAGGATAATATGTTTATCCCATACCAATCTTGGTCATCTGGTTCACATTGTTCAATCGTGGAAATATTTTAGAATATTCATGCCCAGTTTTGTTTTCTTGGCCGTGGGTGGGTTCTCCTGTTCCCTCAAATATTCCCACATTTATTTTCTCGAATTTTTGATTGATTAGGTGGATGCTCCTTCAATTTTTTAAACTATCAAACAGATCCCGATTGTCTGTGTTTTCTCCATTGTCGTGTACAGTCATTACGCGAACGTTACAAATTATGAAAAAATATGCGAGCGGCGATTATGACGTAGCGGGCAGATATAGTATATCTGCCCGCTCGGAGCGGGACGTATAGCTATATCTGCCCGCTGATGAAAATATAAGTTTTTACAAACCGGCTTTATGTACCTGTAACACGTCCAAGTATGGGATAAATATTTATCCCATACTTGGACGTGTTACAGGTACATAAAGCCGGTTTGTAAAAACTTATATTTTCATCAGCGGGCAGATATAGCTTTACAACCCGCTCCGAGCTATGTCATAATCGCCGCTCGCATATTTGTTCATTGTAACGTTCGCGTAATGACTGTAAACGACAATGGAGAAAACACAGACAATCGGAATCTGTTTGATGGTTTAAAAAAGGGAAGGAGTATCCACTTAATCGATCAAAAAAATCGAGAAAATAAATGTGGGAATATTTGAGAGAACGGGAAAATCCGCCCATGGCCAAGAAAACAAAACTGGACAGGAATATTTTAAAATATTTCCACGATTGAACATTGTGAACCAGATGACCAAGATTGGTATGGGATAAACATTAGTATTCCATACCTGATGAGGTTTCAGGGACATATCAACCGGGAATATATTCCATATCCGGGCAAATATTTTTCGTATGTCCCGCTCCAGCGGAGCTCCGGGACATATAAATCGTATGTCCCGCTCAAAAAAAATTTGAAAAAAATATTTAAAAAATAAATTCGGGAAAAAAAATTTGAAAATAAAAATTTGAAAAAAAATTGTGGAAAAAATTATGTAAAAAAAAGTTGGGAAAAAATGTGAAAAAAAAATTTGGAATAATTTTCAAAATTGGAAAAAATTGATTTTTTTAAAAATGATAACATATTTTGCAAGTAAACACACCGAGCATATGGGATACATGCTTATTATTTCAAACCTCATCAGGTATGGAATACAACAGTTATGCACGGTCGGTTTGGATACAGGAAATATCCCTTGGGATATAGAATATATCTTCCCTTGGTCCCTTCGGTCCCTCGGGAAGATATATTGTATATCCCTCGGGATATTCCCTGTATCCAAAACCTCCCAGTGCATAACCCCTATTTATCCTAAATTCGGTTCAGGATATTGGGATTATCCCTTGGCCAATATAATATATTTTCCCTCGGGACCTGCGGCCCTCGGGCAAATATATTATATTGGCCTCGGGATAATCCTAATATCCTGAACCTCATATAGGATAATCTCTATTTATCCCATACTTGGACGTGTTACAGGTACATAAAGCCGGTTTGTAAAAACTTATATTTTCATCAGCGAGCAGATATAGCTTTACGTCCCGCTCCGAGCGGGCAGATATAGTATATCTGCCCGCAACGTCATAATCGCCGCTCGCATATTTGTTCATAATTTGTAACGTTCGCCTAATGACTGTAAACGATAATGGAGAAAACACAGACAATCGGGATCTGTTTGATGGTTTAACAATGAAAGGAGCATCATCCACTTAATCAATCAAAGATTCGAGAAAATAAATGTGTGAGTATTTGAGAGAACAGGAAAATCCGCCCACGGCCAAGAAAACAAAACTGGACATGCATATTCTAGAATATTTCCACGATTGAACAATGTGAACAAGATGACCAAGATTGGTATGGGATAAACATATTATCCTATAGTCGGTTCAGGATATTTGGACTATCCCTTGGCCAATATAATATATTTTCCCTCGGGACCTGCGGCCCTCGGGCAAACATATTATATTGGCCTCGGGATAATCCCAATATCCTGAACCTCATATAGGATAATCTCTATATATAGTACTATATTTTTTTGTTCTTTATTCCTGTTAAATACATTCAAATATACAACAAATAGACTGCCAAAGTTAAAAACATTGGTAGCAATATAGTTTTCTCTTGCATCTGTAGTTTCCTGGAATTTTGATGACAAGATTTATATGGCACCGGCCACAAACGCACGCTCATCGGACACTGACAATATAGCACTTGAAAAAGTGTGATAAAAATCTTTGTAGGCTTCGATCATAACTCTATGTTTCCCAATTATAAATGTCCATGTACATTGCATAAAACACTCTGAGGTAACTTTATATTCTCACCTTGAGTTCTTCTACTAGAGGGTGTACATCCCATTTATCAGGCCAAACCAGGGCGGTGCCATGTTTGCCTATAGGTTCTTCAGCTGGAGCTACGTGTTTCTCGATGAATGCTTCAACACGTTTGTAGATATCTTGTGCCTGAGGGGATAAGTCCTTGACAGTTGTAGCCATGCCTTAAACAACAGGTTTATACTTAATGTGGGTTTCACTAGTTGAACCAAACTTTGAGTACAGTAAAACCTGTCTAAGTGGAACACCTTTGGTACCTCTTAAACTGTTAAAAGTGTTCCACTTGGAAGGTGTTCCACTTATAGAGGTCATTTAACATTAAGTCAGTTGGGACTTTGAAGTGTTCCATTAACAGGTGTTCCACTTTACAGATTTCACTGTAAAATGTATTAAAGCTTGCTGTGGCATATGACTAGTGTACATCAATAAAAATTTGTTCACATAAAATAGGGTACAAGGGCACTTTATAAATGAATAAATAAATAAACAAATATATAGATATATAAACAAGTAAAGGAATAAATATACAGATAAATAAATGAAAAAACATAAAAATAAAGAAATGAATAAATAAATAAAATAAATAAATGAATTAAGTACAACAATTTATTTCAAAAGCTATCACATACCTTGTTGTGCCATGTTGCTAGGGTGATCTAAATTGTTGTTGTTGCTATTGTTGTAATTGCTATTGTTGTTATTGCTATTTATGCTATTGGTGTCTTTACAGGCTATGTCCCAACCTATAGTAGCAATGAACTCAGCGAGAGCCCCGACTTGTTCACTGTCTGTAGAACTGGCCTGTCCTAGAACACAATTCAGGAAAGCATTTAGGGATGGCGTCAAATTGCAATTATCAACAGGTTAATGTCATTATGATCTGACACCCTCCCCTCATGAAAAGAAATTTTAAAATGTTTATTTGTTTTTAGCTTGAATCAACACTATTTGGTGACAAAACCATCATTTACCCCCTCCCCTAAAGAAATGAACTTTGTTTCTTTACAACTGTTGATAATTTGACAACATCCATTAATGCACAAAGAAAAAATTATCTGCTCATGTACAGTAAAACCTGTCTAATCTGAACACCAGTGGTACCAGTCAAAAGCATTCAGTTTTTCCCATGATGTCTTGTAGCAAATGAATGAAACACATTACAATCTCTGATATCTGCTTGGCCATTAATAACATTTCAGTGACACAAGAGATTAGTACTATTTTTTAGTTTGTTCTGAATTGAAATTCTATATGCCTGTTGTTACCCATATGAGCACACAAGATAGATATACATTGTATATGTGAGTCAATAAAAGATAACAAAATAAGGGCTGAGAAAAAGTGTTCACAATGAGAGGTGTTCAGATAAGAGAGGTCTTCGGATAGACAGGTTTTAAAATACTTTTTTTTGCTGAATTTTTTTGCTGAATCACTCTCAGATTGCATAAAATCAAGGTATATGTACATATGTATTTGAACTGGAAGAATTGAAAATATATGAAAGCTTATATTTGCTTAAACAAAATTTAAAGCAATTTGCTCAATGTCTATACATGTACATGTATGTTAAAATATTTTTACATGCAAATTTTAACCAATGTTCGATTGAACATCTCAAGATATTCACATTATCTTATCTTTTTTAACAAACATTATTCACTCTAACTCTTGATATAACACAATAAATCATAATACATGTACATCAATGCTAGTGTTCTTTTGATAGTTTCTACCTGAGGCAGCCCCGGAATGCAGCAGTTAAACATTGTAAAATCAAGTTTCTTGTATTTTATCAATGTCCATATTTTTAGTTTAATTTGTTTAAAGTACTGTATGATGAACTATTTGAATTAAATTTGATTTCTAGATAAAAAGTACCCTACATAAATAATTCAGTGCACTTGGAGACATTTTAAACATTTCTAAATCATATTCCTCCTGGGCCTCAGGTTTCTACTATTGCATCAAGCAAGAGGGAGGAGGTGTGTGTGTGTGTGGGGGGGGGGGGGTTCAGGATGCAAGACTAGCTATTGAAACTTCTAAAATCTGAATATATTAAACTATTTTTAACGCTTTCAAAAAAGATGTAAGAGCAGTTAAATGTATAATGCAGTTTGAAATAAAAACTGTCCATTGAACTTTAAATAAGATGGACTGCAAAACATAAACTGCAGGGCAAAAGTGCAGGACAAAAGTGCAGGACAAAAATTAAAAAAACTAGGATAACATTAGGATAGCAAAATCAGACAAAACTGAACCTACCTTTCTCCTATGTCTGTTATTGTCAGGTGAACTTGGGACTTTATACTCACGTGGTACAATGTCAAAAAGTAGGACTATTAAGTTAATATTTAACTACACTTAACACTTCAGACATGATCTATAGTACCAAACCCCTTGAATACCCAGAGTGATGGATATATCAGTCACAGAATTTCTCATTAAAATTGCTCTTTGACAAGTTTTGTTCAATTCACACAAGACATGTATAACAAGGCATTACCATGCACTCCCTGCCATTTGTTACAGATGCCAAACTCGGAATAATGACTTCCTAACCCCAGATGTTGAATATCCATGAAAAAGTTGGAGACTGTCACTATTAATAGATTGAATTTATCAAATAGCCGAAGCATATACGAGGGGTGATCCAAAAGTCTTGGACGCCCTGCTCTAACTTTGCTATTCTTTAATATAACTACATGAAACTTTCAGATAATAAAGATCAACATCTTAACAACTTTATGTATAAGTTTCAACAGAAAATAATATATTTTAGCTACTTTTCTACATATCTTTTAATACCGGGTCCCTGCCACCCGGAACGGTATATAAATATAGCAAATCACGTCACAACTGTTATAATATGGCAAATACTTTAGGTGCATGTGCACAACCTAACACCAGCCATGATATGAGAGACTTTTCGATTTTCAATCTGAGTGTCATCTCCCATCATCATCTTCACATATTAAGACATACTTTTCAACATATTTTCCACGAATTTGAACACATTTTTCAAACCACTTTACCAATGAATGGAAGACATTTATGAAACCGTCATTGCTTTTGTGATACAAATGCTGCTGGAGTGCTACTATAAACCTCATTCAATGAGTAAAAAACATTTTCTTTCAACCATCCTTTCAACTTGGAGAAAAGGAAGAAAATTACATGCAGCCATAGATAGACTGTATCGTGCATATGGTAGCTGCTCAAGGTCAATAATAGTCAAAATATCTTGTAGTATTCTTTGTTCCACTTTGATTTCTTTCGTGTTCTGCAGTTCAGGAGCCATCTTGCAGCAAAAATGATACCAGAATGAGGGTTGCTTGTCTGATGGCATTTTCTTAGAATTTGACATGTGCGGCCATTGTCATATGTGACATTATAATTAAAACACAATTAATTGGTTGCCTACTAACAAAGGAATTAAACTAACATGGTTTAACATTCAAAATTCAAAAAATATAGTGGTCAAGACTTGCGAAACAAGTGAAATGGCGGTAACATTTAAGGCTGAAAGTTGCCATGTGCGAATACCGTTCCGGGTGGCAGGGTCTCTGTATTGAAAACTATCTAGAAAACTATATAAAATATATCATTTCTCCATGAAATTAATACACAAAGTAGTTAGGTTGTTGGTCTTTATTATTGGAAAGTTTAAAGTAATTTTAACAAAAACCAACAAAAATAGAGCAGGGCGTCCAAGACTTTTGGATCACCCCTCGTACATACATATACATGTCGATGACAAATATACAGAAGAAATCCTGATATAATACATGTAAGTACTAAGGGCAGGTGCGAAAAGCCAGTCCAACCAAGCGGGGACTGAACCAAAATATCAAACAATAGTTATATAACATTAGTTATATACATGTACATGCAAAGCATCACCTACCACTTTTCACTCTTTTGAAGACTCCTTGGATGATGGCCCGAGTCAGAATCAATAAAACACTTATATACATGCTTCACCTACCACTTTTCGCTCTTTTGAAGACCCCTTGGATGATAGCCCCCAGTCGGAAACAATTGTAGGCATTGTAAAAGCTCATACTCGGTATTGCCTTATATCCCATCAGGCCAAAATAGTTACGTGTATATTCATCGCCATCTGGTATTCCTAGCGGCTTGAGATCCATACCGGCCATGCCTCGTAACGCTGTAACCCAGATGCTTTAGAGAGGGGTCATCGGAAGGGGGGTGGGGGTCATGGGAACTGATGTTTGGCCAACAGTAAATCACATTTCACATAATGGAGAATTTGCCATTTTTTATAAGGAGAATACATTTCTCCATGTATCAAATACTTTTTACCATTGCCTTTGTACGGATGGGAGGGTGGATGTTATGCATCTTATACTTACACAGGCTTCTGCTTAAAGGAAGTACAATTAAACATACAATTACTCAACATACAATAATCACATTGTATGTTTATACATACCCAATGGGACCACTTCAAAACTTCAATGTTGCACATGAGATCAAATATATTTTTAGCTTATAGTTTCAAAGATGGCAGCACTGTTTTGGGGTAAACAAGAGTAACTGAAGAAGTCAGCCAATGGCAGACAAAATGTCTTACAAATAAAGTGTGTATTTCCAACCAATATTCATAACCTAGAAGTCAATCGGTCAAAGAATCTTTGAATCAAAAAATTTCACTCACAATGTGTTCTACATAGAGAGGTGTTCTTCTAGATAAGGTAGAGAGATTCATTATGGTACATGTAATTTATCATCCAACTAATTGAAGTTTTGATATGATCCCTGAACTGCTGATACATGAACTGTACATGTGATTCTACTGACCATTCTTATAATTATCTAAAATGCATGTAGCAAGCCTTGTGTAGGTATCAGTTATACAAGTACACCCCCTCCATTAGTTTGGTAACCCGAATTCCCAATTTGAATCACTTATCAAAGCATGTTTATGTTTGATGGTTTGAAAAAATTCATTGAAATTGTCATAAATTTCTAAACTATTGTTAACTACCTGTAACATTGGTAGGCTTTGATATGCTCTCAGTTGCCAAACTTATGGAGGGGAGTGTAACTTCCATGTGACTTTCACACACAACTGGCACATTATCAAAGAATAAAGAAATTATAACTATGATAATAAAACAAGTCTTCATTTGAGACTTTTTGTATGTTTGTTATATTCCACTTTATTTGATTGCCAATTAGGGTGATTTTCACAGATTTTAATTGCGGGTGACTTTTGTGAATATTTCCTCAAAATCTCAAAAGTGCCACACGTACCATCAAGAGCACGCTTATATACACCCTGCAATATGGCGGCTTTTCTAAAGAACTGGAATACTAACTGGAAGCGCCACCTAGTGTCAGTTAAGTGGGGAAGGCCCATGTAATCGCAATATGTGTCCAGATATTGCCTTGGAGTGGGTATGCCTAATTTCATCAAGATTTTGTCACTCATATCTGGATGGATGAAAATGTTCATGAATATGAAAATGTTCATGAATGTTCATGAATATAACTGGGCAGCTAGGGGGTTAAGAGGCTTGGGGGTATGATTGAAAGTATGCCAAAATTGATGGTCAAAATACGTTGGATCATTTTGAAAATTATTGTGATATTTTTTACAAATAAAATGCCAGGCATTCAAATGTATAACCCATTGCATAGATTTTGTACACTTTCAAACGAAGAAATTCAAATTTTCCAATAACCTTGACCTTTAATTTTGGTATAGCCTCACACCCAAAACATTTAACCTTAGCAACATACCGGAAATAGCCCTTTTGTACACCCCCTGTGCGATAGCAGCTGTTCGGAAGAAATTGAACGCGATATAGAAATACCACGTCTTTAAAGGGATTGTAGGGATCCCCATGTGTTGACAGTATGTTGCTATGTATTCTTCTACAGTAGGAAAGCCTTGTGGTTTCAGTTCAACAGCCTGCTCTTCAACTTTGAGGAGAAAGTTTGTTATTTTGTGAATTACAATGTTGACTAAATATTTGTTGATTTAATGACACAATAGATCTTTTTTGAGAAAAATCTCACACTATACAAAGTGAATGGAGAGAAACCATATGGATATATGGTCAAGGAAAAGCTGAATAAAATCTTTTAAAGATGAATATATACTTTATCTGGCCAAATATTCTTCAAAATCATACAGTTTTCCAACATTTTGAGCACTTCTCAATTGATTTTGGGCCAGAATTGTCTAACTTGAATTCAAATCGAACCTCTGGCATGGAATTTTTTCAAATATTTTAAGGACAAAAATACCTAAGATCATGTATCAGCAGTAACAATTATCAGTATGGGTTAAATAAACCTAGGAAATGTTTCTTGGCCAAATTCATTGATGTTATGAATGTGTATATTTGCATGTTTATGTATACTACGCAACAATAAGACTTAATCATTTTAATTCAGCTATGATTTGGCATGACTATAATTAAACAGGTCTAAATGCATAACAAAAATGTTCTCAATCACAACCCAAAAAAAACATATTTTGGGTAGTGTAAGTGTGAGTACACACTGCCCATAATAAATCTCTTTGGTGAGGTCTAAATGCCATAAATATCCTTCATTTAACTTATAAACCATTTCTGTTTTCCTATGTCATTAAAGCCAATATTTTATTCAAAACAAAGCATAGAAATATTTCCTGAATTATCATATAAAATGTATGCAATTGAAGTTTCATATAATTCAGAACATCAAAATACACATATGCATAATGAATTTCATTTAAACAGTGTGAGCATATTTTGAATTCCATTTCCAAAACTGGAACATACAGGGTGTCAAAAAAGACTCTTTACTTTACAATACAAAGTCTGAAAAGTGTAAAGAGACTAAGAACACCATGTATATTTAATTCAATGAAAAAATAAATTGAAAATAGTTCGAACTTATTCATCCATCATGAAGAAATCAGGTTTGTTTGTTATATCCATTTTGTCACATAAATATACATCTAAATTCAAACAATACATGTTGCTACAGGGGCGGATCTGGGAACCAACAAGGGGGGGGGCCAAATTTTTTTGGGCCCCTAAAAGGCAAAAGTGGGCCCAAATTTTGAAATTTTGAGGCCCATTTTCTTCAAAATTTGGCCTGAATTTGAAAAATTAGGCCTTAAAAGGCCCAGTAATGACCAAAAAGGCCGACTTTTTGGGGCCTTAAGGCCTTTTTTTTTCTGGGCCCACCCAAGGGGGGGGGCCCGGGCCCCCAATGATTATCATTTACCATATTATATTTACCATATTATATTCACCATACCATACTGTACTATATGAGTCTATGGTACCGTATGGTACTCTTGTGGATGAACCAGCATTAAGTTTACTTTAAGCATTTTGGTAACACACAAAATATATTTACACCAACCAAATCCTTTATTTTAAAATCAATTCAATCTAAAATCAATAAATAATTCATCAAAAATAACCTAAAATTTAAACAAAAATTATATTTCCGCAATAAGCAATGACTAATTTTTACTTACCTGGGAATGCCCCAAAAGATTGTGGTGAATAATACGCCATGCAGTTTGTAGCGAGGTCAGTTAACGGATCTCCTATAGTGGAGAGCTCCCAATCAAGGACGGCAACGACCTTGGGTTCAGTTGGGTGAAATATCAGATTGTCAAGCCTGGAAGAAGAAATAGTACCATGGGTACTGGGTTCACATGGTGAAGTGCTGAAAACCAGATTTTTTCGCAATAAAAGTGACTGTCAATTTAGAATAATGGAGCTTTTAAGACACCACTTTGTGACAATTGAACTTAAATGAGTCGGCATAATTTTTTTTATCAAGATGAGGGGGGCTAGAGGGAGATGAGAGAGGGTTCTACCTGAAATCTCCATGGGCAATGGTGATCATTTCATCCTTTGGCATGTTTTCAGGTATCCATTTCATTAGATTATCCATGGCAGGTATTTCATGGGTCTTACTTGCTTCATACTGCTTGGCCCATCTCTTGAAGTTACGGGCAACATAGCCACCTTAAACAGACAAACAATATTAACTCAGTGCTTCTGCCACAAAAAGCTTTACTTCTTTCATGACCTAACAGCAGTCTGATAGCCAGCTTTTTACACGGGCGTTAGTTTTGAAAATTTCAGGGGTTCAAGTCTGAACCTCAAAAATTGTTAAAAAGTGGCTGATTTTGAAAGAATTTGTGTCCAGGGGGTCCTGGAATTTTATGACAAAATTGATGTGGCACCCGCCTGCCTACCCAAATGCTTGCCTGCACATCTAGCAGCACATGACGACGACAATGAAGCACTCATTTGTAATAAAAAGTGCAATAAAATATCATAAAATACCTTTTTTGCCATAGTCATCAAGTCCTGCCTTGCTGATGTCAACTTTGTGAATTTTAGCTAACACCTCGCACATGGCATTATAGATGGCGGTGCGCTCTTTTGGTTCCATGTTTGGCAAAAGTGGGTCTTTGAATATACGTCCTGGCATATGCTCCATTACGTAGAATGGCGTCCCGATCACACTGAAATGTGGAAATAGTTTTGTTTATGGGGCATATCAAGAAAAAAGGTTTTTAGGAAACCCTAAGTAATATTGAAATATCTAATTAATGTGAATCTCTCAAAATAATGAGCATTACGTATCTTATTTCAACTAACCTACTATCTTCACAAAGACCAATCATGGTAGGAACAGGGACCCCTTGTGAACCTAGGGCATCCATTATCTTGTACTCCCTCTCTACAGCATGGGCAGAGGGCAGTAGCTTACCTGGCTGTAATGTACAAGACAGAACAGATACATTATTAGCATGGTCAGGCCTGTAAGGGGGAGGGGGGAGGGAGTTCAAGCGAACCCCCTCGGACTAAAATTCTTTCAATATCATACAGTTTTTCACCATTCTGAGAACTTTTCGAGTGATTTTGGGTCAAAACTGTCAAATTTGAACCCCCTGAAATTTTTTAAAAACTGAACCAGCCTTCGCAAAAGCTGGCTGTGGGCTTCAGGTGTAAAGCTCACAGCTTCCTGAATGCCAATGGCAATCACTTTTCAATCCTAGCTATGAATATTGAAAAAGATGTTGCTTAATGGGGAAAGGATTTAGGCAAATACATTACAAATAAATTGTGGTAATTATGTTTTTGACTTTGGTTTTTAAACCTGATGGCTCTTTAAAAGTTACTTACAGGTTTTTTACGTAGCACCATTCTCTTGCCTCCATAGCCAACAAAGTATGTGGGATTAGATTGGCCATGTTTATAACATCTAATGTTGGCTTCGTCTGAAAGGAAGATGATCTAATCTACTGAGCAACTCAAGCAACTCAAAGCCCTGGCCAAAAAGTTCATAAAAATCAATCACCATTTGTAGCACTTTTTAAGTCATTTTGGGCCAAAATTATCAAATTCAAACCCCCCCTGGAATTTAAAATAAAAACCTTGAAAAAAACTGGTTACTTGCCCGCAAATTATAAGCAAAACACACTGAAAGCTGTCTAATCTGAACAGCCCTGAGACTGGCCAAAAGTGTTTGGATTCAGGTAAGTGTTCTCATATCAAGGATTTGGACATTGAAGTCTCTGGAAGAGGTTTCTTGTAATTATATTTCAGATTGGCCGCTCACTCCCTAAAAAGTAGGAGTATCTTGGGAAAAATTTCTGATACACACCTGTGAAATTTGTTGTGTTGTATTTGGCTCCTAGGACCTGCCTAAGATATTCTTTCAGTTTATCTACTTCTAATTCTAGTCTCTTTGGTACAGCGATTGTCCCATCTACATAGCCCCTCAATGGGAAACCTAGGATCGCTTCCAATTCCCCAAGTGCTTGTTCTGGTCCAGACACCTACAATGTTAACACGTTAATCACCTTAATATATGATTGACAACCATAATAAGGCTTTGACCTACAAAATGTCACCTTTTGCCATTTGTTACAGACACCAACTACACAATCCCAAACACCAATCGCTGAACACCATCCAAAAAAAAGTTGTAGACAGTGGTGACAATTTTTATTTACCTACATTTAATTATTACCGAAACCATTTCCATTTGGAGTTATTTCTATATATTGTTGCTACAGTGCACATTATTTATCACTCTATAGATTAATTTTGTTTTGAAGTTTTCCCATACCTTAATGGTTTGAATTCCCATTTTCTGCGCTGGTATCAGATTAGATCCTATATCATCAAGGAAGACAGACTCTTCAGCTTTGACTCCTAGTTTTTCTAAACACATCTCATAGATCCTTGGGTCTGGTTTACGCATACCCACTTTACATGATTCTATCACCTACAACATACAGAGCCACCTTTAGGAATACATATAAGGTAAAGTATGTATGAGGCAGAGGGCAGAGAAATTACTCATGGAAATGGCAATGTAAAGAATCAATAATATAAATAAAAATGTAATTCACATAAATAATAATTGATTATTCCTTTAATTGCCTTATAAACTTAAAGAAAGACACGCAAAGGCATGATATATATAAATCCTTTAGCTGTATATCCGAGGCTGAGACTGTTAGGTTACTATTCTTTTTCATTCCCTTAATGCCATTATTATTTGATGTTGATTATTAAAGGCAGATTTATAGTTGCAAACATGGCGCACATACACTGCAGGAGCTTTAGTTTGAGTAGACAAGTTGATCTACAAAAAAATATTTAACCTGTTGTTCTATAAGGGGTCTTATATTACATTAGATCCTTGTCTTATAAGGGGTCTTTTTTCATGACTCACCACATCAAATTTTTCAGGTTGAACACCGTCAGGAAGAGCTGAAGCTCCAGATTTATCCACAATCCAGTTATTTGTAATTATTGCCGTTTTTATGCCCTCTGCCCTTATGCAGTCAAAAGCATCAAGCATACTTTTATAAGGCGTTGAGATATCTGGGAACTTCATAAACCCCATCATCATTGGTTGTACATCAACTTGTCTACCCAACTGCCAAAAAAATATTGAAATTGAATGTATGAATGTAAAAATGGTTTTAAGGTGGGTTTTTAATGGTCAACTATGGATTTCTTCATTCAGAATTTGATACTTATCAATTTTAAGTACTAAAACTTGATGTTTGTGTGTCCAGATATGCATCGTATAGCATGTTCTTTAATGCGCCATTCAAAGGTTTGCGTGAGACTGACAGCTCAATTTTTATTTTTTCAAATTCCCAACCCATATTGGCAAATTCCCGTACCCTGGGAGCAACCTAATCAATCAATTCCCCATCCTATGAGCAATAATAGCGGATCAAATAAAGCCAAAATTCCAATTACTCGGAATAAGCATTTCAAAAGTAGCTACTCCTGGAATGTCCCTTAGACAATACTACTTCACAAATTCCCATCTGGGGCCTAGGAGGGTCTCAAACAAAACTTTGATTGGCCCATAACAAATGATTGATTGAAGAATATCCATAATTAAACCACACCCTTGTATCATTCACTCACAACATTAAACATATCTTTATCTACAGGGCAGTGGCTCTTAGTGTCATTGATCTTCCAATTGTTGGTCAAAAGTGCTGTTTTTACACCTTCAGCATTGATACAATTTATAGCATCAACCATAGCTGGGATTGGTGCTCCTCTCTCTAGACCTGCGAATTTGTCTATAATACCACGCATATTCACAGTAACTTGCCGACCAAGCTGAAATATTTGTCAAATATTATATCCCTTTATTTATTTATATACAGTAAAACCTGTAGAAGTGGAACACCCTGTAAGTTGAACACTTTTCAGTCCCATGATCAACTGTCTTCAACGTAAGTAAAACATTTCCTTAGTGGAACACTTTTTATCAGAGGTACCAACGGTGTTCCACTTCTGAAGGTTTTACTGTAATTATAAATGCCGCAGAATTTACCAATCATAAAGGTCATACAAATAAAATTTAGAGTTTTTTTGTTGAAATACAATCTCTATAAAACATTTATCATTTCTATACATTAAAATAATTCATGGACTTTATATTAATTTATATAAACAATGATTCCTGTTACATAGGTGGGGATAAACTGCTTTACAAAATGCTTTCTTATTTCTTGTTTTTCCACTTTGTTCTGCAATACAAACATTAGACGTCCTCAAGGCATTAACTAGACTACCCATGTACAGCAAAACCTATATCTGAACACCTCTCCAAACTGAACACCTCTCAATGTGAACCCTTTTTAGTCCCATTTCACATCTTCCATCTGAGATTACCATGATAACGACACTTTTTGGATTAGAAAGGTTTTACTGTATATTTTTGGTATATTACCTGTTTGGAGACCTCTTCACTGAAAGGCTTCCCAAAATCTTCAGCTGTTAGTTCTCCCCGATCGAGTGCTGCCCAAGACCCTGTCTCTCCACTAGCAACAATTGTCTTCAGTATGATTCCCTGTGGTAAACCATTCTGGGCCTCAAAATCTACAATGGAGTTTCTAATTTATCAAAAAATTTTATAAAATCTATTTCTAAATGTTCTAAACTTCAACATACCTAGCGTTGTTATACATAGAAATTCTTCTAAACCAAGTCTAGAGAGTGAAATACTGGACGGAATGCTATTTTGTGATCATGTTGTGTTGTGACAAAATAACATGGAGCCCCTTGACAGTACTGTATCACATGCACTAGGACAAATAGGGTTTTCCCGATAAAAAATCAGCAGACCCTCCACTCTCCGTCCCAAGAACTTCAGTACATAAAGAGTGATAAAGAGGGATTTTCTTTTCATTCTCTCCTTTACACTTAATATTAATTCATCAACATGAATGCACTAATTTATTCATCTTTTTTATTCACACTTTTCAAGACTTTTTGGACAGCCCTCGTAAATATAAATCATTAAATTACATGTACACATGCATTACACCTATTTACAAATGTCAAATGAACTCACCAAAGAACACTTTGAAGGGAGGGGGGAGAATGACTCCTCCCATGTCAAATATGACAGCTTTGGTGCTCTTATCACGGCGTTGACTTGTGGTTGCCATAGCAACATTTTGGGTATGCTTATCTAGATGATGACGCAAAGTCTTTGTGCGGAGAACTTGACTGGCACGCATCATGCTGAAAATAAATATCTGATTGTAAGATGCATTCAACTGGGAGAACTATAGCCTGGGGTACATCACATCTTTCAAAATGTCCACCATCAAAAACCTCGGCAATACTTTCCAAATGGATTAACAAATTATACCTAAATGAATGTACAATGCACATTTGAAACCTGGATAAAAAATGTCAGGCGAATGACTCAGCAAGTTGAGACTGCCAAAACTTTTGTCACTGAGTGAGAATGTGTGTAGAGTACATTTCACTGTTTAACTACGTCAGTAAAAGCTAAAAAATTAGAAATCAAAATATCATTTTGCAATAATATATGGAAAAATATATTCGTATTGTACACGAATGACATTTGTATATCTTGGATTGCTTCTAGTTTGGCTTATAAAGTGTGTGGCCTCTTATATTTGGATGCGTCTCTGCCATGTTATTTTCAATAAATTAACATGGCTGAAATTCTTCAAATTACAAGACGGCACAGGCTTATTGCACAAAAACTAAAAAATCTGAAATATACAAATGTCATTCATGTACATTATGAATATACTTTTCCATATATTATTGCCCAATGGTCTCCCAATTTCTTATTTTTGCCGTTCTACTGACGCAATGAAGCACTAGTGCAATGGACTCTAGCAAATGAATGTTTGAATCAACTGAGATGAGAAGTATGTGTATAGCTAGATTAATGCCAACAGTTATTGACTTTTGAAATATAACATAGGGCTGAACAAGACCTCCTCTGTATGACTAAACTTTAGCCAAGTTCACGGTAGGTATGGAACTCGATAATGTATAATGCCTAACTGTAAATTGAAATTAATATATATGACCAATTCATGGGTGTAGCGCTATACTTATGAGTAGTACGCCACCATGGGAATATGGGGTGAGCGAAGCGAAAACGAGCGTTCAGGGGGGGGAATTTTGAGTTTTTTTGTACATGTATTTGAAGTGTATTTGCAACCATTCTGGTACGCCTGTACAAACCAGTCGTACTGGGAGCTTCGCCTATGCAATTATAAGGCTTATATTTGCTCAAAATCATAAAAGGGTAAACTATTCCATAAATTGTACTAATGGTGTACTTTTATTTAGATGTTTTGAACCTTTGAACTTTGTCACAATTTTTTACAAACTTTTATTGCAGTTTCTAAATTGCGATAAATTGACGTATAATACATAATCACACGAGATATTAAAAACTTACATTCTATGGGGAATATCCAATAAATGATACAATGCATGGATCGCTTACTCCATCATACACCAAGATATTTTGGAAAAACAAGTCAAAATAGAACTTTTGGACTTTACTGAGTGAAAGTAGGTCAAGAGCTGCACTCAGAAATTGTACATTTTGGTAATACAATGATTATAATCTTGAATCCACACTTCCTCGTATAAAGAATATGATCTAAATATGAACAGGACGACTAAACATATAAGCCTGAAGGGTTACTAGGGAAACAGATATCTCAATCTTCACATGGTATTTGGATTTATCATTTTACTCTGATATGTACAAATTGGTAGTCTTATTAAAATGCACAACAGGCAAATCTCAGAATCACAAATATTACACTAAATCCCAATTGCCAATAATAACACAAACAGCAGAAACTCCATCATTTAATTACTGCGGAAATATATACTGGAAAACAGCTAGTTTTTTTTATATCAGCTGTACAGTTCCATACTTGCATAAGTTCAGTAAAAGTTAATTTTGTGTTTTATGTTCTGATGAGGGTCAAATCTAAGTAACAAATAAATAAAAAAATCGTTGTTCATTCCATATTGTATGCAGTTTTGTCCACAGAATTTTTTCTCAAGTGGGTGCAAAATTTTCTTTTTCACAATTCAAACCAAAATTGGTCAAAATATGCCAATTTTCATGATTTTTTAGGTGCTGCTTTAATGCTGGGGAGATCACTGGTATGCATTAATTATTTATTGAAGAATATTATATTATAAATACATAACACATACTAAGAGAGAAATTGATAATTGAAGGTTGAAATATACAATCTGTAAAAATTTTCAATCTGGCAACTCCTTTCACTATTTTGTTAGTTTCCTTAACCATATTTTGCCCTTTTTTCAAAATATGACTTGCCCATTTTAAAATGGAAAATGAGACCAAAAGACCACCAAAAATAACTGACATTGGGGGATGAATAATAAATAGCCAAAATAGTGTTCATATATCGAATACTTTGGCCTTAGGAAACAACTGAAATGTATAAACCTACAAAAACAATACAACAACTAATAGTACTCCATCTATTTCAAAGTACCATACATGTACATAAAAATACAACTATGTTACATTTATTATAGATTGTTTATTTTTCTTATATTATAAAAACTTGTACACATGTACTAACAATATGCAATCACATTGTATTAACTCAGAAACATAATCACGACAATGTTAGTAGTCTCTTATGTATATTGTTCATTTGTATTCTCACAGTCAGGTGGGGGGGTGTATAGAGATATCGTATATCGTATAAGAGCGTGAAAATTTATTGTATATTGTATAAGAGGGGCCAAAATTTATCGTATATGGTACAAGAGAAGAAAAAAATATGGTATATGGTACAAGAGAAATATATGGTATATGGTATCTAAAGGAATCTGAAGTCTTAATATGTCACCAGTTACCTAAATATTTTATCTAAAACAATTAAACATGCCTAATATGAATAGCCATTAGCACCACAACATAAATGCTTGACTTTAGTAGACTGTTCCCACACGCCGTGGATAATTTAATCATGAGAGCAGGCAATCTGCCATTTATTTATCATACAAATGAAAAATACTACGAGCGAATGGCGTCTAATATACACATGACTCTTGATAAAATGCCCCAAATTCCCAAGCAGGAGCATAATCATCTGGATCCTGGAGAAGTACAACTCCTGCAAGACTATAGAAAATCATACCTTCAAGGTGTTCGGCAGCTGGCCATACGAAGTCAAACTACAAAAGACAAAGTTGGTACACTTCCGCTGTACGCTTATTCTACACCAACAGTAAAGGAGGATCATGAATATGTCAATATGGAAATGGATGATATCTTCAAAGGTCAAAACACACCACAACTTATAGCTAGATTCGCAAAAACCTCAATATTATGTGTAAAAACGAAAAGAGAGGTCCGTCTATGTGTTGTATCGATTGAGGTAACAGACGATGACAGACTGATTCAGGCCAAATGGCTTGAAAATACAGAAAGAGATGTTACATCATTCAGGGCTGTCAACTTGGGACCACCTAATATGAGTGACTTCAAAATGTTGGACACCTAAGTCCAAATCTGAACACCTTTGTCCAAATTTTGAACACCTTTGGCCAACTTTTAAACACCTTTGGCCAAAGTTTGAGCACCTTTGCCAAACTTTGAACACCTCAAATTTTTCGCGCTCGCTACGCTCGCGATATCGTCAACGGGGGGGGGGGGGGGGGGGGGGGGGGGGGGGGGGGGGTAGGTACGAACAATTTCCAATGAACATGCGTGACACATACGGGATTTGCGTGACAAATCCGAACAAATTGCGTTCGGTTTTTTCCGGCGTTCGTATTTTTACCGTATCGTAAACATATTTCGAAAAAATTTCTACAGAAATATTTTTGCTTGACAATTACCAGGTAAAATGCGTATTTTGCGTGACATTTTCTGTCACGCAAAAAAAACTGGCGTGACTTCAAATTATTCAGCAAATGCGTGACAAATACGCAAATTGCGGGACAGTTGACAGGCCTGCATCATTTCATCAAGCTGAAAACACCATCATCCATTTGACGGAAGTTGTTGAAGTTCTTTCAGACATGAGGTTTAATGAAGAGGGTGTTTTGAACCTTACTATTGAGGAATATGAGAATTTATTCCAAACACCATCAGATGATGAAAATGATGAAATTGATGAACCTTTAGTGCAAAAAAAGGTGACAGGGGTATCTCGAGGAAATAGAAGGCAGACAAGGGTACCCTCATATCTTAATGATTATGTAAATTAATGATCATCATTCCTGAGTTACATCATACATGTTCACTTGATTTTAAACTTTATAAATACTATTTATTATTATGTCACCACTAAAAGTGGTGACATATTGTTATGGTCTCCGTTTTTTGCGACGGCGGTTGGTGGTTGGAGGTTGGAGGTTGGCGTCCGGCGTCTGTAACAATTTCTTACAACTTACTATAACTTAACAAATACTGTTTAGACTGACTTCAATTTTTTTTCTAAATCATCTACATGTTCTCAGAAGTTCAAATCTGACTTTAGATTTGACATTTGACCTTCAATGACCTTCTCAAGGTCAAAAAGGTCTTTTTTCAACTTGCTTCCCATTGACTAAATTTTTTTTCAAAATCATCTACATGTTCTCAGAAATTCAAATCTGACTTTAGATTTGACTTAAGATTTGACATTTGACGTTCAAATCTGACTTTAGATTTGACTTTAGATTTGACATTTGACCTTCAAATCTGACTTTAGATTTGACATTTGACCTTCAATGACCTTCTCAAGGTCAAAGAAGTCAAAAAGGTCTGTTTTCAACTTACTTCAAATTGACTAAATTTTTTTTTCAAAATCATCTACGTGTTCTCAGAAATTCAAATCTGACTTAAGATTTGACTTAAGATTTGACATTTGACCTTCAATAACCTTCTCAAGGTAAAAAAGGTCAAAGGGTCTGTTTTCAACTTGCTTCAAATTGACTAAAAATCTTTTTCAAAATCATCTACGTGTTCTCAGAAATTCAAATCTGACTTTAGATTTGACTTTAGATTTGACATTTGACCTTCAATGACCTTCTCAAGGTCAAAAAGGTCTTTTTTCAACTTGCTTCAAATTGACAATTTTTTTTTTCAAAATCATCTACATGTTCTCAGAAATTCATTCTGACTTTAGATTTGACATTTGACCTTTAATGACCTTTTCAAGGTCAAAAAAGGTCTGTTTCAACTTGCTTCAAATTGACCAATTTTTTTTTCAAAATCATCTACATCTTTTCAGAAGTTCAAATTTGACTTTAAAAGTTCTCAGAAGTTCAAATCTGACTTTAGATTTGACCTTTGACCTTCAATGACCTTCTCAAGGTCAAAAAGGTCTTTTTTCAACTTGCTTCAAATTGACTAATTTTTTTTTCAAAATCATCTACATGTTCTCAGAAGTTCAAATCTGACTTTAGATTTGACATTTGACCTTCAATGACCTTTTCAAGGTCAAAAAGGTCTTTTTTCAACTTGCTTCAAATTTACTTAAATTTTTTTTCAAAATCATCTACATGTTCTCAGAAATTCAAATCTGACTTTAGATTTGACATTTGACCTTCAAATCTGACTTTAGATTTGACATTTGACCTTCAATGACCTTCTCAAGGTCAAAGAAGTCAAAAAGGTCTGTTTTCAACTTACTTCAAATTGACTAAATTTTTTTTTCAAAATCATCTACGTGTTCTCAGAAATTCAAATCTGACTTAAGATTTGACTTAAGATTTGACATTTGACCTTCAATAACCTTCTCAAGGTAAAAAAGGTCAAAAAGGTCTGTTTTCAACTTGCTTCAAATTGACTAAAAATCTTTTTCAAAATCATCTACGTGTTCTCAGAAATTCAAATCTGACTTTAGATTTGACTTTAGATTTGACATTTGACCTTCAATGACCTTCTCAAGGTCAAAAAGGTCTTTTTTCAACTTGCTTCAAATTGACAAATTTTTTTTCAAAATCATCTACATGTTCTCAGAAATTCATTCTGACTTTAGATTTGACATTTGACCTTTAATGACCTTCTCAAGGTCAAAAAAGGTCAAAAAGGTCTGTTTCAACTTGCTTCAAATTGACCAATTTTTTTTTTTCAAAATCATCTACATCTTTTCAGAAGTTCAAATTTGACTTTAAAAGTTCTCAGAAGTTCAAATCTGACTTTAGATTTGACCTTTGACCTTCAATGACCTTCTCAAGGTCAAAAAGGTCTTTTTTCAACTTGCTTCAAATTGACTAATTTTTTTTCAAAATCATCTACATGTTCTCAGAAGTTCAAATCTGACTTTAGATTTGACATTTGACCTTCAATGACCTTTTCAAGGTCAAAAAGGTCTTTTATCAACTTGCTTCAAATTTACTTAATTTTTTTTTCAAAATCATCTACATGTTCTCAGAAGTTCAAATCTGACTTTACATTTGACATTTGACCTTCAATGACCTTCTCAATGTCAAAAAAAGTCAAAGAGGTATTTTTTCAACTTGCTTCAAATTGACGAATCTTTTTTTCAAAATCATCTACATGTTCTAAGAAGTTCAAATCAAACCTTCTTAAGGTCAAAAGGTATTTTCCAACTTGCTTTAAATTGACCAAATTGTTTTAGGTGGTGACATTTTGTCATGTTAATGCCTTGTTATAATTTATAACCTATCATATAGCATGTGAAAGCTGATTCAGTTGATCAGTGTTGCTAAACATCTCTACAAAAAGGTACCCATTTCTAAGTACATAATCTAAATGCAACCTTTTCTCAAACACCAACACTGTACCTTGCTAAATGCAACAGTTACTTCCAAACATAACTTCACAAATTATGTTCCCATTTATCGATCATGACGATACATGTGTATGTGACCCATAAATCCATACTGTATAAGGTTTTTTATGATATAAAGATTGTAAAGGTATATAACCTAGGATTGACTTTGGATGGGAGGACATTCATCATGAAACACCCTGAACATAATTATGAAATCAATTGATATTATATGTAGGCTAACTATTATTTACTATTGTTAAGGTAAGCCAGTATGTTTTTGGCAATCCTCATTGAAGTCATGCTACTTTCAATTATTAATAACTTGATCCAACATTGTCCACAAAGAATACACTTTATAGACAAGACAAGAGTGTAGAGATGTTTAAAAATATGAGAACTTTCAGTGATCTACTTTCAGTAGTTTCAAAAGAAGTAGGTCACCAATTTTTAAACATTTTATTGAAACTGGCAAACAAAACTTCTATGTGGAAATGAATTATTTAAGGTCAATTGACATAAGTCATAAGAAAGAAGTACATTAAGTTGTACAATTTGTCTTCTTGACAATAATATGGAGTTACAGAATTTTTGACCATGGGGTTGTGTCCAAAATGAATATTGTTGATAATGTATAAAATGGAATTATTGTGGTCTAATTATGTGCACTGTGCAGTCTATTTGCCTCATAATAATATATTTGGTAGTACATGGATTCCCTCCTAATATTATTTCCTTATAAATATCCAAACATTAATCAACAGCAGTTTCAAAATTATCGTATATTGTATTTCACCTAAAATATCGTATATGGTATAAGAGAGGCAAAAAATATTGTATATGGTGAAAAAATATTGTATATGGTATAAGAGGGCTGAAAAATATTGTATATGGACTTCCAAGACCCCCTATACACCCCCCCCTCAGGTCGGCTGTGTTGATCAAAAATATTACAGAACATGTGATATCCATCATTCTATAAAGAAATTGCAATAAGACACCATTTATTCCATGATGATGATGATACACAAAATGTTGAAAATTTGCAAAGTGGTTCTTCAAAGGTCAACTTTGCGAATTTTCAACATTTTGTGGCAAAATAAAGTCTTACATTTGAATTTGTATTCAAATATTTCCAATGGATTGATAAGTACTTTATCTTTCATTTAACACCAAAACAGGTCCAACGGGCCACATCGAAGCTTGCAGTATGTAATCAAAAAATATTTTTGTTCTGTCAAGCTTTATATATCAAGTTTTCATCAATGCCAATGAAAGATGGCGAAGTAGTTTTTTTACATGATACATTCACTTTTATTATAGAAGTGTCGCCATCTTTTAAATCAAGGGTAATTTAAAACATGCACTTTGTCAAAAATGTGCATGCACTTCTAATGATCTCTGAACTTCAAATGCCATTTTCTATGTGAGTTATTTTTTCCTTGGTTTAATATTACTGCGGATCAAACTTTGTATCATATTTAATTGAAAGAATATCTTATTATATTCTCCAGCACTTTTATTTTTAAGTAATTCAATGTCTAAAATTATCAATAAAAATTCATGCAAATCATATGTATGTTACTATTCTAGTACATGTGGTATTGAATTGAATTCTTTACACATATCATTATGTGAATCGTGATAGCTGAAAGTTACACAAGTTAAATCATTCCAGTGATCTCCCCAGCATTGAAGCAAGTGGGCGCAGCGCTGCCCCCACCTGAGATTTTGAAAATAGGATTGAACCCACCTGAAAATCCATTTGCACCCACCTCGAAAATCATGGAATATGGGCATAATTTAACCAATTTTGGTCTGACTTGTGAAAATGAGAATTGTGCACCCACTTGAGAAAAAACCTGTGGGGATCACTGCATTCCATACTGGGGTATAAATGGAAAGTGAATATTATTGGTTTTATACCCATAGGCAATACAATATTTCCCTTTGTCCGTTCCTAAATTCCATATTCAATGCCTCCTAGTAAATAAAACATATTTGGTGATATTTTACAATATCTAAATAATTCTTAAACCTACATTTTCTTGTCTTAGATTTAGTGATTTTGTTCAGGGCTTAATCCTATATTTAGTGGTATTGGAGTTTATTCCTATATTTAGTAATTGTTCTGAGTTTAATCCTATATTTAGCGATATTGTGAAGCATGTAATCCTATATTTAGTGATATTGTCCAGCTTTAATACTATATTCAGTAGTATTGTCTTAGATTTAGTGATATTGTCCAGTTGTTTAATCACACATTTAGTGCATCATGGTAAGCCACACCCTCTCCATCTCTATCCTTCTGGATAGGTTAGTGATATTGTCCAGAGGTTAATTCTACATTTAGTGATATTGTCCAGAGTTTAATCTTATATTTAGTGATATTGTCCAATGTTAATCCTATATTCAGTGATATTATTCTGAGTTTAATCCTATATTCAGTTATATTGTTCAGAGTGATTATTCTATATTATTTAGTGATATAATCCAGTGTGTTTCTGAAATGATCTTCCATCTGCCAAAGTAGCTGCCTGAAAGGGAAAAAAAACAAATAAATTAGTGTTAATAAGTTAGGACCAAAAGGTTTTATAGAAAAAACTCTGCTCGTAGTCGAAAAGGGTATACAATTAGATTGTATTAAGGAGTTCAGTGCAAAGCTGGGGCCAATTTTGGAATTTTCTTCATTGATTCGGAAAAAATGAGACGAAAGGACACGCTATATCGTAGACTTGACACAATCTGAAACAATTTTTCATAATCATGTTGACTACAGTTCTCTCTATGCACCACTTGTACTAAGACTACACCACCAACCTTATTGATTTCCTTCTGTCTCTTCTTGCTGACAATCTCTTCAATCACTTCACCATCTCCTTTAATCAACCTGGTTCTACCAGACTCCTCATCATAAACATGTCTGGTTACACTCTGCTTTTTGTCCCATTGTTCCTTTGTCATTGGAGCCATGCTGCGAGATGACTCTCTCTTCGCCTTTTCTATAAAGCGTTGAAGATATGTATTTTTTAACATGTTTTAATTCCATTTATTCACTAAAGTATTCATCGCCAACCTTTCATAAAATTTGTAATTTTGTAATTGTTTCAAGTTCATTTTATTGTCAAAGTAAATGCTTTTGTCTTTAGGAAATTACAAAATAATTTTAACCAAAATTACTTGTTTAGGTGAATGGAGGATAGTATTTTCAAACATCAGGTTACTTGAGTTTATATTTTCATATGACACCATAACTTTGTGTCATCACATCATAGTCAGCCGACATTTTTCATGACATCATAACATCTTCCATGACACCCCGACATTGACATTTTACACACAAAAATTTATTCCTTCTTACCAAAATTAGGCCCAATGTCACCATCCCCTCCACCAGGATTAGCCATCCCTGCCATTGCCAGAAGCTTATTCTGAATACCATCCAGGCTTGGCTTTGATTTGTTGCCACTTTTAAGCAATTTTTCAGATTTTCTTTTTTCCTTCTTCAGCTTTTTCTTCAGTTTTTTCATCTTCTTTTTCTCCTTTTTCTTCTTGTCTTTCTTGCGTTTTTTCTTTCGTCTTCTTTCCTCTTCACTAGACGAGGAAGAGTAAGATGAGGATGATGAGGATGACCTGGCCCTGAAAGAGTTAAATATGAATTATCATCTGGCCTTGGAAGAGTTAAACATAAAGGACAGTGCAACCCCAGAGGAGTTTTAAACATAAATGATGATCTAGCCCTGAAAGAGTTAAACATTAATTATCATCTGACCTTGGAAGAGTTAAACATTAAGGACAATGCAACCCCAGAAGAGTTTTAAACATAAATGATGATCTGGCCCTGGAACAGTTCATCATTTATGATGATCTGGCTATGAAAGAGTAAAACATTCATGATCTACCGTGGAAGAGTTAATCATAAATGATGATCCAGCCCTGGAAAAGTTAAACATTAATTATCAGCTGGACCTGGCAGAGTTAAACACAATAATTATGATCTTTGAGAAGTTCAACTTTAATTATGATCATAAATGATGATCTAGCCCTGTAAGAGTTAAACATTAGTTATGATCTGGCCCTGGAAGAGTTACACATTAATTATCATCTGGATCATGAACAAATGGGATTTCATAAGACAATCATAGAATACAATTAATTTAGCTACCTTTTCTTTTTCTTCTTTTTCCTTTCTGGTTCAGAATCTGAGCTATCCATATCACTATCAGATGTGGAATCATACCGAGCCTTGCGTTTTGCTTTTGAAGTATTATCCATTTGTTTTGTGTCTTTATCATTTTCAGACAGTCTGTTCATATCCTTTGTCATTGATCTGTGTTTTGGTGATACGCTAGTATTCCTTAATTTGGATGATGCCATCTTATTTGATTGGGATTCTTCTGATCTTCTTGGCCTACTTAAATCCCTATTTTCACTGGATGATTGTTTATTTGAATTAACTTCTTGTTTATCTCTAGATTCCCTTGAAGTGTAAGATTCCTTAGTTTCTTTTGCATTGCCTCGGTCATCATGTGATTCTGACCTTCCATTTGACCTTGATGACCTCCCATGGAATTTAGAGCTAGTAGATGAGTCGCGTCTTTGTCTTTTTGGAGAAACTAATTCAGTCTTTGATTTTTCATCCAGTCTCGAAGATTTATTTTTTGCATTATCTTGTGATACTGATCTTTTACGAGAACAATCATATTGTGGCTGGGGAGATCGCGATCTAGATCTTTCACTTCCACTACTGGACTTAGATCTTCGAAGTGTTTTCTTGCTGTTTCTGGAAGTATCAGGTCTTGATTTTCTCTTTGAATTTTCAGATTGGTAAATTTCTTCAGTACCTGTTCTGTGTTTCTTCAATTTTTCATCCTTAGGATATAGTTTCTCACGGGACACTGATCTATCATATGACTGGTGCCTCTGTCTGTTCGATGAATCATTCCTTTCTCTTGATTTGGACCTTTTAGGAGATCGAGATTGTTCTCTCCGTCTTAATTTTTTATCACTTGATTCGGAGATGTATCTTTCTTTTTTCAATGTCTCATATTTTTCTTTTGATTGAGGTCTTTTTTTCCTAATTGGTGAACTTGATTCTTCTCTTGAATAAGATCTTTCTTTTGACCTTTTGACCTCTCTTGATCTTGACCTTTTACGTGAATGTGACCTTGAACCTCTTGATCTAGTTTTGGAATACTTCTCCTTTGACTTTGACCTGGAAGTATGCCTCTTATGTTTGTCTCTGGATCGCTCTCTATCCCTCGACCTGGATCTATGCTTGTTTCTATCATTCGACCTGGACCTTTGCTTGTTTCGGTCTCTAGACCTGGACCTATACTTATTTCGATTCCTGGAGTTGGAGAGCTCCTTGGAAAGAGACCGTGAATGTCTTCTAGTTTTTCGAGATCTTTCCCTTGAATAAGACCTTGATCTCCTATGATCCCTTGACCTAGATCTACGATCTCTTGATCTCGACCTATGATCTCTTGACTTACGATCCCTAGATCTTGATCTGGATCGTCCACCCATTTTGTATCTGAAATCAAAATAAAACAATGTACAATTGAAACAAGCTACATATACTGCGACACTTATAGGTAGGAGTGGCACTTGATACCAATGCTCTGATCCCACATCTGACACCAATGTAATGACCCGAGGGCGCCCCAGGGGAATGAAGATTACATTACATTACACATGTACATTACACACGTATTAGAACTTCATTTCGTTGCCTGTGATTTCTGCTTTTACAATTTTTTGAAAATGTTCGACCTAAATTCCTAAGATGTGCAAAAGATATGACATCCCTAGCAAATAGAGTACAATGAATGGTACTTTATCAACAATTATACAGGTGAATAATAATACCTGGTGCAGCTATTGCTTAAAAATTCACCAAAACATGGACAGATTTAGAACAGATCTAAAAAGTACATGTGTAGTGACCTTGAGGTCAAATAACACAAGTTATCCACTAATAATTAAATTATGATTTATTACTTGAAGTCACAAAATATATATCTTAAAAAACATCAACAATTCATATTCGAGAAATATTTGATAACAGAAGTATTTAATTCCATTTCATTACGTTAATTAATTGATTTTATTGTCAAAATTTAGGGTATAAAGTTTTTGACATGACAAGTTTTAAATCCAAGATGGCGGATCGTGTTGCTAAAACAAAATTTGAAACTTGAAAAATGGCTATAAACTCAGACTTCTTTAATCAATTACAATTAAAATGACAGCAATAGCAGCAACACCAGCATTTGCAGCATTTGAAACGCAGCTTAGAACGCTGTGTTTAACAGAATTCCCATGCGGAGGTGGTAGTTGGGTAAGATTTATTTTTTGAAATTATTTCGATTTTTAATTTTATTTTTACTTTAGCATATTACCTGATTACAGTACACATCAGCCAATTACATTGGACATTATATAAAAATCATCCAGAAAATACAGACCATTTATTCTATTGCCTGTCATTATATAATCATATCGGCTGGCATGGAGACCAGGAGGATTGTCTCCCAGTATTGGCCTTATAGGTCATGTAAAGTCAAATTCATAATTCCATTGAGTATTTTGAATCTACAAAATAAGCAATCAAAGGACCACATTGAATCAGTATATAAGAAATAGAAACATTCATACATGGCCTAACTTTTGTATATTTTGGTTTGATTTGTAATTCGGCTATCACATGTATGGCCTTCTATATTTTGATGCTTCTCTGCCATGTTATTTTTGGAAAAATTAATATGGCTGAAAAAATTACAAAAGGCCACAGCTTTTCTGCACATTAGACCTACATGTAAGTATCTGAAATATACAAAAGTTATAGGCCTTGTACGTGTACATATGTTTCTATGTTTCGATCCATAAACTGTTGCAATATATGTCATTTTATTGATTATTTTTAAGTTCAAAGTACTCAATAGAATTTTGAATATGACCGTACCTTACAAAACATTTCAAAATACAAGAAATTATCAAAGTACATGTATTAGTTTAAACCTTTTGGATTGCTATTATGACATGTCTGACAAAAGGAATATGAAGAATAATCAGAAGGCATATAAAAGTTTAACACCAAGTTTCAAAAAGTGTAATTAATAAAAATCTCTATATGTAGGACTAGTTTACATACAAAAATGTACATATGAGATAAATATATACATGTATTTACATGTACATGTACATGTACCAGCATCATACAATTCAATATTTGATTTCGTATTTGAATGTTAATGAATGATGTGCAGCGTTGTACTCTCATATAATCATGGATTTGTTCCATTCCATCCCTTATCCAAAACCCTAATAAAACATACCTTACGTATCAGAAACTTGTCCATAAATATTACACGTAGGTTAAGATAGCAAGATGGCCAGTAGCCAGGGTGGGTTCGCAGGGTTCGGGCCGGCGACCCCCCCCCCCCCCCCCCCCCCCCGGCCAAAAATTATTTCAAAATCATGCAGTTTTTCACCATTTTGAGCACTTCTCAAGTGATTTTAGTCATATTTGTCCATAATTGTCAAATATGAACCCCCTGAAAATTTTTGAAAACTTAACCCCCCTTGGCGAATCCTGGCTACGCCTAATTACACTGTTATAGACTGTAATATTTTCTCCTCGTTGCTTTAAATCTGATGTTATTCATTACAGAGAGAAACTGAAGGAAAATCACTTGCAAAGAAGACCAAAGGAACAGGAAACAGAGTATCCAACCATTTTTCTGTGACACTAAAAGGTAAACTAATTGCATTGGACAATTGTATTTGATAGATGATCTTCAGTACATATGAAATAAGGGAGCATTTCCAAAGATTAATGTTGGAAAATTAACTGTATTTCACCAGCAAGGGGAGAGGGGGTCATCAGCCTTAAAAGTTAGCTTTCTAACATCATTCCCAGGAATTTTATGAGTGCAAATTTTGTTGAATATAAACTCAGGATTATACAGTGAGATATGTTTATGCTGATACTGTAAAAAAATATCAACATTTCTTAAACAATGGAAGGGGGTTCACAGATAAACTATTCAACAGTTAGTTATCCTACATTGAACTTTTGAGATGCTCCAAAATGTGCAGAAATATGAGGACAAATTTTGGTTGAACTATGCCATAGATCATTCAATTTGAGAAAGGGTAGCTGGAAATAGTTCTAAAATGGCTGCCAGGGGTACAATATTTCTGATTTTTACACATGTAACAAAGTCTTTTGACATATCATATTTAGTGTAATTTTAGAGGTGTTGAGCTTTTCATTACATTTCACTTTCTAAAGTTCACAAAATAAAGTGTTCCATGTAGTAAGTTACAAGTGTTCACATACCATGAAGTGTTTATATTTTAGTTCAACATCTGATCATTTTCTTAATTATGCAGATTACGGGGCCCAGCATGAAAAGACAGAGCTCTTAGAGGAATATGTAAAAGCCAAGAAGTCGCCCTGGAACCTGGATTATAGCTGGAGTGATGAAGCGAAACAATTGCGGGAAATAGCAGTGAAATCACCATGGTTGATTGACGACAAATTCATTCTAAGTCACTTTAAAACTCTACGTATTGTAGATAAAAATGTGAGATCTTAGGGGTGATGTCAAAGTTTGAAATGCATGTTCAAAATAGTTATGTATCTTAGGGATGATGTCAAAGTATCAATTGTTCAAAATAATTAAGTATCTTAGGGGTGATGTTTGAGCATCAATTGTTCAAAGTAGCTGAGACTAACATAAATTTTATGATGGTCTCAGAAAGTAGTTATAGCATCTTTGGGGTGAGGTAAAATAATCGAAGTCCTAAATTTTATTATATTATTTGTATTAGTTCACATTATTTAAGATCATAAAAGAAGAATTGGAGATTATTGCGCTGATTAAAACATACTTAATAAAATAAATTTTAAATATAATATTTTGTGTGGAAAATTTGAAGGAGAAACAACATCACAATTTGACTAATTATTTCACATTTTTTCTTTTTAGGTGTCTGAAGTTGACCCTAATTTACTGCAATTTCCCAATTTGGAAGAATTGACGCTCACAGCAAACCTCTTGGAGACAGTGAACTCACGCAACCTTCCCCCAAACCTACATGTACGTAATCGTAAAGCTTAGAGCTAGAATAATAGGTGAAAATACACAGAATTCATAGGACTGGTGATCTTTTCTCATGTAAAAATATACATTCAACTATGAATTCTGGGTTATTTTCCCCTCTTATCTCATGTTAAGATATATGTTCAACTATGAATTCTGGGTTATTTTCCCCTCTTATCTCATGTTAAGATATACATTCAACTATGAATTCTGGGTTATTTTCCCCTCTAATCTCATGTTAAGATAGAGTTTCAACTATGAATTCTGGGTTATTTTCCCCTCTTATCTCATGTTAAGATAGAGGTTCAACTATGAATTCTGGGTTATTTCCCCTCTTATCTGGAATCATAATATGCAGGGGTGACAAAATTGTAAAGGTATTGTACAAAATGTTACTTTTGGATCATCCTGTAGATATTAGTTAAGTTAGTATATATGTAATAAGAGTGTATTGAGTTGCAGATTTTTTAGCCATCCTGTATATTTATATTATTTATATTACAGGTACTGGAACTATGTGCCAACAAGATAGAAGACTTGGCAGATTTGGTACACAACCCCCCTCCCCTTATCCATCTTGGTCTAGGGTACAACAACATTACATTCACTGATGATTACATCACTGGAGAATACTGGTATGTCCCCCCTCTTGCTTATATAAAAAACTGTATATCTGAACACCTCTCTCATTCTAACACCTCCCATCCCCTCCCCACATCCATCTTGGTCTAGGGTACAACAACATTACATTCACTGATGACTACATCACTGGAGAATACTGGTATGTCTCCCCTCTTGCTTATATAAAAAACTGTATATCTGAACACCTCTCTAATCTGAACACCTCCCATCCCCTCCCCACATCCATCTTGGTCTAGGGTACAACAACATTACATTCACTGATGACTACATCACTGGAGAATACTGATATGTCTCCCCTCTTGCTTATATAAAAAACTGTATATCTGAACACCTCTCTCATTCTAACACCTCCCATCCCCTCCCCTAATCCATCTTGGTCTAGGGTACAACAACATTACATTTTCTTATGATTAGATCACTGGAGAATACTGGTATGTCCCCCCTCTTGCTTATATAAAAAACTGTATATCTGAACACCTCTCTCATTCTAACACCTCCCATCCCCTCCCCACATCCATCTTGGTCTAGGGTACAACAACATTACATTCACTGATGACTACATCACTGGAGAATACTGGTATGTCTCCCCTCTTGCTTATATAAAAAACTGTATATCTGAACACCTCTCTAATCTGAACACCTCCCATCCCCTCCCCACATCCATCTTGGTCTAGGGTACAACAACATTACATTTTCTTATGATTAGATCACCGGATGATACATGTATGTCCCCTTCTTGCTCATATAATAAAACCAGTGTATCTCCAAACCCCTCTCTAATCTGAATGCCTCTACATTGGGTTTTCAATGCAGAAAAACACATTTTTGTAGTTGCAAGTTGAGAAAACCCATTGCAGTTGTCCTTCAATCCAAAAACCTTTGACTGATCCCAGTAGTGTTCTCTTTTAATGTAAAGATAAAATTTCACGAAAATAAAAAAGTGGATACTTAATTTTTCAGGCCTGGTGTGCTGTCATTAGACTTGAGTCACAATAGCCTGTGTGACCTCATGGACATAGTGAGAAAGCTACAGACCATGCCAAAACTCAGGAATCTCATATTACAAGGCAATCCACTTGCAGTAAGTTACAATAATGATTTGGATAAATCAACTAGTCCTGTAGCTCAGTAGTAGTATGCTCTTCCAGATGGCAAAGGGTCGTGGGTTCAATCCCCACTGGGTTGGACTGATTTTTCACAAAAGTCATTTTCATTAATTTAAGTAAAGGAATGTAAACTCATCGTTTCGCAGCCATTCACATTCTAATATAAAAGTGACATACTATCAACAAAAAACAAACTAGCCAGTGCAGAGAGTGCTCTCTTTATACTGTATATTGACCAAGTAAAGTTAAAAGCAATGTAGGCTTGTGCAATATTTCATCAAACACAAAAATGTATAAACATATTGGTAAATTACTTCTTATGTAAATGTATGAAGCTATTCATAACAGTACTTGCGCTTTAAAGTGTTTATTCAATCATTTATATTTATTACATTTTAGCTTGTACCAGGCTACAGGGGCTACGTCATAGACAGCATTAGACGTCTTGATGTCTTGGATGATATTCGAATTACCGCAGACGAGAAGCATCATTTCAAGGGATTGGCAAGACGGAGAGGTAATGCTTTATTTAGCAGATGTAAATATGGAAATAACCTGAATATGTGAACACTTTTCTAATCTGAATATCTCTCAATGCGAACACTTTTTTCTCTCAGTCCCAGTTTTATTATCTCCTATAAACTCACATATTATTTAAGAAAATCTTGAAATGTGAACACCTGCTAATCCAAACACTTTTGATTGGTTCTAGAGGTGTTTGGTCTAATTAAAGGGATGGACCAAAAATTGTTACAGATTGTTGCAGCAAGTAAAAGAAAACATCTATGAGTACACCAGTCATAAGAAAAAACAAACCCCAACTATCCCCACTAAAATGGAAAGATCTTGATCTTCATATCAAAACTCTGTATCATTGCAATTCCTCAGATGGTAGCATTTTACTGCTTATAACCCCCCCAACCCCCCACCCCAGGTTTCAGGGTTTATGATTGGCACTTACTTTCTGAATGCTTAACTTTTCAGAATTTATCCTAGATGAATGTAAATTGATCATTAAAGTTCCACATCTTAATGGCCTTTTGATGCCAGATGAAATTAAGGTAAGTTACAAATTGGTGTTTTTTATGACATAATAACTTTTATTTGAATATATAATTATCAATGAAAGTTTAACAACATGGCAGTTAAATAACATAACACAGAAACTTGTCTGTAATTTATTTCTTACCATCGTAGAGGCCAGATGAACAGCCAGAGTACCCCGTTGTCACCAGGACATACTATGTTCAGTTCATGATACCAGAGGATCCTTCGAGCAATGCAGATGTCTACCAGATTACACAGGATGAAGAGCAGGGATTGGCTGATGAAGAAGCAGACCTGGTTGACGCAGCAACTATGCAACATTCTGACAATCCAAAGTTAGGTCAAAAGCAGGTAATTTCAGGTCGTTCAATAAAAATGCTCTTTTTTGTTTTTCAATCTTTTTCCTTGAAACTTTCACAAGAGATACAAAAAATATCTCTGCATTGAAAGGAAAAAGAAGAATTACTTTGATTTGATTGGTCAAAAGATATGGTTGCTAAGCCACTTTGCGATACAGTGATAATATATCATGGGGTAGCAAGGCATGAGGCACCAAATTCATACAAAGCTATTTATTCAGATGTTTTTTTATGTCACCACATCAAGGGTTGACATATTGTTATACCCTCCAACTTTTTGTTTGGCAATTGTTGGTTGTAGTTTGGTAAATTGGAGGCAGTTGCATTTTGCATGTTTTGCAATGCCTTGTCTGAATAATCGTAAATATTTCAGATAAAGATTACCGAGCAATTATCAAAAGCCAATCTTTGTCTCACACCTTGTAATTCAATGCTTAGAGGAAAAACTAAAATTAAATCTTCAATTTCTTCCAGATGACTACAATTACGGAAATTACGGAAGAAATAGCCGATGGTACAGAGTTAGTCATAGAGCAGTCACAAACACCTGCTGCAGTGGACATTGACAGAAATGTGGCATTTGCTGCCGAGAATGAGACCTATGAAGCACCTATTGCTCAAGGTACAGAATGGAATTACAGTAAAACCTCATATGTACAAACAACTCTCTTCTTTGAGCACCCCTAAAAGTGACCACCTTTTCTCCGTCAAATTTTGTTGTCAGCCATTCACTGCTCAATGTACAGCATGTAGTTACACTAAAACCTGTATATTTGAACACTTCTCTTATTTGAACACTTCTAACACCTCTCACCTTTTCTCAGTTCCAATTTTGGCAACTTCCATTCACATATTAAAAAACCTTGAACTGTGAACACCTGCTAAACTGAATACTTTTTGCCTGTCCCAGTGGTGTTTGGATTAAACACAATTAAACCTTCATTGATCATGGCAGAGTCTAATGACTCCCAAAGAAACTTTCACACTAGACAAATTCCACTCATTTCTTGAATTTAATTGTTTGATTTTGATGGAACAGATGAATTAATTATTCTAATCAGTTATCATGATACAGTATTAAATGTTTTGGAAATTTTGATCAACTTAAATAGATAACATAAAGTTGACCCTTTAATTGTAGAAAAGAAAGAAGACACGATAGTTGAAGAAGAAGCCAAAAGTATTAAATCAGAGTCCTCGCAACCAAGTTCAGAGATACCCGAACAAACATTCGTCCTGGAGGCAGCAAAAACAGACACCTGTACATGGGCAGAGGAGGTAAGAACTTATGTAGTAGGATTAATGTTTGCCATAACAACAGTTACCATAGTGATTGCAGTACAAAGTAACCTGTATTTTTGAACTCTTTCTATAATCTGAACACCTCTCAATGTGAACACTTTTTCTTGGTGTTTGGCATCTGGCTATTGGCGTTTGGCATTTAGAGTGGCATCTGTAGCAAATGGCAGGTTGTGACATTTTGCATGTAAATGCCTTGTCTTAATCTTCTACAGAATTCTACGTTAAAAAACTTGAAATGTGAACACCTGCCAATCTGAAATGTGGACACCTGCCAATCTGAAATGTGAACACCTGCCAATCTGAAATGTGAACACCTGCCAATCTGAAATGTGAACACCTGCCAATCTGAGATGTGAACACCTGCCAATCTGAAATGTGAACACCTGCCAATCTGAAAAGTGAACACCTGCCAATCTGAAATGTGAACACCTGCCAATCTGAAATGTGAACACCTGCCAATCTGAAATGTGAACACCTGCCAATCTGAACACTTGGCCAGTTCCAGTAGAGCTTGGATGACACAATTTTTACTGTGCATGTAGAAGTTAAAAATGTCTAACTCCCCTTTTATTTTTTCAAGGTGAACCTACTTTGGGCTAAGATCTTTACCAGAGACAACCTGCTTGGAATGAGAGATTTTCTTAAACAAGGAATGGACATCTCTGTCATCGAAGAGAAAGTAAGATTCATGAATTAATAGAATTTACTACCATTAGTCCTATTCTGCTGATTTTCTCCCCAAAATCAGTGAAATTTCTGTTTAGTTACATTTGTCGGATTTGTTAGTGATTTTAGTGGGTTTGTGTTCTTCAAATGTTGCCCCTTGCACTTTTTCATATTAATTAGTTGATCTATGCATTTTATTGTATTTATTGCGAAACCAATTCTTGATTAGAGATGTCTTTTATCTGTCAGTGGCTAGAGGTATTACATTCATAAGAATTCCAGTCACCATAAGCAGGATTCCCAACTAAAGTTGAAAAGTGAAAACATATTTGCCCAATTTAGTATATTGGCATTCAGTCAATTGCTTCCAGAATATTTGGGTATATAAAAACCAGTTTTTAAATGCTATACTTTCCGACAATAGGTGTTGTCTTATCCTGTTCCTGAGGAACCGACAGAGGACAGCCGGACAGATTCACGAAAAGATAAAGATGGCGCTAAAAAGGATGACAAAAAGAGCGGGAAGAAAGATGACAAATCTAAAGATAAAAAAGATGAGAAGGTAATTACATTAAATGACTTTTTTCAATGATTACAGCTTACAGAAGCTAATTTTTATGTCACCAACACAAGTGGTGACATCTTGTTATTGTCTCCAACTTTTTTGTGAACAGTGTTCAGCAGTTGGTGTTCGGCGGTTTGCATCTGGCAGTCAGTATCTGTACCAAATAGCAGGTGGTGACATTCTGCTTTTAATGCCTCGTTCTTATTGTAATGTCCCTGACTGTTCTTGTTATTGTGATGTCATTATTGTCTTTGTAATGTAGATTTGCAGTTATTGTTATGTCATTGTTGTTTGATACGCAAAGATTCATTTTTCATGTGAGTAATAAAATTTAAAAAAACTGAATTTTTGCTTCTAAAACTAATGATATTTGCCCAATTGATTAAAATTATATGAGTTGATTTTTCTTTATATTGTAATTTTGTATATAGAAACAAAAACCAAAAAGTGGAAGGGCCATGAGTGCTAAAAATACAAAAGGAATCGTAAGTTGTGAACAGGTAGTGAGATGTGTGGAAACCCAATGCTATTATTTAATTCTTTGGTATCTGCACCAATAGAAGTGGGGCATGGACCAAAAAATTAAATACAATATGGCTGATGCAGTTTAATATATTTTATTTGATATTTTTTAATGAAATATCATTAAATGCATTAATAAAGTCAATAGACACTATTATTATATCACTGTCATATTCCCCACTCTCCCATTGGTCTACACATTACATGTGACAAAGGAATATGAAGACGTATTCAACGGCCATGCCTGTGACGTCAATAAAAAGATGTATTCAACGGGTGTACTCACTAGGTGTGTCGTTTTGTCCAGTGTAAATCTGAAAAAATCCCCAAAAAATCATTCCCAACAGTAAGAGAGTGGTGAATATAACAGTGAATAATAAAACAAATATTTCATACTATTTCAGTGAATACCTGTTGCACTTGCAATGATTCTGCAAGGTGCATTCCCCTGGCCCTCCAGGTTTCGGAGAATACACCTTGATAGAATCATTGAACGATGAACAGGTATTCATCGAAATAGTATGAAATATTGTATATGACTATGACATACCTTTTGATGTCAAACTTCTCTGAACCTTCTCAAAACCCCACTTATCAGAACTTCACTTTTAAAAGCCTCATTTATCAAAGCCCTTTTTTGAAAACCTAACTTGAAAACCTCATTTATCAAAACCTGAGTTTTAAAAACCTCTATATATCAAAACCAGACTTTTAAAAACCTTAAAACCTCACTTTAAAAACCTCAATAATCAAAGCCCCATTTTTGAAAACCTAACTTTTGAAAACCTCATTTATCAAAACCTGACCTTTAAAAACCTCATTTTTCAAAACCTCACTTTTAAAAACATAATTTATCAAAACCTCACTTTTAAAAACCTCATTTATCGAAGCCTCATTTTTTAAAACCTAACTTTTGAAAACTTCATTTATAAAAACCTTGTTTATCAAAACCTCAATTATCACAAATCCACTATCTATCCTCAATCCTTTTAAAAATGCTAATTGATCTTTTGAAGACATGAAATATTTTATTCAATTTTTTAATAATTGTGCATGACATAATATGAATCCTTTCAACTGGGATTACAGATCGCACCTCTTATACTTTTTAATGGATTAGACAAATCTGAAGTTATCTATACCTTTTGGTTCTGAATGGCTCTTTTATTTGGCAAACCTCAGTACTTTGAGCATACTCAGTATTTGGAGGCAGGCTCAAAATACCTAGTACAACTCAGTAGTACTACTCAGTACTTAAAATCGTAATCATTCAAAACTCATTGGGATAACTGTAATCGCTCAAATATAAGAACAAACAAACATTTTGTCAATAATGAAAATTATATTTGTATGATGTAATAATCATACCATATATAAAAAATGTCCTTTGGTCCTAAATTTCAATCCTCATTCCAATTTTATTGTATTTAGCCAAAAGATGGTGAGAAAAAGAAGAAGAAAAAGGGGGAGCCTGATGTTGAATTAGAGCATGGCCCACCAGAGGTCACTGTACTCTCTACATTCCATTTGCCACTTGAGCAGTTCCTTGAAGGAGAATTTGAGACCTCTTCAAAGTTTACTCATGAATGGGAATGTGAAGACCTCTTGGCAGCACCATCAGAAGTTGATAAAAAGGTCAGTACAATCTATTGTTTACTAGTATATCACAGTTAATTGACTGCAGTTTGATTTGGCCAAGCCAAAATCATTTGTTATGTCACTACCACAAGACATATTGTTATGGTCTCCTACTTTTTAGTGGATGGTGTTCGACGGTTCGATACGAGCTGGTTGGGCTTGCGATTAAATGTGGTTTATATTCTTCTGTTATAATCCAAGCACATATTAAGAAGCTGATCTTTTTCTTTATTCCCATTTAATTTATCTGCTATCTATATTTCCAGGAGAAGAAAAAAGACAAAGAAGAGAAGAAATCGGCATCTAAGAAGAAAGAAAAGGAAAAAGGTGAGTGTTGACTTTTTCAAATTAATTAATGACACTTTTCGTAATTTAAAAATTAAAAATGAAGAATAATTTCTGAAAACATATTTTTCTGAATGGGATTACGGCTTCTCTATTGAGTGCTGCATTAATATTTGTCGATCATTCTTTCATAGTATAAAATTTGATTATTTGCAGGAGACAAGAAGAGCGCCAAGGGTAAAGGTGATGACAAAGCCAAGGGTAAAGCGCCACCTATAACCGAGGAAGAGGAGGAGGAAGAGCCTCCAGCTCCGCTAGAATTCTCTGTCAATGTGAGATTACATCATTGGAAGACGGCCATTGATTCTGTGAGAGATGATGACCTTATTAAAAAACTATTAGAATTTGATATTGATCCTGAGAAACTTTTAGAACCAAAACCCCCAGTGAAAGGAAAGAAAAAATAACAGATTTATTGTGAGTTTATTGTTCAATTAAATTATTTAAACCCTATGCATTAGAGTGATGCATTTTCAAATTCTGATCCTTAAATACACAAAAATAATAACTCATTGTTGCATAAAAAGTATCATAGGAAATAACAAACCGAGTGCTTATGAAGGTCAAATGGTAAGCGTTGAATGGTTGTCAAAGTGACAACTTGACCCTTGCAAAAGGTTACCTTGAAAGTTTATTCTTTTAAATCATTTTGTATCTTTTAAGTGATATTGTATAAAGTATTTTGCAATAAAGAAAAGAATTTAAACCGAATTTAACCCGAACCCTGCGAACCCCCCTTGCTAGGGGCCTGTAGATTGTCATTTCTCTTGAAGTTAAGGAAATGTGAATACATTATTATCACTCTACTATACCTTGCATTTGGTGTTCATGAGCAACCCTTTTGGCTTATTAGTAAGGATTATGTTATTTGTTTTTTTGTCTGTTCCTTATTAATGGTTTATTGGATGACGTTAGATGTTTACTACATGTAGATGTTTTAAGATGGTACTTTCAAAAATATACTAAACAATACAATTGGACAAACAGAATATCTTACGCATTTCTAGGGGTTAGGTATACAGGTATAGTAGAGTGATTATGTAAATAAATAAAAAGAACTTGAAAAAGAAGACAATATTGTACAGCAATGTAAATCTGATAATGTAGAGCCCTCTTTGTAACATAATGTACATATGAATATTGAATAATATAATATTGGACCTAAAATATATTTGATATTTTGTATGTAAATAAAAACTTGCTGAGTTTTATTTAAAAAGAAGAAAGCATTGTAAAGTAATGTAAATCACAATGCAGAGCTTTTTGTTTGTATAATATTGTACATACGCATAATATATAGTGGACCTTGAAATATATTTGATAAATTACAATGCAGAGCTTTTTCTTTGTAATATATATACATACGAATAAAGGAGTGGTGTCGATATGGTGAACTTTTTGAACACATGTTTCTCTTAAACCAGTCATAAAAAATTATAAAAATCTAACACATCGTCAATTTAATGGTCATCTTTTGAATGGTAACAATATAATTTGAAAAATATATATATACTTTCATCTATATTGTTTTAGAAATTACATCAAACACTTGTTTTAGTCTTGGTATCATGTTTCCAGAATGAAATGAAACATCTTTCAGAACTTCATTGGAACAAAACGACATAAACACAACATATTTAGGTCTCTCAATATTGTAATTGTACAAAGGAAATTTTAGTTGATTTTTAAAAAAAAGTATCTTGTTAATGAAATAAAAGGTTTGTCTTGATTTTTATCTATTTTGGAGGGATTTTGTTTTAATTTTTTGAATACTTATTTTAAATCAAGTAAAAATTCCTTTGTATAACTATAATATTGAGAGGTCTAAAAACATGTTGTATATGCTATTTTGTTCTAACGAGGTTCAGAAAGACATTTTATTTCATTCTCATGAACAAAAACAGTTATATAAAATATTTCTAAATAATTTTTGCATTAAATTGTTGTCAATCAGTCAACATTACATAAAATGCCGTGTTTTTACAGAATGTTTTCAATAATTTGTTTAAGAGAAAAACATTGTTGAATTCAGTTCACCATATCGATACCTATCCTTTATCTTAAAATTGTTTTTAAAATACTCATCTATTTATGGTCCATATTGTAACTCTTTTTTCTTATGAAAGTCATTTTCAATATATATTTCTCTTGGATATATATTGGCATCATTTGACCAAAATCATTTTTTCATCAATTTGATGCATTTAAATTGGTTGAGTTCATTTATTGTTTGTGTCTATAATTATTTAGTTCATTGATTGTTCAATGCTTTGGATTTTCCACGATTGGGGAGGTTGGTCATCGGCAGTTTGGGACTGTGATACACTTGCTATGTATTCAGGTGTTGGTTGTATAGTGATACTGTAGCCAGGTGGAATGTTGATGGTACGGACACCTGAAAAGAAATTTGCTAGGCATTTATGAAACTCTTATTTCAGATGATTTGAATGGTTGTGCTTTCAATTATTACTGTTCTTTAATTTTTTCTTTTGAGTGAGAAGACGTGATATACAAGAATTTCAATAAATTAAAATGGCTAAATGAACGTATTTGTGTATATCACCTTGTTGGCTGGTGGCATTCATCTGTGGCACAAGGGCAGCATTGTCCGACTGGTCACTTATAGGCATTATTTGGACTCCTTGCTGTCCAATTGTGGCCATTGTTGGGACTCCTTGCTGACCAATTGTGGTCATTGTTGGGACTCCTTGTTGTCCAAATGCGTCCATTGTTGGGAGTCCTTGTTGTCCAAATGTGTCCATTGTTGGGACTCCTTGTTGTCCACTCGTGGCCATTGTTGGGACTTCATGTTGTCCAGTTGTGGCCATAGTTGGGACTTCATGTTGTCCCATTGTGGCCATAGTTGGGACTTCAAGTTGTCCCAATCATGGCCATTGTTAGGACTCCTTGTTGTCCACTCGTGGCCATTGTTGGGACTCTTTGTTGTCCAATTGTGGCCATTGTTGGGACTCCTTGTTGTCCAAATGTGCCCATTGTTGGGACTCCTTGTTGTCCAATCATGGCCATTGTTAGGACTCCTTGTTGTCCACTCGTGGCCATTGTTGGGACTTCTTGTTGTCCACTTGTGGTCATTGTCTGGACTCTTTGTTCACTTGTGGCCATTGTTGGGACTCCTTGTTGTCCAAATGTGTCCATTGTTGGGACTCCTTGTTGTCCAATCATGGCCATTGTTGGGACTCCTTGTTGTCCAAATGTGTCCATTGTTGGGACTCCTTGTTGTCCAATTGTGGCCATTGTTAGGACTTCTTGGTGTCCTTGTCCAATAATATGGCCATGTGTATTTCAGCAGGAGATCCAAGGCGCAAATGTGCTTCGGTTAGGCAGATTTCTTCATCCGCCGGGACGTCATAAAGTCCCATTTCTAAGTTTCATCAGCCGAACCAAAAATTGACCCCCATATCTAGGGCACATAACTTCATCAAATCAAAACGAAAATTCATTCTGTTTGAATTTCATTGTAGTATATTACGGTAACTTAGCTGTAGAGAGCGCATAATCGAACCTGAAGTCTATGAAAGTGCCTCAAATGCGGTCGAGATATCATGAAATTAGTCTGCCCGATTTTTCAAAAAATAAAAACTTCTCCGGAAAAACTGTCACAAACGTGTCAGAAACACATAGATACTTGAATGATCTTGATTGGACATCAGGTTGCAGAGAAATCGTAATTTTACTGAGTGGCTTCACGAAAAAATGAAAAGGCTCGTTAACCTTGCTGCATTACAAGTTGACTGTTAACTAAGTCGAAGTTGAATTTGTGTTAACTAATGTCTTGGGTCCAAGTGATTAGAATTTTTTTTAAATACTGTTGGATGTCAGCTCAAAATCCCGATGACAATAAAAACAAAAGAGTAATCAAAGTTGAGAATTCCTAACTCTCTTGAATAATAATAATTCAATTATCTAAAATAACCGGAATTAAAGTTAAAGGCCCCATATAAAGTTTAAACCTGTTTTGCTTGTAATCAAAATGTGATATTTGAAACTCTTGTTTTTTAATTTCAAAAAGTGGTTTTTGAAGGACTTTTTGTTCGAAAAAATCGTGAATTTGTTTAAAGCTAAATTTTAGAGCTCACAAATATGTTTTAATAAGTGATAATTCAAACCAATGCGTATAAACATTCATAAAAATTGAGAAAATTTAGGGTGCAGACATTTTTTGATATGCTATAACATTTAAGTGGCACATTAGGAATGACATTTTATCATTCAGATAGTACATCCTTTGTTTAATCTTCACAGTGTTATTAAAAAGTTAATATGTTTTCACTGAATAGTAAAATATTTGATGATTAAAAAATTTCAACTTTTATTTGAAAAATGGCGGGAAATTCGAATATTTGACAGCTTTTTTCCCCTTGTTTTTTTCAAAAATCTTTAAGAAAACTTTTAAAGTCATGAAAAATAGTAAATGAATGATAAGTACATATTAGATGGGGCCTTTAAGAATTCCTAAGGCTATTGTCCTTCTCTAATTAATACATTGTGGTTTCCACGATTAAAGCAATAATTATAGAAGCAAGTATATTCTTACCTAAGAAGATTGACGTCAATCTTGCAGTTTTTCTGATTAAATATTAATCCATTGGTTACATGGCCGGTCACACACGCGCAAAATGTCGTTGGCTTGTTGTAACTGCATTTCATTATTATACAGTGCAAATATTATATATACGTGTAATGCCAGAGTGTCTCGTGGTAAGATTGTGATTTAAAAATGAAAGCAAAGAGAAGAACTAAAAGCCTTTCAAAAAGTTTGTCAATATTCCGTTACAATGCTTATTTTGTAATCCGTATATCATTTGCAGTGTTAGGGTAGTATTGGCTTGTTGAAATCACTTCTTATCTCCTTAGATGTCCCTTCTGGTGCTTCAGTGACCTCCAAATCTTAGTCGGAACTTACTGGTCCTTGTTCATGGTGATAGCACGTCCCCAGTCACCTTCCAACCAAAAAGGACTGATGATTAATTGTTTCCTAAATGCCACCCAGGCAATGCATTGTTCAGAATGCAATGGATGCTGTAACACTTCATCAGGAGGATGTAAGTCCCAGTTTCAATTGTTCTTGGAATAAACTTGTCCATTCGGAAAGATATTTGTGTAGGTGGACCATCAACAACTTTGTTCACCGGATTGAATTGTGCATAGAGAGATGTGCACATTTTGGGCATGTTTTGTAAGGAATTGTAGTTTTTGACTCAACTGGCAGACTTTCACAACAAAATTGACATTGAATGAACTAGGCTAAATAATTCTAAAATTTCAAGGAAAAATGTGCAAAATTGACCAAGTTATTCAACTTTCTCACGGTCCTGTTTTTTGGACACCCTGTACTATCCCCCAATTCAACTTTTTCGAGTGCATGGATGTCTATGAATAAATTCCAAAGTATTGCTCAAAAATCACTGGATAAATCCAGAAAGTATGACAGAGATGTGTCTAATCAATAAGAAGAAAAAAATTATGACAACCCCACCACTTCTTCAACAGAGGGTAGGGGTAAATATGAAAAAATATTTTGTGAGTATATAATTTGTGCTCACTTTTTTTTAGCATGGCTAAAATGGTTGATTAACATACAGTTTACAATTTATTAGACATTTTGCAGGTTATTTTGGAAACTATTTGAGATTTTAAGCTTTTCTACTTATCCCACATCCCATGTTTAGTACATCTTATTTCAAAAAATTCACTCATAAAATTAGTTCTTTCTAATTTGCCAGCATTGATAAACTCGCTAGCTCGAATTGATTAAAACAAATGTGAGAGTTTCTTTAATATATCTTCTCGGTTATCCCCCACCTCTGTCTCTTATTACACGAGGGAAGCATTAGTTAACCAATTATGAAGTTACATGCATTCCAAGACAGTCAGGGAGAGTTTGTCAGCCCTCCCCCTCTGCCACCCCCACACACACACACTGAATAGGCAAACAAATTCTCCATCATTAATTTTTTTATAATTTGAAATTAATTTGGACATAAAGATTCATAGAAAAACGTTATCCCTGAATTTTTCTTCACTAAATATCAAAATATCTTAGAATACTGATATAATATCCTCAAAGTCAATGTTAACAAAATGAAAATGTGGACATGAAAGGGTTAAAACATCAATTTTACAAGGTAACAATGATCAATAAACATCTACAATGATTAGTACATAATGGTAGTAGTTATTTCATGAAAATCTGGGAAAGAGTTTGCTCAGAATATTTACTTTTAGTTTTACCCCCAGAGGTGGGGGTAAAACATAAATTTTGGGACCTAAAAATTAAGTTCAATTTTACACCAAGCCCCAGGCCATCTTTACCAGCAATTCTTTTCTGGTCGGATGGATATTGAGTTGAAAAAAGAGTAGTTACTCCAAGGAGACTCTTCTTAAATACCTTCAAAGAGGATTACAAAATTCCACACCTCTATTTGAAGGGCTTTTAAGGTCATATCTGAAAATAATTGCTGCTGTAACATGGCAAGGGGAGGACACATTGACTCGTAATGTGGTGTAAAATTGAACTTGGTTTTGGCAAAACACTAAATATTAAAATGGCTGTAACCTTTTCCCATTTGAGAGTTGAACCATGATACTTGGCAATTCAATGTAACTTTGGATAGGCTTGAAAATAATATATGACACATTCTATGACGACATTGGTATATGTTTGTCTACGGAGGGGGTATACCTTCGGGACACCCTGTATGTGAACTGTAAAATTTAATGTGTTTGATATTATTTTATTTTACTTATTAGTTCTGCGAAAATAAGATAAAATGCATCTTACATTACTCTTACATTAATATTATTAAACCACTAATACTATATCATTTGGATGTCAAGTCTCATGTCCACGTAACTGAAAGGTAGAAACAGTTGGATGACCGTCCTGATGAAATGATAAATATCTCCAGCCATTCAATTATAAGCTGATTATAGGCTATTCACCCGAGGCATATTTTGTGATAATAGACATACAATAGAATATTAAAATTATTACAACAGTATCGACAGTCACATTTTGATACTACATTTTATGTTCAACCCCACTTAGGTAGCAATACAATAGAATGAATTATACAGTAAAATTTTAAATGTTTGGAACTACTTTTAATTTAGAAAATAAGCTGAAAGGACCATATTGAAACAGTTTATGTAAAAATAGAAACATTTATACATGTCCTAACTTTTGTATATTTTAGTTTGTTTTGTAGTTTGGCGTCTTATATTTTGATGCTTCTTTGCCCTGTTATTTTCGGAAAAAATATAACATGGCTATAACTCCCTAAATTACAAAAGGCCACAGCTTTACTGCACATTATACATAACTTTCTGAAATATACAAAAGTTAGGACAAGTATATTTGTTTCTATTTTTATATACTGTTGCAATATAGTCATTTGATTGTTTATCTTTTAAATTCAAAGAAATTCCAAACATTTAAAATTTTACTGTAGTTTATTTTAAAGAATATACAGCTGTAACAAAGAAGCATTCTTTTTCTATTGTTCTTCAAGAATTGACACTTGAATTGACACTTGGCAAGCTATCCAAAACCAGTGTGGCACAAAAGATGATGACTGTCACATGCAGTGCACTACAGCTGAACAAATCCTACCATATTCAATAGTTGAATGTAAAACACAAAAGAAATCAGATTTTAAACTCTGTTACATGCATTGCACTGAAGCTGGACTCATCGTACCATATTCAATAGTTGAATGTTAAACACAAAAGAAATCAGATTTTAAACTCTGTTACATGCTTTGCAATGAAGCTGAACTAATCATACCATATTCATTCATTCAATACTAGTAGGGCCTAGTTGAATGGTAAACACAAAATAAATCAGATTTTAAACTCTGTTACATATATTGCATTAAAGCTGAACTAATCATACCATATTCAATAGTTGAATCTTACACACAAAAGAAATCAGATTTCAAACTTTGTTACATGCATTGTACTAAAGCTGAACTAATCATACCATATTCTATACTTGAATGGTAAACACAAAAGAAATCAAATTTTAAACTCGGTTACATGCATTGCACTAAAGCTGAACTAATCATACCATATTCAATAGTTGAATGGTAAACACAAAAGATATCAGATATAAACTCTGTTACATGCATTGCACTAAAGCTGAACTAATCATACCATATTCAATAGTTGAATGTTAAACACAAAATGAATCAGATTTTAAACTCTGTTACATGCTTTGCACTTTAGCTGAAAATATCATACCATATTCATTAGTTGAATGTTAAATACAAAAGAAATCAGATTTCAAACTCTGTTACATACATTGGAATGAAGCTGAAGTCATCGTACCATATTCAATAGTTGAATGTTAAAAAGAAAATAAATTAGATTTTAAAATCTGTTACATGCATTGCAATGAAGCTGAACTAATCATACCATATTCAATAGTTGAATGTTAAACACAAAAGAAATCAGATTTTAAACTCTGTTACATGCATTGCACTAAAGCTGAACTAATCATACCATATTCAATAGTTGAATGTTAAACACAAAAGAAATCAGATTTCAAACTCTTCTGTTACATGCATTGTACTAAAGCTGAACTAATCATACCATATTCAATAGTTGAATGTAAAACACAATAGAAATCAGATTTTAAACTCTGTTACACTTAAGCTGAACAAACATACCATATTCAATAGTTGAATGTTAATCACAAAATAAATCAGATTTTAAACTCTGTTACATGCATTGCACTTAAGCTGAACTAATCATCCCATATTTAATAGTTGAATGTTAAACACAAAAGAAATCAGATTTCAAACTCTGTTACATGCATTGTACGTATAAGTTGAACTAATCATACCATATTCAATAGTTGAATAGAAAACACTAAGTCGATGCAAAGTCGATACAAAAGAAATGTAAAATTGAATCATGGGTCATTCATAAGTCAGTGTGGGGTTTAGTTAGATAAACCATTCGCACTGGGTCTGAGGGGAACTAATAGCCTTGGGCCAAGGCAGTCCAATTGCGAACGTAATACCCAAGGGCTTAATACCCGGTGCTTAGTTGTGTGCCAAACGAAACGAGAAACGGCACGACATCCGGGGCTTTGTTTGGTCTTCATTAGACAATGGTGTATAGAGGGGTAGGTTTTCTCAGACCTAGGTTCCTTTTTCTTACCCCCATAAATGTGGGGTCGAAGAGAGCATTCGTCTGCTTTGTAGAGCATTTGTCTGTGGAATTGTCCCAACAAAGCCCAAAATGGCGTGTCGTTTCTCGATTCGTTTGGTACACAACTAAGCCCCGGGTATTAAATAAGCCTTTGGGCAGTCGGCTATTATTCCTCCTAAAACCCAGTACTCCTAAATGAACTGAATATACCTAACTGAAACGTTCTTAGTTTCCTGAAAGGACCGTGACTTGTTTTGTAGAATGAATTGGGGGAATTTTTTCATGCATTTCGCTTGTGTTTTTCATTTAAAAGCACCAATACACTTTAAAACATTTTATTGACTATAAGATTGCACGATATAACTCCCAAAAAAATTTCTCATCTTCAAAGATTATCTATGGATTAACATCCAGGTAATGTTTACTTTTTCAAACTTCAGATGCCTGGGAATTATATATCCTATTTGCTTTTGAACAATATAAATGTCGTTTAAATAGGTTTCATGTATGCCAATAATTTCTCAAATGGTAAATGTAAATGGTACCCCTTCCTTGATCCCAAGAATTTTCTCCATGAGGAATTTTCCATAGTAATTCAATGGTATAGTTCCAAGCAGATTTCGATAGACGGAATAGACGGAAGGACGAACGGACAACTTATCTTTATCCCAGCTCAAACTACGTTCGGTGGGTTGTAAGGTAAATAATACATGATGTTCTCCACCACGCCTATATAAGAATAGAATAATATCATACTTAGTGTCAAGTTGAGTAGTTGAGCTGAAGACTTATCAAGAATCGTCAGCCATAGAGCAGTCACGATGGCTAACTGCACACTTTTTAGTAATCTCAGCAGTGATGACAAATGTACAAATGTCACTCGAATGCAGGCTGCAAGGGAAATGACAGGAAACAGAAATTTATTAGTACCAACTCTGCAGATCACAATAGCAGTTATAATATTTTTTGTGAATCTTTTAATCGTCATGTCAATTAAGCGCTATAAAAAATTGCAGACAGTTTCAAATATATTTCGTGGTTACTTAGCTATGAATGACACTATATTTGGAGTATTATTAACACTGAGAGGAATCTTAGAACTCTCTGGAACATTAAGCAAGACAATACCATGTATCATCATAAACGTTTTTGCAAGCTCGTCAGCTGGAGTAACCATGTCAGGGGTTCTACTGCTGTGGGTTGAAATGTTTCTAGCGACAAAGCAAAAATGTGTAAATGGGGCATTTAGTAAGAAAACTGCTTATGCTCTCATCTTAATGACGGTAGCTCTATGGCTGATGTACAGCAGCAGCTATACTCTGTTTATGAGAAGCAAGCGCATGGACAAAGCTTGCCATTTGGGCAATGGTCTTATCCATGAATATCACTTTATTGGGGCGTGTATCATCACGTTTCTGCATTTGATAGTACTCTTCGTCCTACAATGTCTAACATTTTGGAATCTTCACAAACACGTGGCACATCTTAAAGAACATGGTGTAGTACCACAAAATCCTAAAAGGTACTTTAGAACAAACGTAAGACATATTAGAGTATCACCTTTCAACATTGACCAAAATTTGAAGACTGACAATCGAAAGGCCTTAGAGAAGAGCGCTTCTGGATTCTACGGCCAAACTCTTCAATCGCCTGATCCAAATATTCGGTATTCCAATGCAGCTAGCGAATTCTACGGCAAGAATCCACGATTGTTCGGATTAACTCCTGAATGTTTCAGTTCAAATAACGAGTTCGACGGTCACAATCCTCGACTGCCCGATCCAACTCCTGGATGTTCCAGTTCAAATTACGAATTCGACGGTCAGAATCCAGGATTACCCGATTCAGCTCCTGGATGTTCCAGCTCAAATAACAAATTCCACGATCAGAATCTTCGACTGCGCGATCCAACTCCTAGATGTTTCAGTTCAAATACCGAATCCAACGGTCAGAATCTTCAATTGCCCGATTCAACGGAACGCATCAGTTCACATCAGATTCAGAGTGATTTGCAAAATAATGACGTACATCAAAACAGGCTTCAATATCAATGGTCACGTCGTATGTCAAAAGTCGCTAAGCTTATAAGTTTCATACTGATATCCTTTGTCATTTGCTATGTTCCATTTTTTGTTTGTTTATTCCTTTATTCAATCGTACCCGGGAATTCTATTAATGCAAATGTAAGCTACATTGCTGCAACTTTACTTTTTTGCAATTCATTCACAAATGTTATTATCTATCTTACTAGGAGCAAGGATTACAGGAAAGCTTTCAAACATATACTTACATGTAAGCAGGGTCCCGTTCCTATGTGAATAGTATAAGCGCAATTACAAGGTAGATAAAACAAAAAGTACCATTTTAAGATAATGATATAGTCTTGCAATGTCGAATGAAATATGAAACATTTGAACCCTGAAACTTTCATTGAATTTCAATTTTATTGGCATCAAGTTCCATAAGTTATCATAACTTCTACCGCAAATCACCTTGGTTTTTAGGCCAAAAAGTGCCTTATATCTGTGGCTCAAGCATGAAAAATAACGGAGACGCAAAAAGCTTTGCCCCCCCCCACCTGCAGACATTAGGGTTAATTGATTAAAATTGAAAAGGGAGCTCAAATATGTTCAACTATTTATTTTACCATGAGTAATTTCGGCTTACGGACAACTCATCCCCTAGACAACTCATCCCTGGACATCTCGTCCCCTAGACAACTCATCCCCTAGACATCTCATCCCCTAGACAACTCATCCCCTGGACAACTCATCCCCCTAGACAACTCATCCCCTAGACAACTCATCCCCTGAACAACTCATCCCCTAGACAACTCATCCCCTGGACAACTCATCTTTCATCACATGAAGCTAAATTGTAAAGTGTGTCTTGAAAAGAAATGCTTAGTAAATACATCTTAGATCATTCAAAATATTATTTTTCACTTTACTGACACAAATAAACAGTCAAACGATGTCATTAAAACTCTCATCTCTTCTTCTTATATTACATGACTCAATATTTCCTGACCAAACAAATAAAGTTCTCTTTGTGCATAACTTAAACATGAACTTCATTAACTTCATCTGTGAATGCTGTGAAAAAATAATCTTTGGATTAAAGAATATTTGAGCTATGAACAACAAACATATTATAACATCAAAAGAACTTTTTCAATCAATGTTAATACAGAGACATATAATGTTTTATATGTCTCTGGTTAATTAATATCATATCGAAATGAAAAGTAAATATTTACAAAACAAATCACAGATTAATTGGTTGATTATCTCTTTGTGTTTTAGCAATTTTCCACTCCAGAAAGTTTTTGTTAATCACTGGTACTCCAATAGATTATGCTGGTTACTGAAACGGATCGTAACAAAATGTCGGAACCTCAAAGAAACGATCGATTTTGATTTTTACCTAATTCTGGTGTTGCAGGCAGAATTCCCACGACATTTTTATCACAAACGTTTGTCGGTATCATATGTTTAAGAAAATGTACATGTTTGCAAACAAATAGTACAGAAGACAACAGAATCATTGATTTAATACCTCTGTTCTGTTTACATAAAGTTTCAAAAGCTAGACATACGAGGGGTGATCCAAAAGTCTTGGACGCCCTGCTCTAATTTTGTTGGTTTTTGATAAAATTACTTTAAACTTTCCAATAATAAAGACCAACAGCCTAACTTTGTGTATTAATTTCATGGTGAAATGATATATTTTATGTAGTTTTCCCGATAGTTATTAATATAGTGACCCTGCCACCCGGACGTTATTTGCACGTGGCAACTTTCAGCCTTAAATGTTGCTGCTATTTGACTTGTTTTGCAAGTCTTGACCACTATCTTCCTTAAATTTTGAATGTTCAACCATGTTAGTTTACTTCCTTTGTTACTAGGCAACCAATTATTTGTGTTTAAATCATAATGTCACATATGGCAATGGCCGTATATGTCAAGTTCTAAGAAAATGACATCAGACAATCAACCCTCATTTTGGTGTCATTTTTGCTCCAAGATGACTGCTGAAATGCAGAACATGAAAGAAATCAAAGTGGAACAAAGAATACTACAATATATTTTCACTATTATTGACATTGAGCAGCTACCATATGCACGATACAGTCTAGATATGGCTCTGTGTGATTTTCTCCAAGTTGAAAGGAGGGTTGAAAGAAAATGTTTTATACTCATTGGATGAGGTTTAGAGTGGCACTCCAGTAGCATTTGTATCACATAGGCAATTGCCGTTTCATAAATGTCTTTCATTCATTGGTAAAGCGGTATGAAAAATGTGTTCAAATTCGTGAAAAATATGTTGAAAAGTAGGTCTTGATATGTGAAGATGATGATGCCAGATGACACTCAGACTGAAAATCGGAAATTCTCTCATATCATGACTGGTGTTAGGTTGTGCACCTGCACCTAAAGTATTTGCCATATTATAACAGTTGTGACTTGATTTGCTATATTTAAATCCGTTCCGGGTGACAGGGACCCGGTATCAAAAAGTATTTAGAAATGTAGCTAAGTTGTTTAGATGTTGATCTTTATTATCTGAAAGTTTCGTGTAATTATATAAGAAAATAGCAAAGTTAGAGCGGGGCGTCCAAGACTTTTGGATCACCCCTTGTAGAATGTCATGGGAATTCAGCCTACAACTCGTGAAATAAGGAAAAAAGAAAAACCGTATATACCTTCGAGGCTCCAACATTTTGTTACCCAAACGGATCAACAGCGTAATTGAGTGGATTAACAGTGTTCATGTAATATATGTTTTTGAAACTTAAAGCTGACCATATCCACAACCAAAACATTTAAAAATCATTTGAAAATCAAATATGAATTGGTAATATGATATTAAATTACTATACTCAAACATGCCAAAAGATTAGTCATCCAGGGGCTGAGTTGTCCAGGGGATGAGTTGTCTAGGGGATGAGTTGTCCAGGGGATGACTTGTCTAGGGGATGACTTGTCTAGGGGATGACTTGTCCAGGGGATGAGTTGTCTAGGGGATGAGTTGTCCAGGGATGAGTTGTCTAGGGGATGAGTTGTCCGGTTACCAGTAATTTCGACCATTAATGCTATATTTCATATGTTTTTCTTCAAATAAGGTGCCCAGATTTTGATGTATTAGAATTAGAAACGGAATGTCAATTTTGGAATTAAGTCTTTCATTTTGAAACAGTGTTTTGGAGAGTAGGATTGATATTTTTATTTTTCTAACAATTTGAAGGAAACATAATTTTTGTATATTACAGCAAATATGGTAAAAATATGACTACCTTAATCATTTAACGTATTGCAACCGTACATTATGCTCATTATGAACTTTTGTGAAAGAAGTAAGTTTTGAATATTATTGTACTGTATTTATGCGGAATTATTTGTAATTAATAATTACTATATCTAATATACAGTAAGCGTATTAAATGTTTACACACAAAGATGTTAGTTGAAATACAAACTAAAATAAAATAGAATAAAACTAGGACCCATCTACCCATCCTTCAGGGGTTTTAAAGATATCCATTATGGGTGACCAAAATTAGCTGAAAGCAATGGATCGCATAAATTTTCCCTATGGGAAAATAACATGGGAAATATTGTTTTCCACTTTATCTAAAAGGAATCACCTATTCCTTTAAAAGGGTTAACTGTGTGTCAAAATGCAACATATTGATACAAGAAAAATTAAAAAAGCAGGGATGGAAGCTGTTGAAAAATCAGGAAAACATTTCAGAAAAACATGTGGTTGGGTTGTTTGCATCTACCCTGTCCTAAAGTCGAAATTATTTTATCATCTCTAGAAGAGCTTTTCTCGAACTAATGCATTGGCTAACATATGCACCTGTTTAAATCCTCAGGAAATGGCCAAAATCCAACATACAACTTGTATGACTTCCAAAATCTGTTGCGCTAATTTCCCTCCTCATTTGGCCAAAACGTATATGAAAAATGCTCAGAATGGTAAAAACTGCATGATCTTGAAATAATTATTCAGGTCCCCCCCAAAAAATAAAAATCTCGACTTAAAAAATTCGAATCCACCTTTCCGGCAATTATGTGAACCCCCCCCCCCCCCCAATTTTGGGTTAATATTTTGCAGTATTTCAGTTATCGTTTTTTGATTACCTTAGATATTCGAGGTATATGCAAAGATGGAAATAAGAGACATCTATAACTTTATCTTGGTAAAACAACTGAGAATACAGAAAAACGATCTATTTCACGGGTTGTATCTCGAGCCCCGTTATGATTGAGAGGTCGCGAGCAAGTTCCCGCTGAAATCACGAGTTTGTGAACATGTATATCTTCACAAACAATGAAACACAGTGATGAAAGGGAATGTATATTTTTTCACTGGCATGAAAGAAACGGGCGTCAATATGCACGTTTGCATAATCTACTGTTAACATATTACTTTTATCGTTAAAATAGAGACAAGAACTACGATATACATACCTCATGATCAATATTGGATCAACATTGTATGTATTGATAAGTTAGTCTACAATAACATTTACTGTGGGGGGTGAAATACTCCATTGGAGGTGTACCAGTGGCCCCGCTGAAATTATGAGGAAGCCTCGCTGAAAACATGAGGAGGTCCCGCTGAAACCAGGAGCAGATTTCACGAGTACCCGCTTCGATCACGAGGAAAGCTTCATTACTATTCCATGAAATTTTGAGGTTCTTCAAATAAACGTACACGAAAGACCAAGTTAAGTATTTCTAATAATTATATTATACGGTTTCATTCTAGGGCCACGTTTGTTATGTTCCTATTGCAACTTCAAGTCACCAGAGAAGAACGATTTTGTCAGACATGTTATAGAGTTGCATCCATTCTTGAATTTCAAAATAAACGAAACCGAATGTGTAGGAGAAAGATGGACAGATCGTGTATTATACAATGTATACACTGCAAAGCCCTGTATACACCATGAATAACTTTTCAAAAGAAAAACGAACATGCATGTTTTTCGTTTCAATCAATTAATTCGCGTTTAGAAGCTATTTTCGCATTCTCTTTCATTTCAATCATTTCAATCATTTCGGCCTTTTCACACCCCCCCCCCGTTTCAAGCATTTCGCCTGTCAGCGTATACACCCCTTTAGACTTCAATATAAATTCAACTTAAATTACAGCTTAATGGAAGCATGAAGTTCAGGAAAATTAGCCTTATATGAAACAGAGACATCCCATGCTGCTCTATCACATCCAAGATTCTATCATCTCCTGAACTCTTTTTTTCACAAAGCCCTCGTCATATAAAGTTTAAACCACTTTGTTTTATATTGTACGGTCAATGTTAATTCACACCAATATATATATGGCATTCATCCTCACGTGCTGTTTGCCGAAAAATAAGGCAATCGATCCATCAATGCATGAAAATGGTTCAGAGAAACATGAATTCAGCGGGACCTCCTCATGTTTTCAGCGGGGCCTCCTCATGTCCACAGCGGGATCTTTAGTTTATTGCTCATGGTAGAAGCGGGGCATTGATGGATATGGTAAAATTGAAATATATTTTTTGTGAAGCTTTAGGAAGTGAAACTCAGAATATCTTTACTAGTATTTCATACCACTATGACCATTTCAACTGAAGGGCAACGACCTTCTTCAGCTATAAAATAAAAATATAGAAATATATAGATAAAGAGTCAAGATGATACATTCTCTCTCCAATTATCAAATAACGAAACACAGAACATCAGCTCGTGATACTTTTTTGCTGCAGTTGCTTTTTAGTTTCAATAGCATGTAATAATTGAGGAAAATTAAATGAAAACGCTTTGTTCAATATACAGTTAAACTAAGCAAAAGATAACCATTCTTTTCTTTTTATTGCTCGCGATTTCAGCGGGAACTTGCTCGCGACCTCTTAATCATAACGGGGCTCGTGTATTTTGAGATGGGCAATAGTAGGTTTGCACTTTGCATTACGTTATTTGTTTTTATTTGTCTTTTCCTTATTAATGGTTTATCGGATGACTGTTAGATGTTGATGAAGTACTTTCAAAAATATACTAAACAATACAATTAGACAAACAGAGTATCTTATGCATTTCTAGGGGTTAGGTATAGTAGAAAGATTATGTAAATAAATAAAACAACTTCAAAAAGGAGACAATATTGTACATCAATGTAAATCTGATAATGTAGAGCTCTCTTTGTAACATATTGTACATATGAAGAATATATATTGGACCTTGAAATATATTTGATATTTTGTATGTAAATAAAAACTTGCTGAGGTGGTTTCATTAAATTTTTATAATGTAAATTACAATGCAGAGCTTTTTCTTTGTAATATATTGTATATACGAATAAATTTATCTTAATTTAAAGTTCTTACCATTTATTGTTTAAAAAAACTCATTTATTTATATTTATTGTCCAAATTGTAACTCATGTTTTTTCTCATGAAAGTCATTTTCAATTTCTATTTCTCTTGGATATATATTGGCATCATTTGACACCATTCATTTTTTCATCAATTTGATGCATTTAAATTGGTTGAGTTCATTTATTGTTTGTGTCTATAACTATTTAGTTCATTGATTTTCAATGATTTGGGTTTTCCACGACTGGGGAGGTTGGTCACCGACAGCTTGGGACTGCGGTACACTAGCAATGTATTCAGGTGTTGGTTGTATAGTGATACTGTAGCCAGGTGGAATGTTGATGCTACGGACACCTGGAAAGAAAGCCAGGCATTTATGAATTTCTTATTTCAGATGATTTGAAGGGTCGTGATATCAATTATATTACTGTTCTTTATTTTTTTCTTTTGAGTGAGAAGACCTGACAAACAAGAAATTCAATAAATTAAAATGGCTAAATGAACGTTTTTGTGTAGATCACCTTGTTGGTTGGTGGCATTTATCTGTGGCACAAGGGCAGCATTGTCTGACTGGTCACTTATAGGCATTATTTGGACTCCATGTTGCCCACTTGTGGTCACTGTTGGGACCCCATGGTGCCCACTTGTGGTCATTGTTGGGACTCCTTGGTGCCCACTTGTGGTCATTGTTGGGACTTCTTGGTGTTCCATTTTGGCCATTGTTGGGAGTCCTTGTTGTCCACTTGTGGCCATTGTTGGGAGTCCTTGTTGTCCACTTGTGGCCATTGTTGGGAGTCCTTGTTGTCCTATTGGGGCCATTGTTGGGACTTCTTGGTGTTCCATTGTGGCCATTGTTGGGAGTCCTTGTTGTCCTATTGGGGCCATTGTTGGGAGTCCTTGTTGTCCTATTGGGGCCATTGTTGGGACTTCTTGTTGCCCACTTGTGGTCATTGTTAGGACTTCTTGGTGTCCTTGTCCAATAATATGGTCATGTGTAATTAATACCTGAGAATATTAACATGTTTTAAAGTAAATAAGCATTCTCCATACTGAGCATTAGAACTACATTCATTAATTTATGTTATTAATAGTATTATATAATTATTATCAAACAGGCCTGTTGCAGCCAAGGGGAGTTCGCAGGATTCGGGCGAACCCCCCCCCCCCCGGCCAAAAGTTCTTTCAGTTTTTTTTTGTCATATGAGAACCCCCCTTGAAATTTTTGAAAACTGCCCCCCCCCCAGTCTGCCCCCCCCCCCCCTTGGCAAATCCTGGCTACGGGCCTGTCAACAGTGTGATTTTACAAGCAGATTACCGTTTAGGACGATAGGCTCCTTTAGGCACCACTATTTTTATTTACATACGTCAATAAAATGGCAATATCTCCAGTTCTATTATGTATTTTTACACCAAATTCTGACAAGTTGTTGACATGTGATAGTGCTTATTAAAAATTGTATTTTAGTGATAAAATCTATAGGTCCAGTGGTATACGTCATTACCAGTTTCTACCTAAAACCGCTCTTACTTATCCGTCACTGGGCTAGGGAGTTTCGCTTGCATATGAAATCGAAACGCCAACCTGTACGTATGACCAATCGCCCATACAAATGCATCGCTTAAATATTATCTGTTCACGTTTAGGGTTGTGAAAACATTGGAAGCTTAAACTCCCGGGGAAGGGGGGGGGGGGGTACTGGTCAAATTTTTGTACAGGGGGGTGCCGCTGAGACTCAATTTATCTACCCACATCTAGGGATTTTTTTCTCTAAAAATGGACCCACATCTAGGGGTTTTCATTCAAAAATAGACCTACTTCAAGATATTTAACAAAAAACAAGACCCACTTCCGGCGATTCTTTTCAAAAACAGTACCCAGTTTTAGGATTTTTCAAAAAATAGACCCAGTTCTAGGGATTTTTTCATCAAATATACATCAAATTATATTCACGTCGGGAAGGGTTAATGCGGCTACTTTGTTTCTTTTTATTCTAAGTTAGTAAATCAATTCACTTACATTCTTGTTGCAGCAACAACAGACAGCCCTACAGCAGTAGGCTGAGGATGTGATACACAGAATTGCTTGCACGGTACATGCCATCACCAGTAATGCATTTATAGCAAGCAGTTCAGTCTGAATTAATGATAAAAAGCATAAATGATGGTCAGACAATTAAAAATTGACAGTGACACCTATAATGCATTAACCTATAAAATTTGAACCAAATCAGTTAATTGGAATGACATCTAGGCTCACCTTGTCACGGCAAGGAGAGTGCATGCTCATGTATGTATAAAAACTATTACATAGAATAGATTGATACTTGATGTATTGAACATCGCTTGCCAGTCCAGTTCCAGAGATAATCAAGAGAGTGAGGCAGGCAGTACACACTATCATGATTGACAAAACCATAAATGTGATGATCTGCAAAAGAAAAGAATTCTGTCCAAATATCAAATCTAAGACGTGTTTAGATCAAACCCTCGAATTTTGGATAGCCCTTGGAACAATCAGTTTTTTTTAATTAAAAAGATATATAGACCGAAGAGCAGGTATTATATCGATGAATAAATACCGCACGGCTAGGCACAAAGGTTTTCTGTACCCAGAACTTTTGTGCCAAGCCCTATGGTATCTATTACTCGACATAATAATTGATCTGAGGTCTCATAGTACCAGTTATTGTATTGACGAATAAATGTCGGGTGAAATATTGACTTTGTTCACAGTTTACAGAAGGTTTGGATACAGTCATGTTCAAATATATATATATTTATAAATAACATAACAATCAAATAGAGATAATGACATACATGTTTATGATTTATAAAGTCATACACATAAACATATTTACATAAACAAAACTAGAATAAAATAACCTAAGATTTACGTCTAGGGGCGCGTATGATGCTAATCAATAATCATACGCACTATTGTATAAAGTGGCATTCAAAGTCATTCTTGTTCAAGAATACGGTAATTAATGACGTTACGTAATGAAGTATTACGTAAAGAGGGGTATCTGACACCTGTACACATGCTGCTGATCAGACAATAAAGGGGTATCTGATATTATACAGGGTGTCAAATTTGTCCCCCCCCCCTTCTACAGCCAAAACCAAGATATATGGTACCAAGTGTGATATATCATTGGAAAGGTCTTCCAAAGTTACGTTGATTGGCATAAATCTAATACATGTCAATCAATGTCACAAATTTTTACATCGTATCAATTGAGGTGACCATAGACTTAGAAACATGGTAATTTGGCGTATTTGGCAGGATTTTAAGAATCGTGTATCAGAAAAGTCAAAGGACCTAAAAATGACAATCTATGTACTAGTATAAGGCAGTGAATTAAACCAATTTCTTGATAGGGTTAGATAAGTAGAAAATAAAGGTGCAAGGAAAGTGGTGAAAACCCAGGGGCGGATCTGGGAATCAACAAGGGGGGGGGCCCAAATTTCAAGTAAGAGAAAAAACGTCCGCGCTTGCGCGGAAAAAAATGTTGGGCCCCTAAAACCCAAAAGTGGGTCCAAAATTTGAAATTTTGAGGCCCATTTTCTTCAAAATTTGGCCTGAAATTAAAAAATAAGGCTTTAAAAGGCCCAGTAATGACCAAAAAGGCCCACTTTTTGGGGCCTCAAGGCTTTTTTATGCCAAAAAATTTTTTTGGGCCCAATTTTTTTTTTCTGGGCCCACCCAAGAGGGGCCCACCCAGGCCCCCCCCCCTAATCCGCCAGTGAAACCTTTTTGTAACAAGTGGAATGCGAAAAAGGTTAGCTTTTTGACGTATTTCTGAGTTCATATCCTTCTCATTTTGAAGCAATAAAAGCTGCTTAGGGAGAGTACACTAACTATAAAAGACATCACAAAAATATAGGTGAATTTCATCCAGAATACTTGAGAGTTGGTGAGTTAACATAGCTTTGAATGATCTTTCCAATGGTATATCACACTAGGTACCATCTATTAAGGTTTTAGCTGTAGCAGGGGGGGGGGGGGCGGGACTTAATTGACACCCTGTACAGTATTATTTTCAGAATATATGATGAAAATCTTGATATCAGCTGTAATTGAGGACTACTTACCAAACATTTTAATTTAAATCTGCCTGCAGCGATGCCAAGTGATCCAGTCACAATAAACTGAAAATGGTAAACAACTTGCTATTCACAAATGGAGTTGAACATTTATTTAAGGAATTAATGGGATCATTCAGTAATAGGAAAATTAGCTAAATTTCAACAGGAGATGTACAGAACTGTCTACAAATATATTTGATCCGTTAAAAAAACATTGATTTGTTTTCCACGTCATATGAAATATAATATGGAATACTGCATCTAATATGCAATTATATAAGAATATGAGAATATAAAAGATTACAATTTTCGATCATTCTGCTTTTTGGGTCACCCTGTATATCATTTGTTTGTTAAATATTTGAACTTTTTTTATTTACATCGCTGATACTGAGTACTTTAACTATCTTAAAAAGTGATGCGTTTTATGATTGTTCAGATTATTATGATTAATTTTAGAATAAACAAATACTTAAAAATAGACAACAACCTGGGATATTTTCAGATAAAAAATTATTCAAGAGATTTTATATTGATTTAATATTAAAGTAGATACTCAGCCAATCTGCAACAGTACCGTGCGGTACTGTATTGGAAATGCTACTGTACGGTACTGTTTTGGAAATGCTACTGTACGGTACCGTGAAATATGTGCAAAGGAATGGACGACATTTATAGCAACGTTCATAAAAGCGCATTTGGGCAGTTGATGTTGTGCAGTTGCACTAGTCAACTGAAACTTCTTGTGGAGATGCTCCATGGAGCCTAGTTTTAAAAGATTCAAATATCATGCAGGCAAAAAGGTTATCCATCATTAAGTGGGTGGCATTTTTTGTCACCCTGTACCATACGTACCAAAAACCCGCACCAGATTCCTGCACCAATGAAATACAATGATGCCATTATTCCAAAAGCTGCACCCCCTAGAGCAATAGATAAAATCCCCAAAACAATCATTAAGGATCCTATTATGGTTGCTGCTCTTCCATTGAATTGTTCAACCTTACCACTGGTAGGTGGGGGTTGAATGGTGTACACCACTTGCTGCTGAGGCTGATAGGCAACCGCCTCTGGATGAATCTGGTTCTCCATGTTTACTCCATAAGGTATAATAACTCTTTGAATCACAACAACAATTGGGACTTTTGTTGATTTCCTCATCAGCTACAAATATAATATACTATCCTTTAATTAAGGAATAAATAACGATAGGTTCAATATGGTTAAATTCAGCACGAGTTGGACAGAATGTACATATAGTACAAAGCACGAACCCACGGTGAATGCATTTGCACTGACATTCTGTCCAACGAATTTGAATTTCGTTAGGCCTACCGTATCGCGTTATACCGTACACTATATTCGCAGTTTGTGTTGGTTTAACTAGTCTGTATAACCTACTTTGCCTCAACATTTGAAAACTAAAAGGCATACAGTAAAATTTTAAATGTTTGGAACTACTTTGAATTTAAAAAATGAGCAAGTAGTTTATATCCAATAGACTGAATTTCATTTTTGAATTTCATTCAAACATTTTCATTCCAAATTTCAAAAAAATTTCAGACTAGAGGATATAGTGTCCGAAAAGAAGGTCAAAACAAAAACCATAGCCAAAGGATAGGTATCTATATGGTGAACTGAATTCAATAATGTTTTTCTCCCAAACCAATTATTGAAAACATTCTGTAAAAACACGGTCCTTTTTGTAATGTTGACTAATTGGCAACAATTTAATGCAAAAATTATTTATATATATTTTATATAACTGTTTTTGTTAACATTTTTTGTTTTTAGTGCAATTGTTTTTTGTTCCTTTCTACCAATTCTTGAGAATGAAATAAAATGTCTTTCCGAACCTCGTTGGAACAAAATAGCATAACAACATTTTCTTAGACCTCTCAATATTACAGTTATACAAAGGAAATTTTGGTTGATTTAAAAAAAACGTATGCAAAAACTTAAAACAAAAAAGATAAAAATTAAGATAAACCTTTTATTTCATAAACAAGATACTTTTTTTAAATCAACCAAACTTTCCTTTGTACAATTACAATATTGAGAGACCTAAACACATTGTGTTACTGTCGTTTTGTTCCAATGAGTTTCGGATGTTTCATTTCGTTCCGAACATATGATACCAAGAACAAAAGAAGTGTCTGGTGTGTTTTCTAAAATAATATAGAGAAAGGATATATATATTTCAAATTATGATGTTACCATCAAAAGATGACCATTAAATTGACGATGTGTAAAAGGAGCACGTAGGTTATCGCAAACAATTTCAAACGATTCTAACTTGAATTATGAATATTTTCTGATCATGAACATGGGTGTATATTTTAGATCCATTCATTATCTTCAAAAAAATTATATATAATGATAATTTAGTTAATCAAACCTAAGTGATATTGAAGGGGCAATGGACCGATCAACATACTTTTTCAAAAATGTTGACCTAATTTTCACCAAAAATGCAACCTATCATTATATTGTTGAATGCATAATTAGAATGTGCTTTGAGACATGTTCGATTTACTAAAAGGAAAATTTGATTGATTGAGATAATGAATTGATCTAAAAGATAAACTTGTCTTCATTGTCAGAAAATAGTCATAATCCAAGATATAACCTTTTGAAATTGTTTGCGATAACCCACGTGCTCCTTTTCAGAATGTTTTGATGACTTGTTTAAGAGAAACGCGTGTCAAAAAGTTCACCATATCGATACCACTCCTTTAATGTGTGAGTTATAGAATAAAGGTACAATTTTCTCAGGAATCCAAATCTGCAAACCAAAAAAGTTATGATAATATCCCTCTGTTTAATCTATGGAGCTCAAGAAAATTATGAATTGTAAAGATACGAGATACAGACTGGGTACAAATAGAATAAATGAAAGCCTACAACAGAATAATTACTAATTTTTCCCAAAGTTACCTGATCGAGTCCCACAGAGTACCACCTGGGACATCATGGGACTCGATGGGGAATGGTGGGGCAAATTCAGACGGAGTCCAATGATAAAGAAGTACTTACTCTATGCCAAATATTTGGAGGTGATACCAGCCCGAGAGTGGCCAACCCATTTGGAAATAACATACAAACATCAATTTAATGTGACCAACGGTTGATTAGCCTCTCACATTATTTCATGACTGCGTATATCGAACAGGTGAGGCGTTGATTGGTACACTATGTGTTTACTTGACACATATTTCAAAACGTTGCTAAACAATCTAATTAGACCTACCAATTCTTCGAATATCGGATTAAATTGTGAAACGTTATTTTTCGGAAGGCTGTTGGCTGGACCCGGTGTAAAAGGGTAGGAGGTCCTATCAAATAATGGTCCTACTCTCCATTGATTTATATGGTGACCTAAATACAACTCTTCCCTTCCCTCTTAATTTATACGCAATCAGGGCCAGTAAGGGCCGTTAAGAAAGGGGATCACAATCCCTGGGGGACCATCATTTTTTTCACACCGGATAGCTTTGGGAATTACTGATTTTTTTGTGCGGCATACATAAAGTCAGATCCCGCGTTGAGCTATTTTAGTAGTAATACAAACATTTATTGAAAGAGGGTGTGTGCGTATCGTATACTTATGTAGTTTCGTTTTGTACGAATAAAGCACCGGAATGATACCAGAATAAAATACCAGAATGGTTGATGTAATACAAGTATAACATTTCTTCTGGGAGAGGGAAAGTTCCTATGTATTCTCAGGCTTGATTGTTAAAAGGACGTTAGTCAGACGTAAATCTAGAAGATCTTTTATAAGTTATCAAGTCATCAATCAGCAGACTGGTAATTTTATCCCCGCCCCCTTCAAACTCCATGCACTAACATAATACCAAAAGTAATTTCTCTGATATCTATGTTTATTAGATGACTATAAAATGTGTACATTAACTCAAATAACTCCACAATTTGATGTTTTTCTATGGATCTTTTGGAATATGTTTGTAAGAAGAAGATTCATTATTTGCTAGATCAGAATATTTCCTCCTATTTTGCCTCATTGTTGTATTTGATTTTGATTCGAACATGTTTTTGTCAAAATGAATTATACATTTTATGTGATTTTTTGAAAATATTATTTATTCGATTTAGTAAAACTATATTTGATTTTCGCATATAATATTGACTCAATACAAATGTTGGTCCGACTCTGTTTTGTGGTATCACCCAAAAACGGTAGTACCAATAAATATTTAGCAACCACTCAAGATTGAGTGACCATTAAATACGTTGGTACCACTATATGCTGAGGGATCAATGGATGTTTAGTAAAGGCATGTCTTCTTATGAGGAAATATTTGTCTTTAGATGGCATAAATATTCTCCCAAGTTATAACATGGAATTAACTGAAATTTTCTTTTTGACTCGCTTAATTTCATCAGTTCTTACGGACATTTCGCTCTCTGAAATAAATGAAAATCATATTTGTGTAAATATGATCTCGTCCATCATGGTTGAATACTTGTATACGTACATGGGTGAGATATTACGTCCTTGGATTCTTAGGTTCAAAGGTATAGATGAATTAATACATAAATCATTCTGATTTATCTTATGCCAAGAGATGGTGGTGAAAAGAAAAGGGGAGATACCGATGTTCAATTGGAACACGGTCCACCAGAGGTCACTGTACTCTCCAAATTCAGTTTGTCATTCCAGCAGTTTGATTCATTACGTTAACGTGTGGATGAGAATGTGAAGACCTCTTAAAGCTGGACTTCCCTCCGAAACGCAATCTTGGGTTGTTTCGGGGGTGAACTTTATCATTTTGAGCTTAATGAAAGATTATAGAATGATGAACAAATGGGGCAAATCTTGTGTAGAAATACTTACGATAAATGTGTCATTTCAAAGATTTTTCATTGAATTTGCTTCGATCGGTGCCGGCGATATGATTTTGGAAAGGTTTCTAAATGAAGAACGTGACGTCACTTCCGAAGCATAGCATTCAAAATAAGTAGCGTTAAATTACTTCCACTCTCCATAAGAACTCGGTGGTGTAGGGGTAGAATCCTCGCTTAGCAAGCGGGAGGCCCGGGTTCGAATCCCCGCACTTGCCTTTTTATTTTTTTAACTAAATGATTGTTCTTTGATATTACGCAGAAAAAAACAATTTTTATTTACATAAACTTTATATTAGAGCTTGAAAATGTAAAAACAATATATGTCAACATATTGCGTTTTGGAGCAATGTGCAGGTTTAACAACACCATCAGAAATTGACAAAAAGGTAAATGCAGTCTTTGTTTATATTTTTTAACTCATAATTAAACAACATATTTTTAAGTGAATCATATATTAATATATATTTAGAAATATCATTACAAAATCAAAAATAAATTATTTTGCATATATGACAACCATGGTTTGTCAATGTAGCTTGAAATGCTGTCAATTGAACTTTGACATGTCTTTTTAACATTATTCCTATTTTTGCTTGAATTCCAGTTTTCTAATTAACTATATTTCATGCAACTATATTTTTTAGATTAACTAGCCTTTCGTATTGATGGAATGTTTTTACAGAGGCTTGATTTTCATTGCCATTTCTTTCATGGAGTAATAGAAATCGGTGTATTGTTGCCAACATAGACCTTGGCCATATGCACTTTTACCAGTGGGATTATGCTGATACACACCAAACAGATTGGACCTGTGGCAGACATTATACCACCATGCTCCATTATATCTTGGCGCACAATTTCCACTGTATGGGTCATTGTCCTGATCATATGTTGTGAAATAACGACCATTGTGGAAAGCCATTGCATCCCCAGCTGTCCCAGTGTACCCTCCGACAGTTAGTTTGTACTTCTGGCTGACATCCGCTACTTCAAATGTAGAGTATTCAGCATAGGCCGTTTCATTAGACCATTTGGTCAAATCAACACGCAGTTTGTACTTTTTCTGTTTCAAAACACTAGCAAGGTTGTCCAATCCTATGAAGAATTCACCATCGACATCGCCAAAGCCTCTTTGATATTCTGTCCAATTGCGGTAAAAGTCTACACTACCGTCAAACCGCTTTGCTAAATACAACCATCCATCTTTGCAGTATATCTTAATGCTTTTGTTCTGATTGGTTAAGGATGCCACTCCTTCGTATGCCTCATCCAAGCCACAATCCTCTGTAAACTCACCTGAAAATTGAAGGCAACAATTTGATAGAATATAGACAAAGATAATATAATTACAAGTTCAAAAATAAACTCACCTGAAAATTGAAGGCAACAATTTGATAAAATATAATTTGATAAAATATAGACAAAGATAATATAATTACAAGTTCAAAAATAAACTCACCTGAAAATTGAAGGCAACAATTTGATAAAATATAGACAAAGAAAATATAATTACAAGTTCAGAAATAATTGTGTTGACCCTACAACTTCAAATTTTAGAAAGAATAAGGAGGTTACACGTTACACGTTTTAACTTGTACGTGAATAAGTAATTTTTTGATTCCCAGAAGATCATGAAATTACACGTTCACGTACAAGTCCTGTTAAAAACGTGTTCCTGCATGTTCTGAACGAAATTTTTAAAAAATGTCTGAAACAAAAATGGCGGTCATAAAAAAGCTACTTTTAGCTATTTTTCAGTCACATGTTTAAAGGGCTGAAAAAGTTATTTCATCTTGTTTAGGTTCATTCTGACCATGTACATTGTGATCCTGGTCATGTTAATGATATGTGGAACTAGTGAATGCCTTGATCACATTTGTTCCGATTTTCAGTACCCGCGTCGGCCGATGAGTACCTACTGTACGGTTTGAGCACATTGATTTGGGATTACACACAAACATAAACAACTCACCTTTGATGGTGACACGAAAGGTAAGTAATAATAAGCTTATAAGCTCGCCCAAGTAATTTTCCATTTTCTTGATTGCTTGTCCGGAAAAGTTTAATTCGGCAATAGAGTTTTAGGGACCATCTCGCTAAAGTTTTGTTTCGCTAAAGTTTCCACTTCTACAGTATTTTGTTCAAAATTGTTTTCAGTCAAGGCCAAAACAGAACTCTTTTATCAAATACTCAAAATCCAGCATGGTTTTGTCATTTCCTGTTAAGTACCATGGTCCCTTAAATCTAAATTGTCTGAATAAGTAATCTGTATGACTTACCACTATTCCCAGCATCACCAGCATTACCACAATCTCCCAGAGCATCCATCTTCTTTTGAATAGCTTCCACTATCTGGATCACATTATCAACCTTTGATTCGATTTCAGCGACAGTTTTTGACAGGCCACATTGGTTCTTCAGCAGATTGTCCTGTTTCCTCGAGATGTCCCCGCAGTCTGTTTTATTGTTACTCAGACATCTTGCGATTTTGTCACCTAGTGTCGTTTCTTTTGTTTCCTGAAAACATGGTTCATCCTCTATCGCAAAAACCGCCCCAGTCATGCTCAGAATTATGAATAAAATGGAAATATTCATCATTCGTCTCCAAAAGTTCCCTCCAAATATTGCTGTGATCTTGAGAAGCTAAAGATTCCGTTGTGACAATTTGGATTTGTGATTCCATTTATATACCAGCCAGCTTGTTTCAGTTGATCGTGTTGCTATCCTTAAATCAATCTGTTAATTGTTTTAGCAGTTATTGACAACGGGCTATCCTAGTTTGTAGTTTTACTGCTTCGGCAGAAGATGGGGTCAGGCTGTGCCAGGCCATTGTTAAAGTGTCCTCTAACCAAGGTGTGCTTGTAACTGGGATATGTTGCCATATGTTGACATTGAATCCAAAAAAGCATGCTTTACTAGGGCATTTTCAAGTGGAATGCCGATTAAAATTGAGGATGGATTTATTATTACCACGCAATGTGATTTTATTGATTTATCATTTTTTGTTTTCCCCTGTTGCCAGGTGCTACTTTAAATTCAATTCAATGCAAGAGTTTTGGTATATCACAAGGATTTCAGGTACAAAGGACATTGAAAAGTATCGACACCGGTAAAACCAGGAGACTTTGATTTATTATGTTTCATAGTTGCATTTTTACATTTTTGGGATATATACCAGAAACATACAGAGTTATTTTGCTCAAAATGCATGTTTTTTCAAAAATATTTTTGCAGGTTATGCAGCAGTAAATAATTCAGAAATGACAGAATTGCATCTAATGTGGCATTTTTTTTATTAATCATCTTTATTATATTCCATAAAATACAGATGTACAAAACTTAAACAATTGCCAAAGTCTAGTGATATTGACGGCAATTTTGAGTGAAATCCAGAGGAATGTTATTAAATTCTAACATAATAAGTTATTTTTATGTCATGTTATTGTTAAAATAGATGAAAGAAAAAAAGTCAATAAAATATCATCACACTACACTCGTATATAAAAAAAAGTTTTTGCAGGTTGTGCAGCAGTAAATAATTCAGAAATGACAGAATTGCATCTAATGTGGTATTGGAGGGGTGAATCCCCCGGTGTCAAGGTAATATTTGACATTAACAAATATACAGTAATTTCACTTCGGCCACAAATTTTAGATCCAGATGGAAGTCTTGAAATCTTTCAATGAGACACAATTATCAAAAATGCTTACACTACTCTTAGTAATTTATATTTATTTTAAATATTGAAGCATTAGACGGGCATTGAGACAAATAAGGAAAAGATATTAGATGGACTGGTACAACATCAAGAAAATGGAAGTGGTATTTCAATTCTTGGTGGAACCATGATGACTCGAATGTTCGTTTTAGGTCAGGAAAATAAGTCCTGAACAGCATTAAAATAGCATTTTTGGGCTCTTACCGATCCTCCCAAACACAAATAAGATCTAGAAATAGATGATGCAATAGTAGCTAGGTTTTTTATTTCATTTTGTCAATAACAAAAATTGTATAAGTTAGACTCATGTATAATGTCTAAATATTTATACGGATAAGATATGTCACCGTATCTTCAACTGTCTGCCATGCCATTATTAACACCCAGTCACATTTCTTCATTACTGCGACCACACGGTCTATCATTTCTACGGTCAGTAATATTTCTTCGCTCGTCGGATACTTTTGCTGTCACATTTCTAACGGCAGCCGCCTGGCGAATTTGAATTTCCGTTGATTAATGTAATGTTCATTTTATTTTATTTACATCAGTACAATTTATAAATGTTTTTATAGTGCTAGGATATAATATCAAATAATAAAAGTGTTGCGTGAAGGTATGTATTATAGGTTGATGTGGTATCGGTGACCCTACATCAAACAGTATACCTATTGCGTTATGTTCACAGCAGAGATATGATTTTTCCAGTAAAACATAACCCATCATCAAAACACTACTACAGACGCAATTCAACGAAAGCCCGACATACGGCCACCGTGGGACTGTTCTACGTCTGGCAACAGCCTGTTGATTTCTACGGGGACCACAGAAATGAACAAATATTATAACTCCGAGTTATAATTTCTATGGCTACCCTGCGGCCTGTAAAAAACTGGATACGCCGTATAGGGACCTCAAGATGACCGTAGTTTTCCTACGCTCGCCGCAGAAATCCACTGATAGCAATATGTAGCAGCAAGTATGTGTAAACTATTTGAACCTGTTTCTCATTTCATCAAATAAGAGAGCCATCTTAAATGCCAATCAAATACTGTGCCCTGTCACACGGGAAGGGGTTGTCGTCACGTGGCCTTCTTTTTAGCTGTTGCGATCAATTCTCATATTTTACTTAGTTCACACTGTTCAGTCCCACACCAACAAAACAGCAATATTTGAAGAACTACATAGTTTTTGGTTGAACGTTTGGCTTCACTTGAAAGACCGAGCGGGACTAAACAATTTGAATTGAGTAAAGTATGAGCATTTATCGTTTTATCGTCTTAATTTTCGAGAAAGAGTCGAAGGCAAATATACAAAGCCGGCTTTCAAAGCCGGCTTTTAAAGCCGGCTTCTACAGTACATCAGAAGCCGGCTTCTGGCGTCACCAAGAAGCCGGCTTTTAAAAACCGGCTTCGAATGACTTACAGGAGCCGGCTTCTTCAGTTACCAAGAAGCCAGTTTTAAAAGCCAGATTCAATCTCTCAATCATTTTGTTGTGCATTATGCATCTTATTCTCGTATAATTAGCATGGAAATGAGAAAAAATGTAAAATTGTAACATATTGCAAGATTTTTTGCAAAAAGTAATTTCAAACCAAAACTATGAGGGAAATTTAATTCTTAATAAAAATATCGATGAATTAAATCATGTTCGTTAAATAAGAGTAAATTATGCATTGCATTTCTGTTTGATAAAAACGCATCGCTCATTTTACAAAACTGGCTCCAACTTGGAGCCAGTTTGCAAATCAGCTCGCTCCATCTTACACAAGCTATATAGGGGCAATCTAGTAACTGGGAATCACGGAATACTGTTTCATGATAATTGTTATGTGCATTATGCATCTTATTCTCGTATAATTTGCATGAAAATGAGAAAAACTGAAAAATACGTAAAAGTATTACATATTTCAAGATTTTTTGGAAAAAGTCATTTCAAGCCAAAACTATGACAGTAAATTGAATTCTAAGCACAGATATCGATAAATAAGATCACATTCATTAAATCAGAATAGATTATGCATTGCATTTCCGTTTAATAAAAATAATAATAATATATAATAATAAAAATTTGATGATGTTATCAAATCAACGTCTGCGCCCTATGCCTATCGTGTTCCTGAAGGCTTTGGATATTCTGACAACGGCGAATTTGGAGCTGGTAAAGTTCTGTCCGATATTCTTGAGAATAGCAAAATGACCGACATTTTTGTCATTGTCCCAAGGACTCTTGGTCAGCCTAACTTCGGCAAAACTAGCCATGCGAACATTAAGGGGACAATAAGGGACTGTCTTAAAAAGTTAGCGGGTTGATAAAACCCACTGCTTTACCTTTGGACTGTTACTAATACTTGAATGTCTTTTTCATATACTTTCAGCAAATCAGGACTAGCTTCAAAGTGCTTACTTATCTCAAGTAAAAATCTCTTGTCAAGCGTAAACATTATGTGAGTGTGATTTCAACTGAAATAATTGAAATGTATTGAATGTAGTTGTATATGTACATGTATGTAGGACATCATGTTTGTAAATACCGTGTGATGTTGGCTAAATTAGATTGTTGGATAATTCACTAATGTGGCTTCAAAATGCACATTTCTCCATGTACCATTGTCAGAAGTCTCGTAAGTTGATCATAATTTTTCTCTCTTGTACTTCTTTATTGTTGTTTTAAATCATGTAAAAAAGACTTACTATTTTTACATCTTTGGACTTGGTTTACATTTCAGAACCTAGCTTTAGCAAGGCCTCTCTATCCCTACATAAAATACAGAGGGACTGTTTGAAAAAATCTTTGGTATGGCGATATGTCACACCATTACTAGAGGCCTTGTGTTAAATAATATTCTGATCTAGTTTCTTTACTCTTGCTGATTATCACTGTTACTTTTTCATGTTTTATTTTGTTCAGGTAAATTGGCCTTGTATATGTGTTTTTACAGACCTAATGTATCCAATTTTTATTTTTTAAAAAACCGTTGCAATAAGCAGCGAAATCGTCTATCGCATTTGATGAGTACGATACACACTAAACCAGAATTAGTCTGGTTTTTTATCATTTTTCTAGTTTTAAGTACTTTTCTGTTAAAATTGCCAATCTGTCTCCCAAATGATGCAAATGTCTGTCTTTCAGTACTTTTTTCAGATCTTAACGTGTTGTATTCTAATGTTTATGCCACCGCTGCGACAGGTATCGGTTAAAGGGCATTGATGTAGCAACCTATCGTATGAGGGTGGGGCTATTTAGTAATTTTCGGCTTCCTAAGAACAAGAACCGTGTAGTGAGAAATCGGTCACCATGTTACTTTACAGCTCACATTTACTTCGTTTTTCTAATTGTTATTGCTGTTTTTGTTGCTACGTTTTATAAGGGGTTTACGAGTATTATAATTTTACTTCTTGCGGTTGTTATATTCAATTTCTCGATGATCGTCTTGCCACTCTTATGTTTCACAAGGTTCCTGTTGAAACATATCAAACATTTTAACCCGCGTTTTTGTATCACATTTCCATGGGCCTTATTATGCTTCATATTTTTCACACTAGCTTGCCCTGGTTTTGGGATGTGGATATATTGTGGCAACCCAGGGTGTTGGGTAGCGTGGTCCTGGGTTACCCAGCTATCAAGTATTTGGATTTTTAATGGTCTAGCTTGATAATAGATTGTAAAATATATGGGAATGGGTCTTTTCAAACACTGATCTACATCCACATTCACCTTACACAATCATTCAACACAACAGAGAATGTAATGGGAAATTATATAAAATGAATATAATTCAACTCTATTTCAAAATATATACATGTGTTTGGTTACACAATTCTACATAGATTTACCGTCAGTTATGCAATAAAACAAAAAGTAACGTTATTTTCAGTCAAATACACTTATGAAATTCAGTGTATCTAGGAAATTCAATGCAAACTATAACGTAACTTTATACTCTTAATTCTGCCTGCCAGTTTTTCTCACTTGGCAAAATGACCTGTCTAATTAGTTCAATACAGGCAAAAGGGGGGTTGTATTGTCATCATAAAAACAATAAAAGATAAATTCTTAGAAGGGTTCTGTACTGGCTTAAATAGCCAGATACGCATCAATACAATGAGTACAGGTATGTTTCTCCTGTTCGGGATAGTGATAATGATCAAATGTTCAGAAGGTGTTTACATGTAATACAGATAAAGTGACCACAAGGGAGCTGACTAAGACTAGGGGTTTGATTAGTGCAATGAAAATATAAAGGTGGTCATTGTGTAGCAAATGGGACAAAAACTTAAGACAGTTATGCAAAATTCCAAATAGGATCTTCTCACAGTAATTACAAAGGCACACAAAGATTTAAAATGCTGTGAGGCTTTATATTAGCAAATTAATACCAACACTGGCTATGCTCAGTTCCCAGGGACAAACAAAAGTAGCAGCCAATTAATTGCCCTTCCTACTCTGTATAATGACCTTACCCCGGAAATATTTAAATAACTCTGTAATGAAGCGAAAAATATAACAATTGCTAGATTCTTTCAGAATTTCAGTATTCGTGCAATTAAGATTAAGATAAATAAAATATGCCCAGTGAAATGAATGGAGCGCTCAAAAGATGGTTATGCTGTGAAGCTGTTTTACAACTAAAAAATCGTAACTAGTCCATGCCTGATGATACTAACCAGGTGCAACACAGATCCCCTAAAGAGTGTCAGCAAATATGAAGATTGCCTTGATCACCCCAAACCAACTCGTCTCGGGAATATTTAGAATAAAATGTGAAATAATACTACATGCAATAATAGTAAAACTTTGGGAACAAATATAGCCAATGTTTCTCACAAGTTGCAATTTACAATGTAATTCTCATATAAAGAGTGAATATTTTAGTGGCACAAATATTATTGGTACAGTTAAATATGCAACGCTTGTTCAAATTCTTCAAGACTATGCTGAGGGGGGGTTGTATCCTATTTCGAGAGCCACGCACTAACAGCGTAGCAGCAAATAAATTGCCATAGCTTAATTACGACAAATCAAACCCGACCTTGGGGATATATGGAATACATTAGGCAGTTGCAATATATCTAATAGCTGGTAGTTCTCTAAAGTTTTCAGTTCAAAATGTATATTTTAAGTATGAATATTCTAGTGACTCAAATAATCAACACTGGCAAGCAGATATTTCCCTCAAATTATATAAGATAAAGCCAAAAATACCAAGTTGGCGATTGAATCTTAAATCTACATGTAGGTCAATCTGTAAATTTCCAATGAATCAGAAATGCTTCTCACAAGAATGTACACGTAGCTCTCTCAATGCTTATGAAGGTTTAATTAGAAATAAAATGTCTGAAAGTTCAAATCAATCTGCTATATAAATACGTACAGCCACAGTTTGATTCAAGGCGTGACCAGGCAGATTGAAATCAAAGTCGTAATCATACAAAATGGCCCTGAATATTCTTTTTGAACCTGATACAATAACCCTCAACAAGGTTTAAATGAATTCATGCTAATGTAAATGAAGCTAAATGAGTGAGAGAAATCAGAAGATTCACCAACAAGGAAAAAGTATAAACAGTTTCTCTGTTTTAGAGTAAAAGTAATTCCATTACCTTACCAACCCGTTCACCTAGGTTAGTGTATCTAATAAGATGTTATATATCCAATATGTATGTGTATTAATTCCAAAATGCAGAGAGAAAGTTAATTCCTGTTACTTGCCGGTGATTCAAAGTCTCACTGAAGAACTGATGATTCATGCAAATCTAGGCAAAATTTTATAGTCTCAAAATAAAATGTAATCGCTTTAGTTTGGCCCCTATAAACAATCACACATAATATACATTAAATATTGCTAAAATAAACAATAACATAACCAACATTTGATATAAAGTTGACATAATGTGCCTAGTGTAGGAAATTCACATATAAACTTTTAATATGAGACTATCAACAAAAGGCTGAATAAGGAAGTAGTGAAATAAGAAAATTTCTGAACAAACTCCTGAATTATGAAGTATCTACAAACATAATTGATAAATAAAGGTAAGAGCAATTCAAACAAAGTGATAATCCTCCAGAATAATCACATAACATTGTATTAAGTGTTGGGGGATCATCACACTGCTCCCCCTTTTAAAACAGTTCGACCCCGAACTCTGAAAATACAAAGATACAAATACACATGTTTCTAAAATCACCTTCAACCAATTTGTACTAAAACATGCAAAAGTTTGATTACTTGTTTACAATTTATACACAACAATAAGTGTTCATAAGCTGCAAGAGTTCATCATTATTGTTGTTGGCTGTAGTAATCCTTGAGTCTATTCTCCATTATATACGTTGTAGTCATTGGAGTTACAAACATCATATCATATGAAGTATTGTTCATAGTATGGCAATTGTATGTGGTTGTCTATGCCATATCATGTTTTGCAATATAAGATCAAAGTGCCCAAAGCAAGACATCAATGTTTTTGCTGAGAATATAGGCTGTTTGCTGTAAGTGTCATTGGTTCCCTATATCTGCATGGGGTGCACTAACAAAATCATATCAGGTATTAATGTTACACTTGTCAGCTTCATGGTTCTCAGATATAATTCCAGTGCATAATACACGTTGTGATTGTGATATTCCTCATGTGGCTTCCCATAGTGTGGATGTATCATATAGATGAGTTTATAAATATACAGTTTTTGTCTTTGTTCATAATCATTACCGGTTATCAATTGTCACTGGTTCCCCATGTCACCTCATGGGTACACCAATAAGTAAAAGTAACTTGAACCGGAAAGATTATCATCATCATGTTCAAATGTTCATTAGGTGGAAGGTCATAACGATTGTTCATATGGGACTGGAAAGAAATCATCACAGTCCTGGAAATAAGGCTTGTTATTCAAACAATACAAATTTAAATTTCGAATATCACACATGTGATATGAATTGGCCAAAATAAAGGGTTGTACAATGAGATTGAATCAATCAAACGTATGATCAAGATTTATCCTTTCACAATCAGCTTCGGATTGGTAGTTTTCAGATAATATCTCATAACATTTGTACTGGGAATGATTCAAATTCAGTCACAATGACCCTTTCAATACAAAGGAAGTTGAGGTGGAATTCTGTCGGGTGAAAGCATCACCGTGTCATATTCCTGGAGACGCTACAGTACACCAAAAAAGGCAAAATGGGTAACATGACTGGGTGGGCAAGATGAGAAACACCTTTCACCAACCTGCCAGAAAACCAGGTATGTCACTTCAACAAAGACAATGGATGGGCCCTATCCACGGTGTTACTCAATCCCAGTCAATCAAAAGCTGTTATCCACTGCAAATGAATCCACCTCAGGAGTTCAACAAAAGCAGTTTTCTGGGTTCAACTGTCATATTACCATGCCCTCACAAACTTTATTCACTACTTAGTTCCTCCCAGAGCAAACAGTATACATGTGATCAAACATTGGTTGATCAGGCCAATGCTGTCAATTAACACTAATGCTCGGGTAAAGTAAGGCTCTGGCATGGCAATCAATGACAATAATGGTCAATAAAAAAAATAAATAAAGTTCCCTTACATGTGTCGAGGTTCTTGCATTACCACCTAGCTCACTGCCATAGGCTTTAAACAACATCAAGTTCAAAACAGCCCGCAATTCATGGCAGACAAAGACACAAGCAAAAAGGGGAATAAAATAAAACACATGTGTTGAAAATCAAATAAAGTGTTTTCAACGTTAAACAAAGTAATGCATACCTAAGTATAAATCTTCTGATTGGATAATAGTTTTACATCAACATCAGAAACATGGAAAATTGAGGTAGCATGGTTATAAAGGCCACTCTTTATGGTAAACGAGGTGCATCTTTCTGGCCTGATTCTAGACACACACTAACACTATAATGATTTAGTGTTCAAACTGATCTGGTCCTTCTTTTAGAGAAGGACAATCAGTTATACGATGGTCATTTCCACATTTAAAACAAGCTCTGACACCAGTAACCCTAGAGTTGGGGTGTCTTTGGTCACAGTCAAAGATGGAGTGGCTTCTTGTTTCACATATTTGGCAATATGAGGCATATCTCATTGACTTTGGCTTGGAATTGGAATTCTTTTTCAGGGTCTTTTTTATAACCTTAGTCAGATTTTGACCAAGTATCATCATCTGTTGCTGAACTAACTTAGTAATTGCAGCCTCTGAGATACAAGGATATACTTCTCTCTGACTCAATTTGGTTTGGATAGGGTTATTGCCATACCTTGTCAGTAACTCTTCATCAGAAGAGTCTGAATTTGGCAATCTAGGCAAAGCAGAAAATTGCTTTACCTTCCTGGGGAAATGAAGAGAATTGGATTTCATTTTAGACTTGCCAGGTTCTAATAATTCACCAGCTGTTGCATAGTCAGAGCTGTCACAGCTGTCAACATCTGCATCAACAACAAATGGGTCATCCAGAAGAGAGTTGTTCAATAACTGAACCTGCTGGGACACAGGGTTACGATCTGAATATACTCTCTCTGGGAACAAGGAAAGCTGAGGACGGGCTCTGGTTTGTCTGGTCATTGGACGTCCTCTATCCACTGCTTTGGGATTCATTCCTTCAGAAAAGATCCCCATGGCTTTGTCTGGACATTCTGTATAATACCAAGTATCTTTAGGACCTTTGGATTTGGTCTGTTCATGCTCACAAGCACTGAAATAACCATCACCTTCTAAGGGATGAGTTTCACCTGATACATTGGATTCAGTACACATGTAAGAATGTTCTAAATCTGGTAATTGAGGAGTATGGGATTTGTAATGTTCACTCTGGCTGATATCAGAGAACTTACTAGTCATCTTGTTAGTTTCAATGACTAATGAATGGGACTCGGTAGAATTTGGCCTATGTTTCAATTCATACTTTGGCCTTACAAGTTCTTGTGAATGGTAGCCACTGTCTGGTTTTTCATCTGGGGAGGCTTGCAAGGTTAACACCTGTTGTTGAACAGAAGCCTTTTCTACTGCCCCATACAAGGATATAGTTTTCCCAAAAGCTGAATTTGCATGTTTGCAACCATGCATATCCCTTAATGGTTTCCTCTTCCCAGTATCCACCTCAGTGGAATGTGGATCAAGGGGATCGAAATGCTCACTATATACTACTTCTGAGTTTTTAATTTTACTATCAGAAAATTGTGTTGGACTCAAATCATGATCTGCTGTTTCTGGTTTGACAGATCTGATGAATGGTTTCAATGTCAGGTCAACTGTATGGAGTGATTCGGGTACAGTTTCCTGGATTTTAGGCATTTTGGTCAATTTTAGATGTGACAACAAAGGTTTGGATTGAGACCTCCCTTTAATTGGCGAAACGCTAGTAGCAGTTTTCTCAAGGGGTATTGCATCATCCATTGCCAATTCCAATTGTTTGTCACTACACTCCTGATGGCTCAAAACCACCTCAGAGGCATCAAATGCTGGTGTTATCCCCTCAGCATTGTTCATTTTCAACTTTGGACGGGATGAACAACTTTCTCCAGATTCGGGTGTAGACAATGACACGTGTCTAGCTACATAAAAAGGTTCTGATGTGTTTGACATGATGTGCAGTAGTGTGAATGTTCAAAATAAATTGATAAAACAGTGTTTTTATATCTCAAAGACTTCAGTATAATAACAATCTATATCAAATCAAATAATGACGTAATCCAATGCGTGAGTCAATACTTAAAGTATCTAGACCCCAGCCGCTGGCACCATCTGTGGCAACCCAGGGTGTTGGGTAGCGTGGTCCTGGGTTACCCAGCTATCAAGTATTTGGATTTTTAATGGTCTAGCTTGATAATAGATTGTAAAATATATGGGAATGGGTCTTTTCAAACACTGATCTACATCCACATTCACCTTACACAATCATTCAACACAACAGAGAATGTAATGGGAAATTATATAAAATGAATATAATTCAACTCTATTTCAAAATATATACATGTGTTTGGTTACACAATTCTACATAGATTTACCGTCAGTTATGCAATAAAACAAAAAGTAACGTTATTTTCAGTCAAATACACTTATGAAATTCAGTGTATCTAGGAAATTCAATGCAAACTATAACGTAACTTTATACTCTTAATTCTGCCTGCCAGTTTTTCTCACTTGGCAAAATGACCTGTCTAATTAGTTCAATACAGGCAAAAGGGGGGTTGTATTGTCATCATAAAAACAATAAAAGATAAATTCTTAGAAGGGTTCTGTACTGGCTTAAATAGCCAGATACGCATCAATACAATGAGTACAGGTATGTTTCTCCTGTTCGGGATAGTGATAATGATCAAATGTTCAGAAGGTGTTTACATGTAATACAGATAAAGTGACCACAAGGGAGCTGACTAAGACTAGGGGTTTGATTAGTGCAATGAAAATATAAAGGTGGTCATTGTGTAGCAAATGGGACAAAAACTTAAGACAGTTATGCAAAATTCCAAATAGGATCTTCTCACAGTAATTACAAAGGCACACAAAGATTTAAAATGCTGTGAGGCTTTATATTAGCAAATTAATACCGACACTGGCTATGCTCAGTTCCCAGGGACAAACAAAAGTAGCAGCCAATTAATTGCCCTTCCTACTCTGTATAATGACCTTACCCCGGAAATATTTAAATAACTCTGTAATGAAGCGAAAAATATAACAATTGCTAGATTCTTTCAGAATTTCAGTATTCGTGCAATTAAGATTAAGATAAATAAAATATGCCCAGTGAAATGAATGGAGCGCTCAAAAGATGGTTATGCTGTGAAGCTGTTTTACAACTAAAAAATCGTAACTAGTCCATGCCTGATGATACTAACCAGGTGCAACACAGATCCCCTAAAGAGTGTCAGCAAATATGAAGATTGCCTTGATCACCCCAAACCAACTCGTCTCGGGAATATTTAGAATAAAATGTGAAATAATACTACATGCAATAATAGTAAAACTTTGGGAACAAATATAGCCAATGTTTCTCACAAGTTGCAATTTACAATGTAATTCTCATATAAAGAGTGAATATTTTAGTGGCACAAATATTATTGGTACAGTTAAATATGCAACGCTTGTTCAAATTCTTCAAGACTATGCTGAGGGGGGGTTGTATCCTATTTCGAGAGCCACGCACTAACAGCGTAGCAGCAAATAAATTGCCATAGCTTAATTACGACAAATCAAACCCGACCTTGGGGATATATGGAATACATTAGGCAGTTGCAATATATCTAATAGCTGGTAGTTCTCTAAAGTTTTCAGTTCAAAATGTATATTTTAAGTATGAATATTCTAGTGACTAAAATAATCAACACTGGCAAGCAGATATTTCCCTCAAATTATATAAGATAAAGCCAAAAATACCAAGTTGGCGATTGAATCTTAAATCTACATGTAGGTCAATCTGTAAATTTCCAATGAATCAGAAATGCTTCTCACAAGAATGTACACGTAGCTCTCTCAATGCTTATGAAGGTTTAATTAGAAATAAAATGTCTGAAAGTTCAAATCAATCTGCTATATAAATACGTACAGCCACAGTTTGATTCAAGGCGTGACCAGGCAGATTGAAATCAAAGTCGTAATCATACAAAATGGCCCTGAATATTCTTTTTGAACCTGATACAATAACCCTCAACAAGGTTTAAATGAATTCATGCTAATGTAAATGAAGCTAAATGAGTGAGAGAAATCAGAAGATTCACCAACAAGGAAAAAGTATAAACAGTTTCTCTGTTTTAGAGTAAAAGTAATTCCATTACCTTACCAACCCGTTCACCTAGGTTAGTGTATCTAATAAGATGTTATATATCCAATATGTATGTGTATTAATTCCAAAATGCAGAGAGAAAGTTAATTCCTGTTACTTGCCGGTGATTCAAAGTCTCACTGAAGAACTGATGATTCATGCAAATCTAGGCAAAATTTTATAGTCTCAAAATAAAATGTAATCGCTTTAGTTTGGCCCCTATAAACAATCACACATAATATACATTAAATATTGCTAAAATAAACAATAACATAACCAACATTTGATATAAAGTTGACATAATGTGCCTAGTGTAGGAAATTCACATATAAACTTTTAATATGAGACTATCAACAAAAGGCTGAATAAGGAAGTAGTGAAATAAGAAAATTTCTGAACAAACTCCTGAATTATGAAGTATCTACAAACATAATTGATAAATAAAGGTAAGAGCAATTCAAACAAAGTGATAATCCTCCAGAATAATCACATAACATTGTATTAAGTGTTGGGGGATCATCACACTATGTACCAAATCTGAAATATCTCATGTTAATGCACGGAGATATCCAACCGAACCCAGGTCCGGTTGGACACGAAAATATCACATTTCTACTGTCAAACATAAACAGTATTACGGCAGACGAATCAACAAGATTCGAATGTTTAATAGATGAGATGCGCTTAAACGAAGTCCATGTAGCTGGTATATGTGAGGTTGGACAAATTGCAAATGAAACTATCAAAAAGGATTACGATATTTTTGACTATCACCCGCCAATATACATTAGCGAGGGGAGGGGATTGATGGTCTACATAAAAAACAATATTTTCTTTAAAAAATGCCCGGATCTTGGCACTAAAAAACACAACTGTGCAACGATATGGTTTGAACTATGTGTGAATCATCAAAATATTTTCTACGCGCTGACATATAAATCGCCTAATATGAGTGTTGATTAAAATAACCAATTTTTCACCTCTTTATCGAGGGACATCGAAACCGTGCAAAGAAAACAACCTACAGCTGTTCTTTTAAACGGCGATTACAATAGCAAACACTTTAGCTGGAACGAGCACAATTCAGCTAATAACACAGCGGGTACTCAACTTTATAACCTCATAACTAATTTTGGACTTACTCAGCTTGTTACCGAGCCTACCAGAATAAGACCGACTTCAATGTCATGCATTGATCTTTCAATATGTGATTCCCCGGGACTAGTCGAAATGACTAAAGTACTCACACCTATCGGTAACTCAGATCATTGTTGTGTTCTAACGAGATTAACTACTGGTCTAACCAGGGAGCAGTCAACTAAGCGAACTAAGTGGTATTATGACAAAGTTAATCGCACTGTTTTGAATGAAGCTATTTGTAACTCCCACCTTCAAAATATTCCGGAAGGAAATGCAAACATAGATCAAAAAGTCAACGAGTTTACTGAGATTCTTTTCAGCATTTTTCAGAAACATATACCAAATAAAACCAGGAGGAAAAGAGAATCGGATAGACCTTGGTTTGATGACACAATTAAACATGAAATTAATGTTCGAAAAAGACTATATGCACAATTTAAAATTTCAAAAAACGAAATTGATTATCAACTTTACAAAACCCAATTGCTAGTAGTAAACGATTTAGTGAAACAGAAAAAACTTGACTACGACAATAATGTTACGGAAAGCGTTCTCAGTTCCGAAATTACATCCAAATCTTACTGGTCGCTTATTAAACAACTCCTTGGTAAACGTTTTTGCAATTCCTTCCCCGCAATGTTTGACCTCGAAAAAAATACCCCAGTACATAGCAACCTAGGTAAGGCTAACCTGTTTCTCGAACATTTTGTTTCCAAATATTCCAATGAAATAACTGTGATGGAAAGGCCCTTTCCAAGCAGAACTCAATTATATATGCAAGAATTTGAAATTTCCCCACAAATGATTGTGGAAAGTATAATGGAATTAAAACGTGGAAAATCAGCCGGACATGACCAAATCACAAATGAAATGTTAAAATTAGCAAGTGACCCCCTCGCCATTCCATTATCAAAACTTTTTAATTCGATTCTCACTTCCAAGACTTTTCCTTCAAAATGGAAAGAAGGAGTTGTTTGTCCTATCCATAAAAAAGATGACAAATCTCTAATAAAAAATTATCGGCCTGTAACTTTACTTTGTACAATGTCTAAACTTTTTGAAAAAATAGTAAATTGTAAACTGATGACCCACTTGACATCAAATAACCTAATTTATGAAATGCAATCTGGATTTCTTAAAGAACACAACACTCAACTTCAACTAACTGCTATAACAAACTACATTCTTCAAAATTTTGAAAATGGTCTCGATGTTCGAGCAATATTTTTGGACATTCAATCAGCCTTCGACAAAGTCCCTCATGTACTCCTTCTTCAGAAAATCAAATCCTACGGTATCCCAAAATCACTAATTGACCTTTTTCAATCTTACCTCACAAACAGAACAATTAAAATTAAGATCAATGATGAATTATCTAGGTCAAGTAAAGTCGGTCAAATCAACTCTGGAGTCCCCCAAGGCTCAATATGGGGACCGATTTTCTTTTTGTTATATCTAAATGACATAACAGACGATTTAAACTCTAAATGTTTTATCTATGCGGATGACACGTCACTTTTTTGTCCGGTTGACCCAATAAATCACCATACAGATAGCCAAGTTCTTCAAGATGACTTAATTCATATCCAAATGTGGTCCCAGAAATGGGGACTAACTTTCGCACCACAAAAAAGTCACGAGTTGATCTTTAAAACAAATAGACCAATTGAGAGAACATATCCTAAGTTTGTTTTCAACGACACTCCAATAGATCAAATTAAACATCATAAGCACCTCGGGCTAATTCTTGATGAAAAGTTAACTTTTAAAACCCATATTGAATATCTAGAAGGTAAGGTTCAAAAATTATTAAATCCACTTATGGCACTTAAGCATAGATTAAATTCCAAACACCTGGAAAAAATTTACTCTTCCTTTATCCTGTCACATCTGGACTATTGCGATATCATTTATGACGCTGCTCCAGCTACCAGCCTAGCCCAGTTAGACAAGCTACATTATAGGGCAGCTGTTATTTGTTCTGGTGTTATGCAAGGAGCAAGCACAGAAAAAACCCTTGAAATATTAAATTGGGATAAGCTTCAAAATAGACGGGATGATCATAAATTGCGCGTTATGTTCAAGATTCAAAACAATTCGGCACCATCTTACGTTAAACGGATTTTCGAACGATATAAATCACCTCAGACGCGAGTTCTTAGAACAACCAACGACTACAAATTACCAGCCTCAATTAGTAAAAAAATGGAAACGGGAACAGTTTGCTCAATGATAACCTTGTGGAACCGTCTTCCTAGAGACCATAAGGAAACAAACAGCTTCTCACTTTTCAAAAAACAACTAAGCGATCATCTCACTAATAACATGGAACCTACAATTTCAACCTCCTACATACAGAATCTTGATAGAAAAGACGAAGTTATACTAAATAAGATAAGAGTAAATCGATATTTTAAATCCGATCTTTATGACCATAATTTCTCTTTCATTAACGATCCATATTGTGACTGTGGAGCTCGAGAGACAGCACAACATAAACTCTTGTCCTGCCCTCTGAGAGAAACAAATGCGCTAGCGGTGGTTAAACGTGAACTAAACTTAGATGTTACCAAATACAAAACATTAAAAAATAAGACAAATTTCCTACTTTTTGGCGACAAGGATCTGACAAATGAAAACAATTCCAAAATCTTTAAGGCAGTTATAAATTTTATTAAACACAATTAAACAATCAAAACAGTAATTCAATTTCAGGGCACCAACGGGGGTACAGGCAGGCAGTAAAACAGATTGTATTTAAATTTTATATATTTTTATACTAACTATGAATATGACTCAATAACATTATATTGTATTTAAATTCACTTAAAGCGGCAGTAGAAATGCCCTTTATGGGCGATTACGCCGTGATTACAATGTAAATTTATTTAATGATTTAAAGAAATAAATGAGTATTTATTAAAAAAAATAAAAAATTAATAAAAACGCACCGCTCACTTTTCAAAACTGGCTCCAATTTGGAGCCAGTTTGCAAATCAGCTCGCCCCATATGCCAAATGCTATGTAGGTACAATCTGGTAACTGGAAATCACGAAATACTATCTCACGATTATTGTTATGTGCATTATGCATGTTATTCTCGTATAATTTGTATGAAAATGAGAAAAAACTGAAAAATACATAAAATTGTAATATATTTAAAGATTTTTTGCAAAAAGTCATTTTAAGCCAAAACTATGAGAGAAAAATCAATTCTAAGTAAAAATATCGATGAATTAGATCATGTTCACCAAATCAGAACAGATTATGCATTGCATTTCCGTTTAATAAAAACTCACCGCTCATTTTTCAAAACTGGCTCCAACTTGGAGCAAGTTTACAAATCAGCTCGCTCCATCTAACACAAGCTATGTAGGGACAATCTAGCAACTGGGAATCACGGGATACTGTCTCACGATCATTTCTATGTGCATTATGCATCTTATTCTCGTATTATTTGCGTGAAAATGAGAAAAAACAGAAACAGATTATGCATGCAGTGATCTTGAGACAGTATCCCGTGATTCCCAGTTGCTAGATTGTCCCTACATAGCTTGTGTAAGATGGAGCGAGCTGATTTGTAAACTGGCTCCAAGTTGGAGCCAGTTTTGAAAAATGAGTGGTGCGTTTTTATTAAACGGAAATGCAATGCATAATCTGTTCTGATTTAGTGAACGTGATCTAATTCATCGATATTTTTACTTAGAAATGAATTTTCTCTCATAGTTTTGGCTTGAAATGACTTTTGCAAAAAATCTTGAAATAAGTTACAATTTTACGTATTTTTCAGTTTTTTTCTCATTTTCATGCAAATAATACGAGAATAAGATGCATAATGCACATAGAAATGATCGTGAGACAGTATCCCGTGATTCCCAGTTTCTAGATTGTCCCTACATAGCTTGTGTTAGACGGAGCGAGCTGATTTGTAAACTGGCTCCAAGTTGGAGCCAGTTTTGAAAAATGAGCGGTGCGTTTTTATAAAACGGAAATGCAATGCATAATCTGTTCTGATTTAGTGAACATGATCTAATTCATCGATATTTTTACTTCGACTTCAATTTTCTCTTATAGTTTTGACTTGAAATGACTTTTTGCAAAAAATCTTGAAATAGGTTACAATTTAACGTATTTTTCAGTTTTTTCTCATTTTCAGGCCAATTATACGCGAATAAGATGCATAATTCACATAGAAATAATCGTGAGACAGTATCCCGTGATTCCCAGTTGCTAGATTGCCCCTACATAGCTTGTGTAAGATGGAGCGAGCTGATTTGTAAACTGGCTCCAAGTTGGAGCCAGTTTTGAAAAATGAGCGGTGCGTTTTTATTTTACGGAAATGCAATGCATAATCTGTTCTGATATAGTGAACGTGATATAATTCATCGATATTTTTACTTAGAAATAAATTTTCTCTCATAGTTTTGGCTTGAAATGACTTTTTGCAAAAAATCTTGAAATAAGTTCGGTTTTACGTATTTTTCAGTTTTTTCTCATTTTCATGCAAATTATACGAGAATAAGGTGCATAATGCACATAGAAATGATCGTGAGACAGTATCCCGTGATTCCCAGTTGGTAGATTGTCCCTACATAGCTTGTGTAAGATGGAGCGAGCTGATTTGTAAACTGGCTCCAAGTTGGAGCCAGTTTTGAAAAATGAGCGGTGCGTTTTTATAAAACGGAAATGCAATTCATAATCTGTTCTGATTTAGTGAACATGATCTAATTCATCGATATTTTTACTTCGACTTCAGTTTTCTCTTATAGTTTTGACTTGAAATGACTTTTTGCAAAAAATCTTGAATTATGTTATAATTTTACATATTTTTCAGTTTTTCCTTATTTTCATGCAGATTATACGAGAATAAGATGCATAATCCACATCAAAATGATCGGGAGACAGTATCTCGTAATTCCCAGTGGCTAGATTGTCCGTTAATAGCTTGTGTTTAATGGTACGAGCTGATTTGAAAACTGGCTCCAAATATGAGCCAGTTTTGAAAAATGAGCGGTGCGTTTTTATTAAACAGAAATACAATGCATAATATTTTTGGAATTGATGAACGTGATCAAATTCATCGATATCCATGCTTAGAATTCAATTTACCCGTATGGTTTTGCAAAAATATGACAATACAAACTGTATTCAAAAGCCATCTTCTGCAGTACGTCAGTAAGTAAGAAGCCAGTTTTAAAAGCCGGCTTCTTGGTGACTCCAGAAGCCGGCTTCTGTTGTCCTTCAGAAGCCGGTTTTTAAAAGCCGGCTTCTTGTTGACTGTAGAAGCCGGCTTCTGTAGTACGTAAGAAGCCAGTTTGTAAAAGCCGGCGTCTTGGTGACTCTAGAAGCCGGCTTCTGTTGTCCTTCAGAAGCCGGCTTTTAAAAGCCGGCTTCTTGGTGACTCCAGAAGCCGGCTTCTGTAGTACGTAAGAAGCCAGTTTGTAAAAGCGGTTTTTGCCTTCGAGTACTTCTGTAATTTTCACGGCCTATTCGCGCAATAGCAAAAATAAAGTCACGGCGCGATGACTATTCCCCCAGTGTATTAAATGCTTATGTCATTTATGAAAGAAACGATAAAAACAGCTACTAGTATGTTTGAAAATTAAGTGTAGGGTATTTGCATGCAAGTTTCCAGAGGACTAAAAGAGTACAATTAATATTTAACTAGCTACAAGAGACAATTGTGATATTAAGCTGCGTTATCCAAAGTGCCCTTGCAAAAGATTCAATCTACAACTTGCGCATTCTCAACTCAGAAACCGATTTCAGTCCTAAAAAATAAAACTTAAAGGAAAATACAAATTGATAAAATATGTGACAAAGGAAAACAACACAGATTGATGAAAATTATGATACAGGTATAAGGATCTTTAAGTATATTTAAGTTAAAGGGAGCCTAAAGGGTTCTTGTGCCATGCTCACCTACACGGGAATTTTAAAAATGCAAATACAAGTGTATCATTCGTATCACCCACACGGGAAATTTGAAATGTAATTTACGAGTGCATTATCCGTAGTTGGCGTAGTCAATTTACTATCATGTATTTAGTTCAATAAAATACCCGTAGCAGACGTAGATATACATACGGTGGATCACGTGGTTATTTTCAATAAAATACCCGTAGCAGACGTACAGATGTACCTAGGGTGGACCCTACAGTGTGTATGTATACCTATAGACTTATGTTTTGATGTAGCAAGCGTAGTTGGCGTAGTAAATATACTAGCAGACGTAGACATACCTAGGGTGGGCCCTACAGTGTGCATGCATACCTATAGACCCCTGTTTTGGTGTAGCAAGCGTAGTTGGCGTAGTCAACATACTATCATGTGGTTATTTGCAATAAAATACCCGTAGCAGACGTAGCTATACCTAGGGTGGACCATGACAGTGTGTATGTATACCTAGAGACCAATGTTTTGGTGTAGCAAGCGTAGTTGGCGTAGTCAACATACTATTATGTGGTTATTTTCAATAAAATACCCGTAGCAGACGTAGCTATACCTAGGGTGGACCATGAGAGTGTGTATGTATACCTATAGACCAATGTTTTGGTGTAGCAAGCGTAGTTGGCGTAGTCAACACACTATTATGTGGTTATTTGCAATAAAATACCCGTAGCAGACGTAGCTGTACCTAGGGTGGACCATGCCAGTGTGTATGTATACCTATAGACCAATGTTTTGGTGTAGCAAGCGTAGTTGGCGTAGTCAACATACTATCATGTGGTTATTTTCAATAAAATACCCGTAGCAGACGTAGCTATACCTAGGGTGGACCATGACAGTGTGTATGTATACCTATAGACCACTGATTTGGTGTAGCAAGCGTAGTTGGCGTAGTCAACATACTATCATGTGGTTATTTGCAATAAAATACCCGTAGCAGACGTAGCTATACCTAGGTTGGACCATGACAGTGTGTATGTATACCTAGAGACCAATGTTTTGGTGTAGCAAGCGTAGTTGGCGTAGTCAACATACTATCATGTGGTTATTTTCAATAAAATACCCGTAGCAGACGTAGCTATACCTAGGGTGGAGCATGACAGTGTGTATGTATACCTATAGACCAATGTTTTGGTGTAGCAAGCGTAGTTGGCGTTGTCAACATACTATGATCTGGTTATTTTCAATAAAATACCCGTAGCAGACGTAGGTACACCTAGGGTGGGCCCTACAGTGTGTATGCTTGTTTTGGTGTAGCAAGCGTAGTTTGCGTAGTCAACATACTATGATCTGGTTATGTTAAAAAAATACCCGTAGCAGACGTAGTTATACCTAGTCTGGACCCTACAGGGTGTATGCTTGTTTTGGTGTAGCAAGCGTAGTTTGCGTAGTCAACATACTATGATCTGGTTATGTTAAAAAAATACCCGTAGCAGACGTAGTTATACCTAGTCTGGACCCTACAGGGTGTATGCTTGTTTTGGTGTAGCAAGCGTAGTTTGCGTAGTCAACATACTATGATCTGGTTATTTTCAATAAAATACCCGTAGCAGACGTAGGTACACCTAGGGTGGGCCCTACAGTGTGTATGCATACCTATAGACTCATGTTTTGGTGTAGTTGGCGTAGTCAACATAAGTAGTAGGATTTTTGGTCCCATGAGGCCAGGCTGGTCACTAGGCTGGTCATCTAAAACCGGAAGTTAGCCATTTTGACAGGAAGTCAGCCATTTTGACCGGAAGTCAGCCATTTTAACCGGAAGTCAGTCATTTCGAATCTCCTGGCAGGAAGTCAGCCATTTCGAATTCTGTCTGGGCAAGTTGATGACATCATAGCGGATGTTCAGCCATTTTGAATCTGTCTGGGTAAGAAGGTGACATCATAGCGGAAGTGAGGCATCTTTTCAATCGGCCTGGGCAGGTTTTCAATCGGAAGTTAGATATAAGCGCTCTGATTGGTCAATTTTAATCACGTGACCTCGCTGTGATTGGTCAATTTATAAGCCACGTGACCCGGTACTTATTAGCCTCTATGGGTTTAATAACATGGGTTAATGGGCAATAAATGTCTCATTAACATTGATGGATGGTTTATCATGAATTTATAATCTAGCTTCAGCCCGCACTTACGGTACAATCCTAGCAATTTGATGAGAAGGTTGACAGCTGTAAGTCGTAAAAAAGGAATAATCAAACTCATAAACCCAACTTCGATTACCGAGTTCGAAACGGCCGTTAAGCAGTCCCAGTATATATAAAGACAGATTAACTTATCTGTTACAACATTAAATGCTTAATTACTAACGAGTATTGTATTGTATTGTATTGTAGTAACGCTTAGTTATAGCAGATACATGTAGTAGAATGAATAAAACTCAGAGGGTCAAGTCATGATTTCACTAGAATTCGTGACAGAAAAGTATATGATTATCACTGATTAAACATATCATTGATATTAATATACTCTGATTTACAAGTAGGAATTAGACATAGGATGCATTTCAAACCTTCAGATTATTGCTCTGGTAAGTACTTTATTGATTTTAGTTTGATCAGATAAAGCTTCTCTGCACATGTGCAACAGGATGTTATGACCAGGAGATCAGCCCTGTTTGGGCATACTCTATTATCTTTTAAATTCTCTTATAAACTCTGCCTAGACACGTTAAAATAATCTTAATTCACAATTTAATATTTAAGACATATTTCATTTGCTCGCTTCAGGAAAGTGGACTCGTCCAGTACACACGGTCAGTATTGTAAATTTATATGACTTATTTTTAAGGTATCAGGCCAAAATGAAAGAGTTTAACCTGTTTCACCTTTCCAACTATTTGGACTGATCCTACATTATAAATATCTCGGAACAAAATAATAGTGTTCTTTTACAGTTGAAGTTTGACAATACCGGATCTAAGAATATAGAGAGAATAATATTTCAATAATATTTGGATATAAATATTATATACGAAGATTGGTGAAACAAAATTCATAATCAACAGACACAGAAGGAATATCATTCATTTTGAAATAAATGGTAGGTATGGGGGCAAATCCAATGTTTAAAGTATAATACATAGAAATATCAACGAATAAAGTAAAATATACTATTATTATGTCAAGATAAAGTATTTACATACATGATACATTACAATCGTACTTGTGTTATTGTAAATTAAACTTTTACAGTTACAGGATCAAGATGCCTGCTGCACATACAAGTTACAAATGTCAGTATTGCGACAAGGAATATCGCCATTTAACACATTTATCAAGACATAGAAGGACTGAACACGCTCAGCAAAAGTCATCATATCAGTGTGATTCATGTCAAAAATCATTTACATACAGTCATGACCTTAAACGTCACAAGAAAATACACGAAAGGTCCAATTATGAATGCGGAATATGTAGTAGGAAATTTAACAGAAAAGACAACTTAAAAAATCATATGGAGACACACGATGTCAATCAGTATGGAGCAGGAGTGGATACATCGTCAAAAGGTAACTTAGATACTGAACCAATTATACAAGTGCCATCTACATCATACGGTGATTCGACTCAAAACGTCAACTCAAACGAGGATGAGCCAATGGAGACAGAAACTTCAAATACGTCAGAAGATGAAATGTGTGACTTTGACGATGAAGCATTGAAGGGAACACTACTTGTTAAAAACATCAATGCGAATGGACTCTCTAGATTTGATCCTTTGCGTTTTCTAAAGGAAAAAGAGGATAAAGTTAAATCAATATTACAAAAACAAATGAAGAAGAAGGGTGGCATAAAATGGTATGCTTCCATTATGGTTCAATTTAAAAAGCAAAAGATGGAAGAGACTGAATTAGCATGGCCTCATTTCAGAGGTCATTGTCAAATAGCCTTAAAACGAGGGGACCTTGACGAATCCTGGAAAGATAGTGTCAAGAAAATATATGATTCTTTCATTTCCTACCAGAGGGAGGGTAGTTCATGGATATTAGACTTTGTCATTCATCTGCGTCTTCATATAGCACAATGGAAACCCCTGAGAGGTAGTAGCTATATTCCAACACCAGTCCGATTAAGGAATAAACGTGCCATAGTCAATGTACAGAATAGAGATAAGATGTGTTTCCTGTGGGCTATTTTATCAGCGCTTCACCCTAAACAAGAGCATGCATCTCGCGTTCAAAAGTATAAACAATATCAATCAAGTTTGGACATGACAGGAATAGAATATCCAGTGAAAATTGGCGACATCCCTACATTTGAGAGAAACAATAATATCTCTATTAATCTGTTTGGTTATGATGGGACAACATTTCCAATTCATATCACTTCGAACCGTTTTGACAAGCATGTGGATCTACTTTTGTTATCGAACCAGAGACAGTCTCACTATTGTTGGATTAAGGACTTAAATAGACTATTGTATGAAACCGCTCCTGGCAATAGAAAACGTCATTTTTGCCCCTATTGTCTACATGGATTCACCAAAGCTTCTTTACTGGAGTCTCACATTGACTATTGTCAAATACACGGACCACAGAAGATAGAAATGCCATCAGAAGAAGATAAATGGCTTTATTACAACAACATAGAGAAACAACTTAAGGCACCATGGATTGTATATTCTGACTTTGAGGCCGCCACTGAGAAAGTCCAAGGTTGTCAACCCAACCCAAGTCATTCGAATACTCAAAAGATGACTAAACACAACCCATCGGGGTTTGCCTACAAAGTAGTCGGACCCACTGAAGACCTTACAAAACCAACGGTTGTGTATAGTGGTGAAGATGTGACAGACACCTTTATTGAACATATGGTTAAAGTGCAAGATAGGATCGACCAATGGTACAGGCATGAACAAAAGCCTCTCAGAATGCAACCCGGGGATTTGAATTCTTTTAACAATGCTGTGAACTGCCACATCTGTAAAAAACCAATGGGCGATGATAGAGTGAGGGACCACGATCATGTGACAGGTGGGATACTTTATATTACAAATGCTCCATTTCATAGTTTTATACATTTAGTTTGATGATAACCAACATTTTCATTCTAAATCATTGTTTCCAGGTCGCTTCAGAGGAGCTGTACATAGTACATGTAACGTCAATTTCCGGTTCAGAGGCAAAATTCCAGTTGTCTTCCATAATCTAAAGGTATGATATACACTGCCAAAATAACTCCATGCTAAATCAGCGCTAATCTTTTTTCGCGCTAATTTAGCGCCGATTTGGTACAGAATTGGTACAAATAATGTTTGTGTGGAATTAGCGCTAATAAATCAGTACCAAATCAGTACAAACCTCAGTTAGTGCGAAATCAGCACTAACTTAGCAGTGCTAATTTAGTGCTAAGTTAGTGCTGATTTAGCACTAACAAAACTTATATTTTTTTGACTATTATTACAGTATTATTGATTGATTTAAGCAATATTGATATTACTTATTTAGAGTTTGAAATATTTTATTATATAATAACATTTATTATTGTGATTTCTTCATTGAGTTTGACATCTTAGGGAAATCCCTGGGAAATCCCCTTGAACTTTTGACCTATGACGTCACACATTCTATGACTCATACAGGAAGTTTGAGAAGCCACATATTTTAAATTTTGATTTCTGTGCCAGTCTCTGCCATCTGTCTGCAAATTTCACTTGTAAGTATATATTTGATTGTTATGTTATAAATAAATGAGCATATGTTAGGTGCACCTATTATGTAGAAGACTTTCAAATACCAGATAGGCTCTGTGGGATAGGCTAGGGTGAAATTCAAAGATAAAAATGAATTCAGGAGGAATTGAAAAAAAATTTCAAAGTCACTGAAAGTCTTGTCTTAAAAGTCCAAGGCATAGGCTAGTTCTTTGGAGTTTTTAAAAAAATATATTTATAATCTGCAATGCACAAAGTCTTCTGAATGAAGCCAGACATTGGCCAAAATCCTGGCCAAAATGTAATTTCTGAATGATTTCAGCCTAAAAGATCATTTTCTTTTATCTTTTATCGGCAATGCATTTCTAGGCTACCTTTTTATTTTATAGACTTGATGTTGGCATTGGTCAGGTGTTGGTATATCATGAGGAGTGAAGGCAGTGAAGAATACAATAATAACATAATCAATGGATGGATGGCCATGTATCAGCAATGTGCAACCGGGAATGCAACATACTTAAAGCTATTTAGGCTAGGTGCGTAGAGTAAACGTTTTAAGAAATCTAATAATAATTTATTTTGCTTATTCAGCGTATCGTTCGAATCGTGCCCCCATGGCATATCACCATGTTCATTTCATATCACCATGTTCCCATGTTATATCACCATGTTCATTTCATATCACCATGCTCCCATGTTACATCACCATGTTCATGTCATATCACCATGCTCCCATGTTATAGGCCTATCACCATGTTCATTTCATCTCACCAAGCTCCCATGTTATATCACCATGTTCATGTCATATCACCATGCTCCCATGTTATATCACCATGTTCCCATGTTATAACACCATGTTCATTTCATATTACCTACTCCCATGTTATATCACCATGTTTGTTTTGTATCATATCAACATGCCCCAATGTTATATCACCATTCATTTCATCATGCTACCATGTTCATAACCTTATTCATGACCTCATGTCATATCACCAATTCAACAATTAATAGCCTATGCTTTCTCACAGGGCAATAATGAAATTGTAAATACGTCAACCCTAACTCTGTAACTATGACAAAATAATCTAGCGAATGCAAACTGAATTCTTTGTTCAAAGATATTATTTCGATCTTAAATTTACATTAACTATTACGGTAAGCAAATCTGCGATTATGTTCATAGAAAACTATATTTTCAGGTAACTGTTATCAGATATAACAACAAAAAGCTTGTGGGGGTGGAGCAAAAACCCAAAAGGATGGTTAAACTACTGAACTATGAACAACTTTCACGAGGTATGTATTGATTTATCAAATTAATTGATTAATTCAGAATTAATTCAGATTGCCTAAAGATGCTAGATGCTAAACAATGATAGCTCTGCATGTTCTCTTGATGTCTCATAAATTGGATCCTTAATAATATTGCACCACCGCTATTTAGGAAATGTAAATGTTATACATAGAAAATATACATATATGTACTTAGTAGGCTGCAATCACGATCATGGATTAATTGGTTTAACTTATGAATATGCATGTTTAATGCAAATGTGATGAAGCCTCAAATTATAGTTTCTTTTTTATCATTTCAGGTATAACGATTTTACATCAGGGGAACTAAATCGGCGAATAAGAAGGCACAATGACAGGGCGTTAGCTTAAGGAATGACAAAAACAATTATGGACTAAACACATCCCTACAACTTTGAGCTGATACCCTTGTAAAGGCAATGACATTTTCCAGTTGTATGTAATTGGGAGTTAGGGTCATCATAATGTATATACAGAACGACAGTTTTTGTACATTGTGTAAATAGTGAATCTTTTGTAATTTACTGTTATTTACTGTTACTGTGGTAAATCTTCAATCTGAAGGAAATAAAACAATACGATACTCCTATGATATGATGAATAAAGTTATAATTTGGTATTATATATAACAAGATAATGCATTATGTTTTTAATGGTATTATAGCTGGGATACTTGTTTGGTTATAATATTAATAACTGAAGAAAAACCAAGATATATATATATCAAAATCATGTGATATCATAACCCTTAAAAATCCTTACCCTTGATGGTCTAATTAAAAACAAGATCTTGATAAAAATGTCAATTTAATACATTTTTATCGATTCAATATACAAAAATTCATCCCCGATTATTTTTAAAAGTTGGTACAAAATTCATACAAATTTAGCACTAATTCCACGCTAATTCGGTGCAAAGTCATCACTAAGGTTAGTACTGAGTTAGCGCTGAGTTAGTGCGAATTTTGCACCTGCCGTACAGCTCGATTGGTACTAAATCAGTACTGACAATTTAGCGCTAATTCCACACTAAATTAGTACTAACTCCACACTGATAATTTGATTGCGGATTGGGGGTGTACTCATAAATCACTGATATATATTAATATCGCTAACATGTTAAATCATTGTGGGATTACGCATATTTAGTATGTTAAACTTGAATATTAATTGAATATACACGAACAAAATATTCTTTGTTTTTACAGAACTATGATGCACACCAAATAATGAAGAGTATAGGCCAGTACCAACATGGTAAGCTGAAGGTTATACCAACAAACATGGAGAAATATATTTCATTTTCAATGGGATCGATGGATTTTATTGATTCATATCAATTTCTTGGCACATCTCTCGAAAAGCTGACTCAAAATCTAGCTCAGGAAGGATCAGAAAAGTTTCAACATTTATCAAGTGAATGCTCCCTAGAAGATATTGATCTTCTTTTGCGAAAGGGAGTTTTCCCATATTCATGGTTCGATACGTCAGAGAAATTCATGTGTCATGAACTCCCACCCCAACATGATTTTTTCAATGATTTAACAGATGAAATGTTAACTGATGCTGACTATAAACATGCGCAGAATGTTTGGCAACGTTTCAATATGAAAACATTTGAAGAATATCACAATTTATATCTGAAAACAGATGTTCTGCTACTGGCTGATGTCTTTGAAAACTTCCGAACTCTCTCAATGAATCTTTATGACCTTGATCCTGCTCATTTCTACACTGCTCCTGGATTAGCGTGGAATGCCGCACTAAAGTACACAGGGGTGAGGTTAGAATTATTCACTGATCCAGATATGCATCTGTTTATTGAGGCTGGGCTCCGAGGTGGTATAGCCATGATATCCCATCGATATGCTAAAGCCAACAACCCGTATATGTCCGACTATTCTCCAGATGAGCCAAAATCGTATATATCATATGTCGATGCAAACAATCTGTATGGTTGGGCCATGAGTAAACCTTTGCCAACACATGGATTTAGATGGTTGGGTGAAGATGAAATCAACGACCTAGATATAAACAACATTGCAGAGGATGCAGAGGATGGATACTTTCTTGAAGTGGATTTGGAATATCCTCAAAATCTGCATGATATCCATTCAGACTATCCATTGGCCCCTGAATCGTGTTGTTTAGACAATGACCTAATCTCTCCATTCTGTAAACATCTGGCTGAAGACCTAGAGCTGAATTGTAATACAACGAAGAAGTTGATTCCCAATCTGAGCAACAAAGAAAAATATGTTGTGCACTACAGAAACCTTCAACAATATATGGGGTATGGCTTAAAACTCAAGAAAATACATCGTGCGATAACCTTCAAACAGTCAAGATGGTTGAAATCATATATCGATCTCAATACAGAAAGAAGAAAGCTGGCAAAGAATGCGTTTGAAAAGGATTTGTTCAAGTTAATGAACAACAGGTGAGATGCAACTCTATAGTTATGTCATATAAATTATTTAAGTTATTAAATCGACATCCTCAATTCATATTAATCTTATTAATTGAGAATCGTATCTGTTTTCAGTGTCTTTGGCAAAACCTGTGAAAATTTACGCCGACGACGGAGACAGATTGAGCTTGTTCATAAAGATAAAAGACTCCGGAAATTAGTTTGCAAACCGAGCTTTTATGCCTTCAACATATTCAATGAAGATCTGGCCGCTGTTGAACTGAGGAAGACTAAGCTCTACCTTAATCGCCCAATATATTGTGGCTTCACCATTCTTGATGTCAGCAAGACACTGATGTACAATTACCACTATGATCATATTGTTCCGACATATGGAGACGATGCAACTCTTCTTTTCACAGATACTGACAGGTATTTATAATGTTTCAAAAATGATTTACATATTATAATAATATTGTTGTGTTTATATCATTAGTATAACTATTTTATCACTAATAAAGTAGTATTATGTGTTTATATTTTATATTTCAGCCTGTGTTATCACATATACACAGATGACATTTATGCAGATATGGGTCAGCAAAAGGATCTTTATGATACATCTGACTTTCCGAAGGACCACCCATTATTCTCTTTAGATAACAAGAAGGTCATCGGGAAGTTTAAAGATGAAACCGCGGGAATACCTCCATCTGAATTTGTTGGTTTAAAACCAAAGATGTATTCTCTGTTAGTGGCTGGTGAAGCCAAGAAAACTGCGAAGGGGGTTAATAGAGCAGTTATCAAGAACACCATCACTCATGACGACTATAGAGAGGCAGTGCTAGATCATAAGCTATCTATGGGATGTATGAAGCAATTCAGGTCTTTCAAACATGAGATATACATGTTAAAGATCAATAAAATTACTCTTAATCCATATGATGACAAGAGGTATGTGCTAGATGACGGGATCAGGACTTTGGCACATGGTCATTATAAGATAAGCAAGTAAGTACTACCTCCCTCCTCCTTACCTCCCTCCGCTTCCTCCCACATCCTCCCTAACTCCTCTTTATCCCCTCCCTACCTCCTCCCTACTCCCTACCTCCTCCCTACTCCCTCCCTACTTCCTCCTTACCTCCTCCCGCTTCCTCCTTACCTCCTCCCACCTCCTCCCGCTCCTCCCTACCTCATCATTACCTCCTCCTTACCTCCTCCAACCTCTTCCTTACCTCCTCCCACCTCCTCCCTACCTCATACCTCCTCCTACTTCCTCCCAACCTCCTATTGCCTCTTCTCCATCTTCCAAACCCCCTCCCCTCCCTTTACTTTAATATACAATAGTTTATAATGTCATCAATGCCTGTTTATGTTTACAATTGATCTTAATTGACACATTTTGAACCAATCCAAATACTGCACATTAGAATATTCTTATATATTTTAAGTTGTCCATGTTTTGAGTCATTTTACTGATAGATCTTGAACAGACAACATGTCTTTCAATTGTTCTGAGTGTAGTGTGAATTTTACGAGAGGTGATAACCTATCACGGCATATGAATAAGTTTCATGGAGAAAATATACATCAATCGGATGTTATGCTGTAACATCCGTTTACTATGATAGCAGGTATAGGTATAGTCTGATAGATGTATAAATACACAAATATAGAAAAAGAGCTTGCTAATGTATTAAAATATATTTTTGTTGTATTTTTAGCCGGGCCAACATCGTCGGGGAAGACCTGGCTTATGAAGCACTTGATTCAAAATGTTGAACGGTATATATCCCCAATTCCGAGAAGAATCATCTGGTGTTATGGTCAATGGCAGCCTGCCTACGAAGAGCTAAGAAAAAACCCACGTTTGGAATTTGTGAAGGGAATACCAGAGGATATTGATGATTCAAGATACCTTGATACTTCGGTTCCTACTTTGATACTTCTCGATGATCTTATGAATGAAGCAACAAATGATCAACGGATATGTGATCTCTATAGCAAAGGCAGTCACCATCGAAATCTGTCTGTGATATGCCTGCTCCAGAATATGTATCACCAAGGGAAAATGAATAGATCGATGAGCTTAAACTCTCACTATATGATACTATTCAATAACCCGAGAGATCGCCAACAGGTGGCATTCTTATCGAGGCAGATGTACCCCGGAAATGGAAACAAGTTGGTCAGAGCATATACCAACGCAACTAGTCAACCCTATGGTTACCTGCTTCTTGATCTGAAGCAAGAAACCCCAGAACACAGCAGATTGAAACCAAATGCCTTTACAAAAAGTGAAGTAGAATTAGAAAGTCATCAAGGTTCCCGCAACTACAAAGAACCAATGAATGATTCAAAGCACTTACTTGAAGGACAGGGTATTTCAGAAGTCGGATATCCGACGACGACATTTATAAATAGTAGTGATGTTAAGACTTACCCTTACTTGGAGCGTGAAGTTCGAGAAGACAACATGGTATCCTGTGATGACTGTGGTTTAGTATTTGAAAGCATTCATGACTTACAGAGGCATATAAAAAATTGGTGTCAAGATCAGGCACCACTACCCAAGAGGATGAGGACCCAATCTACCCGAAATATGGAGGAGAAGATTCCTCAAGACAAAGACAATGACGTTGATGACGATGATGGTGATTTGAAAGCAAATGAAACATTTGCATTCTTAAAGAAGTGGTCTATAAGACAGAATGAGGAAGACCACAGACGTAAAGTGGATGAGTATATGGATAGAGGGATGGATAAGACAGAGGCCGTAGAAAAGGCAGATAATAAACTATTATCGAAGTATAAGGAAGAATTTATGAAAGGATATAAACATTTCGTCAAGCTAACAGTTGATGTAAAAGACAATGCGTTACACAGAAATATAATTGATTCGATAAATAATATGATGAGAAGGGGTGTCTCTGTGAACTTAGCCGTTAGGAAAACACTTTTAAAAAACAAACACAAGTTTGAGGAGGTCTTTATAGAGGATACAGACCAGGAAAGTAGCTCTGAGGAAGAACAGAGTGAATCCGAAAACGAGGCTGTTGAATCAAGCACTGAGTGATAAATATTAGTTATTTTAAGAGAGATAATCATTAAGGAGTCAGATTCCGACAGTGTAAGATGGCATATCAAGACTATTTAAAGAAATTATACTTTGACAGTCGAAATTCTGGAGCCTTTGCTGGACCAGACAAACTCTATAGAGCTGTGCTAAATGATGGGAAATACCAGCTGTCCCGTTATCAGATAAAGAAATGGTTGGACAATCAAGAAGCTTATGGCCTACAGAGACCTTATAAGAGACAATTTACTCGGAACAAAGTATATGTTTCACATATTGATGAACAATGGGATGCTGATCTCATGGATATGTCTACTTGGTCAACAGAGAATGACAATACGAAGTTTATCCTAGTCGTCATTGACATCATGTCCCGTTTTGCCTGGGTTAAGCCTCTACCTAACAAGACGGGTAAAGCTGTTGCAGAGGCCTTTGATGACATCTTCAAAGAAGGGCAGCGTCAACCAGATGTCATTAGAACGGATAAAGGTCAAGAATTTCGTGCGAGGGTCGTACAGACATTGCTGGCTCGATGGGAAGTACGCCATTTTGTTACGGAAAATACACCCAAAGCCAACTTTTCCGAGCGCCTTATAAAGACATTGAAGACGAAAATAATGAGGTTCATGACATATAAACAGAACAATAGATATATAGACAATTTGCAAAATTTTGTTAAAAGTTATAATGCCACCTGGCATAGGAGCATAAAGATGGCTCCTAAAAATGTATCTAAAAATGATGAACTGGCCATTTGGTGGCGGATGTTCTATCCCAAATCAGCTGCTGTTAAAACTAGGTCAAAATATATATTTAAATTTCCCATTGGAGCTTTGGTTAGAAGTACCCAATCGAAACATATTTTTACAAGAGAATACAACGAGCATTGGACTGGTGAACTTTTTAAAGTAGCGCAACGTTTCATCAGACAGGGCCTTCCATTGTATCGTTTAAAAGATTTTCAAAATGAAGACATTAGGGGTACTTTTTACCAAGCAGAGCTCCAGAGGGTACAAGCAAATGAAGATGATATTTGGAAGGTGGAAAAGATCCTAAAAACCCGAACAAGAAAGGGTCAAAAGGAACATTTAGTGCGTTGGCAATATTGGCCTAAAAAGTTTGACTCGTGGGTCAAGGACTCTGATATAACATTATTGTAAATATTGTATAGAAATGTAATTATGATGTATATAATGCTGTATTATATGTAAATAAAATGTTATGTGTGTTGAAAGAATTCGTGTTAAGTTCATAAGTGATAGTAGAGAGAGAGGTGAAGTTGTTATATGATAACCATCCCCCATTTCTCATTGAGATAGTGTACCTAACATAAATATGGTCAAAAGTTAAAAAATTAGAATCTATAAATTCCCCAACTTTAACTAAAGATTCCTGAAAATAGATGTTTCAAGAGCAATTGCGTGATCTTGCATAATGTATTCATGAAACGAGTGAGACAAATGCCATCGTTATCCTTATTCATATGATATAAGGCTATCAATATGGCTACTTTTACGTTTCCTGCCAAAAATATGATCCACTTGCCCAGGTAAAGTTAAAATGGCTGAACTTCCTCTAGGAAATCATGAACCTGCCCAGACTGAATAAAAGATGGCTAACTTCCGTTTTAAAACCTGCCCAGACCGACTCAAAGATGCCTCACTTCCGCTATGATGTCACCTTCTTACCCAGACAGATTCAAAATGGCTGAACATCCGCTATAATGTCATCAACTTGCCCAGACAGAATTCAAAATGGCTGACTTCCTGCCAGGAGATTCGAAATGACTGACTTCCGGTTAAAATGGCTGACTTCCGGTCAAAATGGCTAACTTCCGGTTTTAGATGACCAGCCTAGTGACCAGCCTGGCCTCATGGGACCAAAAATCCTACTACTAACATACCATACTATTATATACTGGGCTTATTTTCAATAAAATACCCGTAGCAGACGTAGCTATACCAAGCATGGACCATGACATACCTGTATACTCCTTCTTATGTGTAGCAAGCGTAGTTGTATTTTGTACATACTTACGTTGTCAATTCTAATGTACGTTGTCTCAATGCTCGTACCTCAATTCACAGTTAACCCTAATGCAGGCAAAGTATTTTTCATCACGTTAACTTGGAAATTAGAGCGGGGGGTGTCAGATGCATGTCATATTGAAACTTAACAATTACAGTCAGTTTACACTTGACACAAGTTGCCGCTCCCTCATCGTCAGGTTATAATTATTGTGATTTGCACCTAGAACGCATCCGACACCTTGTAATTCAGTTATATTGCAAGTACGAAGCACGAATGTGGTATTTTTCTTGTACGATAAATAAAATTCCTCGCAAAAAGTCTGTAATGACTGCGGGTCATTCTTAAACGTTATTTCTAGAGTTGATTATGCAACCAAGTGGCTCGATGCAGTAATCGCTAGCACTGAGATTGGATTGAATAGTGTATTAAAATGCTAGTCAACGTGTTTGATAACTTTGATTGGACACTTTAGATATTTAGCTTATTAATTTTGTATATATATAGTGTTCACTGTCCATCCATTGAGACACAAGAGTGTGTTATTGTCTGTACGCGTGGATATAATTTATAAGTTTACACTCATCGTCAAAATCCTGTCTTTTTATACGTTTTAAACTTACAGTATATCTCAATTAAAACTTTCATAACATGTATTTCATGTATAATTCACTCGTCCGTGTTATGAACCACGTTAAAGGGTCTTATGTGTAGAAGAGCCACAAGAGCAATGTGCATGTATTGAGTTGGTAATGTACACATTACAACGATGCGACGGATATTACATTCGCAGTTATGCCTGAGTCACATTTGTACCGATCGACTTCTTGTGTCTTAATTGAACTTTTGTCATAGGTAATAAGACCCAAACTTGCGATTAAAATTTTGAAGTGAGATACGGACTCTTGGATTGACGCTAGCTTTTTTGGAAAATATTGATGGTAAACCCTGGGAGCCAATCCTCCTTGTGTCAAATGGGTACAATGGGAACAAGGACTCATATAGACACGGGGTACCATCGAATAATTTTGGCATTAAGTACTAGGTTGTTGTTCGCGTGTAAATATTACTACTTCAAATTCGCTACATTTATCAAATAAATATCAATTTTCCTTCATTATCAATAACAAACGTGTTTTAAGATTCAAAATCATAAGATTTTAGATGTTTTCAATCAAATTTGTCTTGAGAGATTTTTGGAGTATTTTTTCATGTTAAGTATGCTATTAAACCCACTGAATTTTATGCCATCTATCGACAGTCCCAGGCCCGTAGCCAGGGGGGGGGGGGGTTCGCTGGATTCGGGCGAACCCCCCCCCCCCTGGCCAAAAATTCTTTCAAAATCATGCAGTTTTTCACCATTTTGAGCACTTCTCAAGTGATTTTAGCCATATTTGGGCCAAAATTGTCAAATGTGAACCCCCCCTGGAATTTTTTGAAAAATGACCCCCCCCCCCTTGGCAAATCCTGGCTACGGGCCTGAGTCCTGAAGGCCATTCATGAAGTACATATACTACTAAAATAAGACATCTATACATCTATTTAGGGTCCCAGGATGTATTGCCCCCTGGACCATATATTCAAGGAGACTCCATTTACTCAGACACAGGTGTAAAGGTATTTCTGGTCCTACCGAAATATGGTGCATAGCACAACATTTAACATTTGTGTTCTTCAAATAAGCTAAATGTACATTTCTAAATATAGTTATAATTATACCAAAGAAGAAATATATATGAAATCGTCAAGGTTGAGTGTGTACTATGGTTGAGTTTAATTGACCAAGTAAAGGGTTGAGTTAACTGAGGGCCGAGTTTACTAGCTAAGGTCTGGGTTGAATTTATCTCTACAAAAAAAGTAACTAATTTACATTTAATCCTAAACATAACTTTAATCAAAACACCAAGAAACATCGTTTATTTATAAGCCTTAATATACCACGTGATACAACATCAGTTTTATCTGATGCATGTAATCCATGCATAAACCTCAATTTCATTCATTTTCACATTTGTGTATACCCGTACCTAGGTGAATCTTTTCTGAAGTTAATGCATCTATCAAATATACACATTTATAAACGTATGATCAAATATACACTCCCCTCCAAAAGTTTGGCAACTTTAGCACCCCCCTCCCCCCCCCCCCCATTGAACTACGTGTTGAAGCCGTTTATATTTGAATTCTTATTTACACAACCTGTTTATTTGTATGTTGGTTCTTTCAAGATTCCTGTTTGCAATATGCAATATAAAACAATCAATAATGCAATGCAATATAAAACAATCAATAATGCAATTGCAATATAAAACAATCAATAATGCAATGCAATATAAAACAATCAAAGTGGAACACTGGATTTTCAAACATTGGAATAACCTTGAAACACCTTCTACAGTGAGATATTCTAGGGTACTTAATTACGTTTTTATATAAATCTGAACAAAATGGCACAGTTCAATAATGAGGGAATCAGGATTAGTTCTTGTGTTTAACTCTTGGCTCATCTCAGTCATCACGGACAACAAACGACTTTCCTCTTTCTTTGTCCTCGCCTTTTCATGGTCCCCTTTTGGACTATAAAATGAAACATGTATTGATTGTAGACATCTGCAATCATTAACATCATAAAAATGATTGATTAGCTATAGTTTTAATTTGTATAATTTAGCGGGATGCAACTCTATAAATTGGCAATTGAACTAGTTATATATTTGAATATGATTTAATATAATTAGCATTATTCATTATGATTTGAAATGCTTTAATATGATTTATACGAGGGTCGATCATAAAGTTCTCAAAATATCTTCTTTATATTTCAATATTATCTTTTGAAAGCTTCACAGAATGTACATCATGGAATGTTTTGTTGTTATTTAGAATACCAGAAACATTAGATTAGAAATGGTTGCCATAGTAAGTTCAAAATCAATGTACCTGGGGCAAATAAAAACTAGCTACAATAGGACCCATTTATCATGTTTGAATGTATATCAATAAGTTGTCAAATAAGCTATCAAACACATCAAATTGTCAAATACTATGTGCTCTTGACTGTTTTGAACTATTAGAATGATCATATGAATTGTATATGATCTCATAATGGATATTTGTTATGCTTCATCAGAAGTGACTGTTATACCCTATGGCTGTTTTGTCAAAAATCACGAAGAAAATTGATTTTGTCCCTTTAGTTATTAATGTGTTCAGTGTGTTATTTTGTTGATGATATCTTAGCAATTTATTTGGGGAAAGCCGAATGTTTGGTTTAAACACAATAAAATCTTCACTCTTAATTGCAATTGATTAATTATTAGCAGATGGGATAATTGATCAAGTGAGAAAGCACAAGTCTAATAAACCATTGAACAACATACCTTCTTTATGAGTCTCCTCATCACCCTGGCTGTCTTCTGTAGCAGATTGGGGATCATTAAGAATGCTCTGACTCGGCTCGTCTGTCGCCTCTTGGTCACATTGTCCGCCTTCATTTGAAACTATAATATATAATAAGCGTGAAGTTGAAGAAAGGAAAAACACATGCTCATACAATGTGCTGTTCTGTATTCACAAAATGTTTGTCCCAATTTCCATTTTCCCCTTCATTTGCTGAATTTTTATTTGATTTTATTATTGTAACGTGATGTTAGTTTACCTACATGTGTCTGTTTCAAGTTTTTTGTGGATATATGATTTCAATATCAAAATACAATTACTCTCACTCTGATCAAGTAAAGAAACTCAATTACACCTCTAAATGTAAATTATCTATTAACACAAATAAACAGAATCAAAACTATAGACTATACCAACAAATGTAATACCCGAAGCACACAATGGGCACTATCAATCACATTAAAGTTATATTTGGCTTCCGGTTTTGATTTCCATAATCATTTAGTTATTTTGATACTCAAACTATGGCCGGAATTCGCTTGCAAATCGTAGATATTGACCTTCAGTCACAAATCTTTAGATTTTATAGATCACAAAAAATTGTTAAAACTTGTGACAAAAATAGTACATTTGATTTAACATATACTATTACTGATCAAAGCCCCTGGCATGAGAAAAAATATTTTGCGTTTTTTGTATCAGTGACCGGCCTTCTTTGTATTGCATATATATCAGATAGATGGTGCTGACTGTGATGTATCATACCTGTTGGCCCTGTACCTGTTGCTGGATCGTTCAGAGCATCCTTAATGATCTCCAGTTGATCATTCTCTATTGCGTCCTCGAATATAAATATTCCCCGGCCGCTTACTCCTCCTCTGTACCTCCTTGGTTTCGCATATTCGCCATATCCTCCTATCTTTATTTCCTCCATTAGCTTTTCTTTGGATAAGCTTGTTTTAGCCAAGTATTGGTTGGCCACAAAGATGCCCGTTCTTCCCTTTGAAGAGCCCATCTGAACATAGTTGATTGCGACACCCTGAAATTAAACAATATATAATTAATTATGTTGTTCAGCTCTCAAAAGTTAATGGTATCTATGATGATGCTCAATCAGATGTCCTTTGTAACTAATATACCTTAAATCATACAACAATATTTGTGGAGAGAACATATATAACATATTGCGAAGTTTACAAAAAGAACTATTTTGATGCATATCGTTTGTGTTGGATATTTTTTTTAATATCCAAAGGTGTATGTGAGTGTATTCTAATTTGGACCAACTAATCAATAGACCCTTAATGTCCCCCGCAATGAAAACCCTACAATGAAATAATAGCACGATCAATTGATAGAACGACCTACTGCAGGAGAGAGCGGGGTAAGATGGAACGCAAGGTGAGACGGAACGTTGGATTTTTATTGAATACTTGTTTAAAAGAGGTTACTGAAGTAAACTTTTTTTGAAAATACATCAAGTGATCTTTCTGTTCAACCACAATTTCTTGTCGGCTTCAACTAATACTTTAATAAAAAGCCAACGTTCCGTCTCACCCTGCGTTCCATATTACCCCGCCCTCCCCTACAAGACATACGTACGCGTTCATTCATGCATGTCTCAATGACATTCTCTAGAAATTTTTCCACAGTGCCCAGTTGTCTCTTGTGGAATGCCTGTATGTGGCGTCTATTTTTGTCCAAGTACACAACAATCATTTCCCTGACACCAACCTGTGTCATGGTGGACAATTGCATCAATATCTGGAAATTAATCAAATGAGAACATGTATCATTTAAAATAGCATATATTTTTTGAAAAAGTATATCAATGTTTTGACCAGTTGATTTGCTCGACTGAAAAACCAAGATTGTGTAAACAAAACGAATAATAATGCCAATCTGTTTGCTTAATACTGATTCTGTTAATCTATGAATAAGCAAAACTGAATTTACAGTCTCTTCAAATACAAATTGCAATAAAGATATAAAAACCATGAGAACGAATCTGTTATTTACATGTTACATGCTTACCACTAGAAAAGCAAAAAAAACGTATGAAGGCAATGCAACATGTATTTGATAAAATTTAAACAAGTAAGCATGAGTTGAACATTTATTAGAAAATTACGTTTCTGGTATACTTATTATTGGTGGAAAAGTATGCAATTAGTATTACCTCTTCTGTGTACGCAAATAGCAACGCATACATCAAATGAGACTCATCGAGAATGTCTGGAAACTTATCCTTTATCATTTTTAGGTACGTCACTTCTATTCTATTTGGTGTGGGCCTCGCCCGAATGAACATGCCCACTAACGCCGACAAGCCTCCGTGTTTCACAGTTTGGTACATTACTTTGTGGTACCCTATCTCCTGGCTTGACCCTTGTATACTGTCCCCTGAGAAGCATATATACACGCATCTTCTTTGAATCCTAAAATCGAGCATCAACATTTGTAAATGAATTGTTGTACACATATAAAAAACTTTTCTGAGAGGCACGCACGTTGACATCATACTTCGGGTCAAATAAACAAAAATGTAGTTTCATATATTATGCTCACATTGGACGTTTCAGATCGTCCTAATATTGTATATCAAAACTATTAAGTAGATGTTTTATGTAGTAGGTGTTCTATGTAGCAAAAATAGTTAGTTTGAAAAATAAATTAATGTAATAATCAGAACTCATTATATTTCTTTTGTAATTGTGTGAGCCCAGAATGTCGTTGTCTTCACAGATTAACAAAGTAGGTGTAATTAGGAGAAAAAATATGCTTGGTGTTATGAACAATAGAATTGATCAATGAAATATACATTTTTATACGAATAAGTACATATTTTTGCGAGAAGCCAAATTTCTATTAACGCTATACGCATAAACATAAGTCGTGGTTTCACTTTTGATCTATCTCTCTAGTTGCTATTATTATGTAGAGAACTGATAAAGTTGCAGGAAAGGAGGTCCTTCATCCTATATATTAGCATTTTTCATCAATTTTTTAACCTCTTATCTTATAAATTACTGCTTGGACATATGGGGAGATAGAATAATGTTATGTGTGAACTTTTGCATGATACACAATATTGTGTGCCATTCGAGTTGTAGACAGATTCACTTGCAACCAATTTAATTACGTTAAAATAAATCATGAAATTTCGTGACAATTGCAAGTGTTTAGCATGGAAGTCTATGGCTATGTGGCCCAACCAAAACAATGACCCTAAGATGAATGCTTCTATGAAAGTATTATATTCAATTCTTAAAGCCTGAAAGCTAATTAAATCAATTAGCTGACTTTTGATAGATGTCTCTGCAATTACAATGGTAATATGGCAAATATAAAGATGTCACTATGATTAAAGTAACACATAGACGATACATCTATAAAACCCCAAAAAGTAATAGATATGACTATATGTTAGATAAAAAGAGATTTAAAAAACATTGGGGGCCATAGATAAATAACTTTGCCACGACCGAGATTAAAACCACCAAATATGGGGTTGGAAGACCATAGCCTTAATCATAATCCACTAGATCAAGTTGAGATGAACTGGTAATTTCTAAGCTATCTCACCTTCCGGGCTACGCCAACTACGCTTGCTACACCAAAACATGAGTCTATAGGTATACACACACAGTGCCATGGTTCACCCTGGGTATAGCTACGTCTGCTACGGGTATTTTATTGAAACTAACCACATCATAGTATGTACTGTGTTGACTACGCCAACTACGCTTGCTACACCAAAATATGAGTGTATAGGTATACAGACACACTGCCATGGTTCACTGTGGGTATAGCTACGTCTGCTACGGGTATTTTATTGAAAATAACCACATGATAGTATGTTGACTACGCCAACTACGCTTGCTACACCAAAACATTGGTCTATAGGTATACATACACACTGGCATGGTCTACCCTAGGTATAGCTACGTCTGCTACGGGTATTTTATTGAAAATAACCACATGATAGTATGTTGACTACGCCAACTACGCTTGCTACACCAAAACATTGGTCTATAGGTATACATACACACTGGCATGGTCCACCCTAGGTATAGCTACGTCTGCTACGGGTATTTTATATGCAAATAACCACATGATAGTATGTTGACTACGCCAACTACGCTTGCTACACCAAAACATTGGTCTCTAGGTATACATACACACTGTCATGGTCCACCCTAGGTATAGCTACGTCTGCTACGGGTATTTTATTGAAAATAACCACATGATAGTATGTTGACTACGCCAACTACGCTTGCTACACCAAAACATTGGTCTATAGGTATACATACACACTGGCATGGTCCACCCTAGGTATAGCTACGTCTGCTACGGGTATTTTATTGAAAATAACCACATAATAGTATGTTGACTACGCCAACTACGCTTGCTACACCAAAACATTGGTCTATAGGTATACATACACACTCTCATGGTCCATCCTAGGTATAGCTACGTCTGCTACGGGCATTTTATTGAAAATAACCACATGAAAGTATGTTGACTACGCCAACTACGCTTGCTACACCAAAACATTGGTCTATAGGCATACATACACACTGTCATGTACTGCTACGTCTGCTACGGGCATTTATTTGAAGAAAAACAGTATGGTATGTTTACTACGCCAGCTACGCTTGCTACACGGAAACATGAGTCTGTAGGTATACTCACACACTGTCATGGTTCACCCTAGGCCTACGCCAACTACGCTTGCTTCACCAAAACATGATCAGGGTACATTACGTATGTACGCGTGATTTTACATGTTGGTTGCGCTTTCTACACATGTGCGAGCCTACCAAAGCCACATTTGTCTGCATGTTACAGAAATCATCACGAAATATGTTCACCTATCTAAGGGATTGTAACATGGGCATGTTATATTGATACATGTCAAGTAGGTGATCACCGCACACGTGCCGCCTAAAGCCTCATATGACTAGTGTCTTACATTTGTCTTATGACCTGCTTATCTTAAAGGGGTCATATGAAATATTTAAACATCAAGTGACATACACTCCCTCAATTATATGTTTACCAAACGAAAGTGCCCCTTTAAATCACTCGATAAACCTGTTGATATTTAGAATTTTGAAAAAACTGTCAAATTTGTCGTAAACTTTGTAATTATTGTAATTAAGGACAAAATTAAGATTCGGATATTGACACATAGGATTTGATCTGCTATCTAATGCCAAAACTTCAGGTTGCCAATCTAATGGAGGGGAGTGTAGCGTTTTATCTATTGAAATTGCTCTATCATTCTTCACAATATAAACAAACGAGAGGTAGAAACGTAGCAATACATTTTAATTCTGACAGTAAACCCGAAGACAATATACATCATGTATGGGATTCTGATAGCTTTATTTGTTATTAATGGCGTTGCAACTCAAGCGATCGTGCCGAAAATGCCACCAGGGTTTGTCTACCGCGTGAATGGTACCTCCGACAGCGCAAACGTTGAGGTGGATTTCTTCATAGATCTGATGTGCCCAGATTCAAAAGCCGCTTGGCCCGTGTTAACGACAGTGGCGGCATCTTACGGTTCCCTTCTAAGGCTGAATGTGCATTCGTTTCCATTGCCGTACCATAGGGTAACATGGCTAAGTAATAAGGTATGAAATATAAGGTCACTGTGGCTAGTCGATCAATGTGGATGCAGTCATGTATATGCAATGTTTCGTGGGTTCTTGCGTACATTATAGTGAATGGGGTCGTTGAAAAATTATGACAGAAAATCGAGGTAAGTGATCTCAGAGTTTCTACTTAACATATTGACTTGAAATCTTGCATACATATTCAATATACATAGTATGACAATGTGTGAAAATTTCAGCTAGCATATTCCTGTTATAGGGAAGATATTTGAACAACATTTTGTAAACGTCAACATATATGTATCAGATGGATTCAACTATGTATCATTTGGATTCAGAACGGTAACAAATGGATGCTATAATAAATTATGCTTTTATCATGATGATTTATTTACAGATGGACAACTGGCCAGATTTTCTTTGTATCCATTGTTCGGATAAACATTCCTTATTCAGTGAAGTAATTAGCCACACCATTACAATACACCCTCATGAATAATTGAAAATTAATAGACTTTATATAGACCCCTCAACTGGAAAATGCCAATACAGAAGGAAAAACTATGGTTTCATCCCTAATACTGTTAATTTGAAAAACGGGTCCATAACATGTAATGATGACAATGAAGATGTTGAAATTAGGTACGCCAATCAAGTGAATTCAGAGCCCAAGAACCATCAACCCACTGAAATACCCACAGATCAAGTTTCAGAGCCATTAACATTCCTTGAAAGTGACAATGAGCAGCCAACAGATGGACCATCTGTAAATCTTGGTGATTTTGTCAGCTCAGCTGAAAGAACCTACAGATTCCTTGAAACAAATGACCCAAATTCAAGAATTATATCATCTATCTACAATTTTTTGAAATCGTGGTAAGTGGAATCTTTCCAATTACCAATATAGGATTATTATTGTTTTTGGACACTGTGGACTATTTCACCGCTCCATGTGCCAAACAAGTAAGATACAGAAAGGAAACTAAATACTTTTGGTTCATGGGCTTTCGTCTGTTTCATGGGAAGTTTCTGAGGTAAGACTTCATTCATTTTTACTTTTAATTCTTATGATAATAAAATATAACTAGACTTTGGAAATTGAACAAGTTCAATTTCAGACTCCAGATCTAGACTTTTTTAAGCCCAGTCATCCAGAATAAGCCGAGTCATCCAGAATAAGCCGAGTCATCCAGAATAAGCCGAGTCATCCAGAATAAACTGAGTCATCCAGAAAAAGATGGATGGATGGATGGATGAAATAGGAAGGAGGGATAGGATAGAATAGGAAGGAACGATAGGATAGAATAGGAAAGGATGAGATAGAATAGAATAGAATAGCAAGGAATGATAGAATAGGAAGGAAAGGATAGGAAGGATAGATAAGAAGGATAGGATAGGATAACATGGGATAGGATAGGAAGGATAGGATAGAGTAGGAAAGAAGGATAGGATAGAATAGGAAGGAAAAGATATGAAGGAAAGATAGATAGAAGGAAGGATAAGATAGGAAGGATGGATGGAAGGATGGATGGATTTTTCAACATTTTCTTCACTTCTCTTGACTTTCTATCAGGATACCATAAGATCGATTTTTCTCGAAATTTCAAAACGCCATAACGTAAGTCGGATCGAAATTTGGTTTGCAGATTCAGATCCCTTAGAAAATTCTATCCTTAATTCATAACTTATACGTTAAATTTAGAGAAGTTTTTATTTTGACCTACTTTTCAGACAACATATCTCAAAAGTGGGTCAAAATATTTTCTGACAGCAAAAAGCTAACACTATAAGCACACTCTTGGCTACGTATATACCAAATTTCGAAGAATATAATTAAAGTGTAGTGTCAGAATCGAAAAAATGAGGAAAAGCTTTGAATTTGACCTAGATTTTGACCTAGGCCCTGGACTGGACTTGGACCTAGACTTGACTTGGACCTAGACAAACACTGGACTTGGACCTGGACTGGACCTTGACTTGAACCTGGAAATGGACTGGAAAGGTATTTTTTCAAATGATCAGATCGATTTTTTCTCGAAATTTCAAAGCGCCATAACTTCCGAACCGGAAGTCGGATTGAAATTTGGTTTGCAGATTTGGATTCCTGAGAAAATTCTATCCTTAATTCATAACTCATACGTTGAATTTGGAGAACTTTTTATTTTGACCTACTTTTCGGTCGCCATAAAGTGGGTCAAAATACTTTCTGACGGCAAAAGGCTAACACTATAAGCACAATCTTGGCTACATGTATACACCATTTCGAAGAATATAATTAAAGTGTAGTGTCAGAATCGCAAAAATAAGGAAAAGCTTTGAATTTGACCTAGATTTTGACCTAGGCATTTTGGTGTCCAAATTTGGTTTGCAGATTTGGATTCCTGAGAAAATTCTATCCTTAATTCATAACTCATACGTTGAATTTGGAGAACTTTTTATTTTGACCTACTTTTCGGTCGCCATATCTCAAAAGTGGGTCAAAATACTTTCTGACGGCAAAAGGCTAACACTATAAGCACACTCTTGGCTACATGTATACACCTTTTCGAAGAATATAATTAAAATGTAGTGTCAGAATCGCAAAAATAAGGAAAAGCTTTGAATTTGACCTAGATTTTGACCTAGGCATTTTGGTGTCCAAATTTTGAAGCTAGAAGGCTTTTGAGGTTCCATTCTTTTAAAAGCTTTCATTGTATTTAGCTGAACTCAGTCTATATTTCGTATTTTTCACTTTTTTCCCATTGACTTAACATGGGCACCAAATTTAGCGATTTTTGAGCTTTCAAAACACAATAACTTCCGAACCGGAAGTCCGATCCATATTTGGTTTGCAGATTCGGATTCCTGAGATCATTCTACACTTATTTCATAACTCATATGTTGAATTTGGAGAATTTTTTGTTCTGACCTACTTTCCGGACACCATATCTCAAAATCGGTAACAGTAATCAAAAATCTGATGGCATATTTATGAAAAAGCTGTTTCTAAGCTACATGATGAAAAAAAGACAAAGTTGTTTCGATAAATAACGACGAAGATAATAGACAGATTTAAGATTTGACCTAGTTCTTGACCTTTGACCTAGATAAAAAATTGACCCAATTTCCGAGAAACTAGATACTGGACCTAAATTGACCATGTACAGGACTTGACTCAATGTCTTCTAGTTAAGGAGAAAACGTGTGTAGAAGAATAAAGAAGAAGAAGAATACTGACAAAAGCTATAGACTCCAGATTTACATCTGGAGTCTAATAAAAATGGTCCTGATCAACACAGGCTTCGCTATAAGTATTGCAGTAGCACATTGGTGGAGGACGCCATGGTTCTTTACTTTGCGTTTTTAGTGCGCTTTTGCTATTGAAAAGGTTGCCGCATTCATCGCACATGTGGCGTGTTGGGGCAGTTTCCTCCACTGGCTGTACGACAACCAGATCCATCTACAAAATAGTTGTGATATATATTGAAAATAAAATCAAGATGTCCATCATCTTGAGTAAACATCAGATTATCGTCGGGCGTCAAATATTCACCATATACTACTGTAAAATTATATTATTGTTGAATTCTTGTCCCAACTCAAGTTTATATGTAACCATATTTGTTTCTTCCTGATGTATCCAATGAGAGCGTTTAAGAAATATATGTAAAATATTAAAAATACACACATTCGAAATGATTCAATTAAAACCAATTAGAACGTCTACTAATCCACATGATACATCATAATTAAATTGCTTTTTTAAAGTGGATATTTTATACCATAACCCCAAAAATATTATAAAATGCGTTGTATTTGTATTTTACTTCACACAGACATATTTGTGTTCGTGAAATAATTATATTACTTGAATGTTTTATTCCCCATTATAAGGTAAACCTATGGCAATTATACATGCCTTCTCACAGCTATGAGCGAGGTGATAAAACTGGTCGAGTGAACTCGTTTGAGTTATCTATTCGCTGTAAAAGTATCAGAGAATGTGTGTTTATAGCGTTGCTTTGGTTTGGTAAATCAATGAAGTATGATATACACGGATGAGTAAATGTAGATTATTTAAACAAAAGTGCAAATTTCTTCCATTGAAAAGTACAGAGGCGGGTACTCACGAAACATTACATGTGCCTGACTGCATCCACATAGATCGACTAGCCACAGTGTAAGGTATGAAATGTTAAACGAAACGTGTCATCTTGATTTATCTGATCTAGGTACGTCTGAAAGTGTAACAGTATGTTATTGTATGACAATATAGGGGCAAAGAAAAGCCTTGCTAACCATTATGACAAATACGAGGGATAAGCATAATTTTTTTAATATCCCTTTCGATTATTTCATTTTTCAATTTCTGATATACATATAATAGATATTTCATATCCATCGTCACAGTGAACTAGAAAATGTTTTCAAATATTTCAGGGATCATTTCTCCAACCCGGAGTACCTCCTTCAAACACACCAAAATCTCATACAACTGTCAACTGGTTTTGCTTCAAATGGATCGCCAAGATATTTGAGGTTCAAGAAAAATTCTATAATGAGCCTAGTTTTATGAAATCAGATTCTGAAATAATCGGGTATGTATTTTCTATAGTAAGGCTGCTACATTTTCTATTCTCATTTGTTAACATATCACGTGTACTTATCTCTCTCAGCCGTTATTGGTTGTTGCACCTCACGTGATGTGCAATCCTGTCAGCCATTGGTTTGATATGTCATGTGACCCTATGTCTGTCTGTTTGGATTGGTCTACAATGACATTATTAAAGTAAAATATGCACAAAGCAAGTTTATTCCCCCCCCCCCTGGGCAAAGAAGAGCTGGTCAGTGATTTATTGAGATTAACTTTTTATATTCAGCATGCATATTGAATTTATAACTTTGACTGATTATTTCTCTGATTGGGGTCGGAAGCCGGCAAGTTCATTTTATGTAATTTGACCTTTGTGCTTTATGGGTTTTGACCAAATGCTGATTATAAATTATATGCGATCTCAGACTAAACCTCTCCTATGCCACTTCTCTAGCCTCAGCTACTTGCAATAAAATATTCTTAACTACCAGAACCTGAGGCTCGGGAATAAAAAGTAATGAAAATGAGTTTCTTGTGCTCATCCGCCATTTGCTCATCTTTTACAGCCTTCTACGTGTGTAAGTATTACACATACTTATACGTATATAGTCTTGCTTTATTAGGGAGGTTAAGATTAGCGTAAAGATATACGTGTACCTATCCCTATCCGTATGTTTGTTATGGATGCGTATAGGTAATGCGTATTGCAAAATGAGTTAACGTAAAATCCTACGAAACCGTATGCTACAATTTATGATAAAAATGACATCCTAATTATATAGAATGAAAACCATGCGATGGCTTATATGGCATATACCTGTACATGTCACTTCAAAAAACTGTTATATACTTCAGAGAGAGTGTGGTGTAGCTACTGTAGTGGGGAGGGGTGGTGCTTGTGGGCCCGCTAATGGGGCAGTGACTTAAGGAGAAATGTTAAATTTCATGTCTAGCATGATCCAGCAATGAGAGTGACCAAATAGTAAAATTAAAACAATTAAAACCACGAGAAAATGGATGATTTAATACATTTTCAATAAGCAAACTGGTGATCATGAAGAATGTGTAAATTCAACAATTTCATACATCACCACATGGCATCGTTTATCGCATCAATGAATGTGTTCGTACCACTTAATTTCTATGCAGATCGAATGAGAAATGTTTGTTGTTACTATTTTAAAGTTTAATGAATGATATTTTATCTACAAATGACATAATTTGTTGGATAAAAACATACGTATTCGAATTACCTATTAGGCTAGAGGGAACTTGGACAAAAGGCCCTAAAATCAAAAGTTTATTGTACACTCTCCACAACGACATGTGTTTGGTACCAAATGAAAGCTAAGGTCCCATGTTTTCATGATTCACTTGTCCTAATATCAAATTGTGGTATAGCTTTTGTCTAAAACGCCTGTTTCCATAGTAACCACAAAGTTTATATCTTCGCCCATTTATAGGTAATTGCGTATCGCAAACCCTGGAACTTAGGTAAAATACCGCTTAGTGTAATAACAAACTACGTATAGGTATAGGTAAATGAGTTATTTACGCTAATCTTAAACTCCCTATTTACATATACACTGCGCATTACTAACTCAGTAACCAGTGGGCTTTTAAAACACTTTATAACGTGTTCCCCAGCCTCAGACAAGACCAGGTAAATGTGCGTCATCAGCAAATATTATAAGCTTTAGAAGAGAAGTTGCTTTCACAAAGCTTATGTAACTAAAAATAACTTGCAAACTTAAACATGCTTTTACAGTTTATCTTATGGGGTAAAGGCTTGTCACACATTTTGAGGAGAGTGTACATGGTACTGAGCATGCGTACTTCTTTATTTCAGTGAGTTGTCACAGGTGGCGGCATCTTTAGGAGTGAGTGCCGATTGGGTCACTAGATCTCTACACTCGGACGATACCCTAGAAAACAACGCACGTGTTGCTTGGAAGTATGGCTGTTCACGTAAGTATAGTATAATACTATTGTATGCCTTTGGCTAGATTGGCAAAAAGAGATAAGAAATGTGTATTATTTGAATAAATCATGTGTTTCATTAGCCGTCACCGAAAATAATATTTCCCATATAATAGGAAAATAGTTCGCATGATTTACTTTGTCCTGTATCCCATTCCTATGTCCTGTGTGTAGGAGGGTGTCATATAATATTAATTTTTAAGTTGGACCTGTAAAAATCTTCCAAAACCTATATTGCAACAACCAATCAAATATACCATTCCATTCTAAGCTTTTATTTGAAGGTGGAGTTGCCGGGACGCCTACATTCTTTGTCAATGGAGTGTTTGTCGATGCTGCTAGTTGGGACGAAGGGAAATGGCATAGCTTCATCGATGAACTCTTAAAACTTTGAATAACAGCACAAAGAGCTTATATATTTGTCCGTTTTGCATTGTACTCCGGGCAGTTACCTTTGAATCTTGTTATACAGTATGCGTGTATCGTATAGACTCTGGTTATATCTCTCATTTAAACGATTTGCCAAGGTGCTATAGAATAAATTATATATTTGGTGATATTCTTCAACATAGACCATACACATTTAATTACATAAGTTATGCATTATTTGATGAATTGATGACCTAGTTAAGAAATTAAAAAAACTACTACAAAATAAACAAAAAATACATTTCATATCCTTTATTTTTATATGTGAACGCTATGCCTAAGGTATGATCAGTTTTTCATCTATACGTTTTAAATCTAAGGTTTCTTTCATATGCAGTATGTACCTATGAAGAATAGTCTTTTTTCGGTTAAATCTCGATCAAATGTCCTGCAAGTATCCAATTTCCTCTTGTTGCTAACATAAATATTGTTATGGTTTGTATGCAAATACTGATGTCGTCATTTCAAACTATCGTGTCATATATTGTAACAACAGAATTGAATAGTGTTATCAAAATGATATGAAACTATAAATATATGATTATTGTATCGAATACAATTTTTGCTTTTTCTTAATATGGATGTTGATCTGTCAAAATGAAAATATGAGTAAAAATGTAAAAGACAGTTTGTATTTATCATGACTTATTGAACTTTGAGGAGAGGGGACATACCGTATTGAATTTCCACTCAGTGTAATTGGTCTTTGAAATGTAGTGGACATCGTAGTACGTGACAAGTTAATAAACATGGACACTCATCTTCATTTGAAAGCATATAAAGCACGTTGATGTGTATATATGTTTGTGTTGTTCCCTGTGTTATTAAAATAGTTCGAAAATTTATGTCTTTGATGATTTGATCAATATACAATAGTCATCTGTATTATGTTACACTCCCCTCCAGAAGTTTGACAACTGCAATTAAGTCTTCATTTGATAGCAAGTTAAGGCCTGTTAAAATTTGAATCTGTTTGTTTTGTTCCTTTTTTACGATAGTTTGGAAATGTATAAAAAAAATTGTGAGATTTTTCTAATCGCCAAACATAAACAGGCTTCAGACACACGATCCAGAATGAAACTTCCGGTTTCCAAACTTATTTAGAGGGGTGTACTTAGAAACAGGGAAGGTTGCCAAACTTATGGTAGGGTATTTAACAACCTATAGCTGAGACTCCACGCGATAAAGTATTTTCAAATCTCGTTTCTTTTCTTATATCCCTCATTTTAGCTTTATTCATTGTCTTATTCATATTGGAATGTAGAAATAAGTGCTAATAAGGTTTTCTAAAGTTAACTAATGCATACAATACACCACGTAAACAACATGGTGCACATGTTTTAACTAATGTCATGAAAGTTGAAAATAAGTTTTTTATGCAATTACACACCGTCAGAAACAAAATAGTATATTGGCAAAATGTTTGCCAATGAGTTCAGATGATAAATCAAACACAGGATTGATTACGTGATGCTTTAAAAATCAAGTTTATTAAAATGATGACAAATTGTGGCTATCGATTAGAGTTGGTTAAATAATGAAGCAGGGTGTTATAATAACGAATTACCCCAAAATTAAGCCAATTAGTATTCTCACATTCTTATGGAAATATTTAAAAAAATATTATAGAATATACATAGTACAAATTGATAGAATTATAGGACATAACCAATTTTTGTGAAAGTGCGGAACTAATTTATTTGGAGTTCTAAATAACACTTGTAAAAATGTCGAAAATATTTTCGTATAATATCAAAATTCAAAATCAGTATATCACGTATTGAATTATTCATCCGTATATCACGTATACAATGAGAACAAACTATTCCAAATATGAAACGGAATATTTTAAAAAGCGGTGGGCTCGCATCCAGATTAATTTGTAAAATGAGATGATCATACGATCATGACGCGCAGGCATCATCCGCCACCTCAAAAGACACCAATCATTTTTATTTTTCCTATAAAAATAATGTTAATTCACAGATATCTAGACATGACATACTGTATCCATTCAATCAAAACAAAAAACTCGATCCAATGCACATTCTATATTTTTCAATAGATGAATGGCATTTCATGGTATACGTAGACGAAGGTACTGTATACGACGAAAGGTATACGTAGAAACGTAAGTGGACTGGACTCAACCAGTGTTTAAATGCCGACGAAAATATGATACAAAGAAAATTCTAAAATGTGTGGTTATTATAGTACAACGAAGAAGTATTGTATATGTAAATGTGACTGATTTCAATTCTTTTATGAATAAAAAAGTAATAAAATGTGAACTTCCAGTTAAAACTTTATTATCTTTTTGAGTAAAGTAGCAAAAACCTTCATTATTCAATATTACTCCTAGACCATCGGATCTCGTGCCGTATCCGATGGCAGAGTAGCTTATCTTATGTATCGCCCTAACTATGGATAAACCATGATACAGGGTGACCCCAAACACTAAAATTTTGGAAAAACATCTCAATTATTATGGCATCCTCGTATTGTAAGATTTTTGTACGACTATGACAGAGATGGAATAATGAGATGCTTTATTGGATGCTCTATGCACAAAAGAAAATTCAGGAAGATCCAAGGAGGGTTATTCCAAAATTAGTGGGGTGCATTTTGGGTCACCCTGTATTACATGCATTCAAAATAAGAAGTCATTTTTACAGGTATGCATATCAAAACGAAATTTGGATGATATCGCCTTGAGGCATTTTTTCACATTTCACAAAAAGTCACTCGTAAATGTTAATTGGGTCGTATCGGCCACCATGAATCACTCGCACATTTTGTCAATATATTGAATGCCACTCAAATTGTCAACCAATACACCCTTGGTATATGTGTAGCTGAAGCATAAATTAAGCCTAGAATGTTTTCATCATGATCAACATTAACAAAAAGTACAAGAGTATTAGTATTTAGCTATCAGATTAGTAAGACTCAGCATCAAGCCATTGAATTCTCTTGAGTGGTAAACTTTCATCCTTCATGCCTTGTCTTTTTAGAAGTGCATTTTTGAAACTGTTTTGCGATTTTTTGTTTTGTAGATAATTTAGAATAACTTTCCAAATGCTCGAATCTCTACTGAGGGATTTCGTCACTGCACTTGGATCAATGCTAAAATCAGACACTGCCCTAGTGTCATATTGTTTGAATATATCGTTCAAGTCCGAAAGCACTATTTTCTCTGGCGTAGGAATATTGATATCATCGGTGCGCTGACTGCGTTTCCACATTCCAGTGTCGCCGACGCCGTTACAAGCTGCGTATCTCTTGAAGTTTTTCTCTAGGGCATGGTATGCGCCTTTGTCCACCTGCTTCAGTACATTTAACAAAAGTCGAACACTCCTGCCTGGAAATGGACACAAAAAGTCAAGAGAAGGAGAATCTAAACTTACGTTTAGTATTCAGAATAAGACTGAAGGAGCATTAAGGCAAAAAAATAGTGTCGAAACTGTATAGTTATAGTGCTGCTTTTCCCCTCTATTGGTGATGCATTATTCTAGTATTATTTCAGCAACTAAGTTTCGTTAACAACTATTGTTGCATTTGTTTAGTGTTGATGTTACATTGGCATAGTGTTTGGGTTACAGTTGCTTAGTGTTGATGTTGAAATTGTCTTAAGTTGGTGTTAGATTGGGCAAGTGTTGGTGCTACTTTTGCTTAGTGTCGTTGTAACATCTTTGCAGTGTTGGTGTTACACAGGGAGATATGATGATTACTCATGACAATTAGTACAAAATTGATACTAAATTAGCACTCTGGCAAAAGTGCACTCATGAGCACTCATATAACGAGTGCTAATTTAATACTTATTCATGATATGATATAATTCAATTCATTTAGTGCTGAAAAAAATCAATTTTATTAGTACTATTTTATCACTCATGATATGAGTGCCAATTAAGTGCTAAAAAATCAATGAAATTTCTGCTATTTTATCACCCACCATACGAGTACACATTTACTACTAAAACATGCAATAAATCAGTACTCATGTCATGAGTGCTCATTTAGTACTAATATTTGCTGAAATGAGTACTCAATTAGCGCTAAAATGCCATGAGTACTATTTTAGTACTCGACATATCTCTCTGTGTACTAATGTTTAGTGTTGGTGTTCTATATTGGTCTTTTGTTAACAACTGCCGTTACATTTTGTATTGTCAATGTTACATTGGTATAGTGCTGATGTTATATTGTCTAGTGTCGGTGCTACAATTGTCAAGGTTTAATGCTTCACCAAAGTTACACATTTTCAGTTGTCTTTGTAGTTGTTACCGATTGTTTAGTGTTTCTGTTATGGTTGTTAATTGTCGGTGTTACAATTGTTTAGAATTCGAATTACCTCAGCACTTCGATCTACCGCGATAAGAACATTACCTTACCATTAACTAACACGGGTAATGCTTGAATCAAATAATATTTAAGAAATAAACAGAAATATTCATTTGTATTGAATGCTGGTATATTTTCAATTATCGGGGCTCCGAATGCATTTGATAAATGGTAGTGTAAGTAATGCATACTTTGTTTTTAATATTATAAAACTCAAGTCACATTGCCCACGCTCTGTGGTTATGATCAAATGTACTGTAGTGAATGAATAACGAATAAATAAAACGATAATCAAACATAAAATACAGGTGGGGATCATTAGGGAAATGAATTCAGCCCAAGAGCAAACGGTCAGGAAATCAAATGTCATTTCGAAAAGGTAGCTTGAAGATTAATAAAAATGTTTCGAGCGATGCGCTCAAATCATCAAATTCTCTTTAGCAATTTGATATCACTACGCCTTCCACTCTACGGCTGGTAGATTAATATTTCGGTAGCAATTTGAATTACTCCGCGGAAAAATGTTCAACTCAAATAGCTAAAAGATACATTTCTCGCTGTCTATTTCACAAAATGTATAAATTTGGATGAGAATCGTTCGATATTCCAAAAATACAGTGCCGAAAAGAGAGGGTGGGTGATTTTACCAAAATGTCCTTTTCTGATCGCAGTCTATGAAGATATACTATTAGATATATACCAACGTGTGGGGAATCTATGAGCTGAAGAGGAAGATAAAGGCGCAGCACTGCAATGCAAAGGAGAATTCCCAGTGTAAAGACAAACTTAAATTCATGTAGAACCCCTCCATAAGTATGGAAACAAAACGTCTCATTTGGATTACATGTTAAATGCCATTTTATGTCCTCAAATTTTCAACTGAATGTTTTTCAAGAAAAAAGTAAAATTAAGACATTAGTACGAACATGCTATCCACCGAGAAGTTCATGTTTCCAATCTTTTGGAGGAGTTTATTTTATATTATTTACCATTTAGCATTGTGGAAGCTCCTTTTGCTTTGAATAGACCTACAACAGAGGAAACACATGGGTTAGGTACTAACAACTATAGGATTTCAAATGAATATACACTCTCGTTCACATTTATGGAACACATGCAGTTTTATCTTCATAGCTTTCAAAGGTAATGTCAGGCAATGATTCGTTTTAAGGTTATACTCTTAGCTATGTAGGGTCACATGTTTAGTCGTTTTTATAAACCAGTTACACCCCAGTCACATTTCCAACGGCGACCTTGCGGTCTATTATTTCTGCGGCCAGTAACATTTCTACGCTCGCCGTGGAATTTCTGCGCTCTCATACTTTTGCAGTCACATTTCCCACGGTAGCCGCACGGTGAATTTTAAATTTCTGTTGATAAATAATACTTTATTTACATCGGGACAATTTATGAATGTTATTCATAGTGCTAGGATGTAATATCAAATGAAAAGTGATTGTGAAACATTGACAAATAATGATTGAATCTTGCTGAGCCAGTTCATTTCTACGGGGACCTCAGAAATGAACAAATATTATAACTCCGAGTTAAAATTTCTACGCCTTCCTTGCGGCCTGTAAAAATCTGCATTCGCCGTACGGAGGCCGCAAGGCGAGCGTAGTTTTTCTACGCTCGCCGCAGAAATTCACCGATTTAATTGATCTGCGGTCAACTTGCGGCCGCCGTGCGACAAATGTGACTGGGGTGTTAAATGTCAAGAACAAAGAATAGTCAAATTACCAAGTCTAAGACATATGGGGTTAGATAGTTAGATAGAGAGTTTCATAAATCCCGCCTTTTTACTAACCCGGATTGACAACTGTAACCATGTGTCTGCAATGTTATTGGCTGTCTGTGGTCACATGTTCCGTAGTTTTTACAAACAATGTCAAGGTCACGAACAAATAACTGTCACATGATCATGTATTTGCGATACTATTGGCTATATGTGGCCAGATGTCCCGAGGCTTTTATAAACCAGGCCAAGGTCTCGGAAGAATTATTGGTTATGTATGGTTATAAGTTCACCAGTTTTTACAAAACAGGTAATGGCTCCGGATGAAAATCAGTCACATGATCATGTCTAGATGATTGACTATGTAGTACTAATCGTTGTCTCAAACATCAATTATCGATCATGTTACCGTTTCATGTCATGTATCCAATCCAAACTAAGGTCATGTCTAGCTGTCTTTAATATATGATATTTTAATAATTCCATACTCCATATATGTGAAGAAGAGTGTATAGACTAAGCAGTACTAAAAACAAAAGTGGTTTATGAATGGGAATTACAACATTTACTTAATGGATATTTGTGATCTTTTAGTGATGATGTTCGTGATCTGATGAAATATTAGAAATAAAGGAAAACAAGGTCAATTAAATTAACTGATTGTTCAAATAAATACTTAATGAACATTTAACCAAAGAACAAAAGAGGCCATTCTTTAATATTTTCAAGTTTGATAGAATATAATAAAAGTTACAGCATTTTTATTAGTACTTATTGAACGCCCGGTAATTTCAAGTTTGATAGAACGTAGAATGTTTATAATAGTTTTGGCCAACGAGGATGTGTTAAAAATGTCAAATATCACAGATCAAAAATATTTTCAAGTTTGATAGAATATTTATAATATTTTTGGCCAACGAGTATGTGTTAAAAATGTAAAATATCACAGATCAAAAATATTTTCAAGTTTGATAGAATATTTATAATATTTTTGGCCAACGAGTATGTGTTAAAAATGTAAAATATCACAGATCAAAAATATTTTCAAGTCTGATAGAATATTTATAATATTTTTGGCCATAGAGTATGTGTTAAAAATGTAAAATATCACAGATCAAAAATATTTCTTCATGTTGTAAATGAATGGGAAATACCACTGTGAAATTCGATTTCATTTTGGGTTAACTTGCGCTATTTCTTAGTACAAAGGAACGAGTCTGCGACGTGCATTACAGAAGCTTCAAAAGTACACTAAAATCTGCGCTAGTGAACACCTCTCTCTTGTGAACACCTGTGTTTAATGAACACCACTTCAAGACAAATTCTAAACTGACTCCTGTATAGAAACCCCCTCTCTGTAGTGAACACCTACCTTGAGTGAACACTTGTGGCTCCATAGGTGTTCATTTTATACATGTTATACTGTAGTTACATTCGTGTAATTGAGGAAACGTAATATTACCTTCTTTAATGTCGCTACTGATATATATATCAGAGTATAAAATGTCATACATTCAGGTTTAATAGTTAAAATGATAAATAACAAGAGTTATATTATATATTTACATTTTTTAAATCGATCATGTTAACTAATTTCACCAGAATGAATATCAACTTTTTTTAACTAAGATAGTAAATTGGCAAAACCCCGAGGAATGATTTGGTATGCAAGAGGTTTGGAAATATCCGCATTAGACAAGGACGTCATTTTCAAGTAATGCTATTACTCTTAAAATGCATTGATGTTTACTTCCAAAGAAATTAAATCACTGATGTTAGATCTTTTGATAAACTGATTTAAAGATTAGAGCGGAAATACTGGATTTAGAATAATTTGGAGATCTCAAATTAGAAATTTGGAGACAGAGATAAACGTATTTAATTTAATTTTGGATAGTCCCATTTGCGTCATCTTCTCAAACCTGACAGAGATCATGGCTAAACTAGGTTAAATGTTTACGGAAGAGTATGGGGTAACTATTTTTGTTAAACATGAAATTTATTATTTAGAGTATAACATGTTTAATATGACATACATATGTAAAGTGGCTCATTCAGGACAATTTTACAATTCATACTTGTCATGATCAACAGATGTGATGGTCTTTTGAAAAACTAAAAAACAACACGAATGGTTTTCTCTCTATCTCTTTTCGATTTTGTTCATTTTTCGTTATCTTTCTTTTTATAAATTTCTTCGACAGGTTCCTTTTTGGAAGGCGTGGTCTCAGTGATCCCATACAGACTACCTAGCAATGCACTTACTTTAGAACCACGGTGGTTATAGGTGACGCGGCCGAATCAGAGAACGAACGTGGTCCAGAAAGTTATATTTTTCACAAATATCAATATCGAATACACTTCAATTTTTAGAATTATGTACCTTTGGCGTTTTAAAGGGGAAAATCTTAAGTATCATTTGTTGATTGAACTTCCATGTTTTTCCACTTATCGCCCCTGTCCGCTCGTTTAATATAGTATCAAAACAGTGTTGTAAAATGTTAGTGCTCTATGTAACTGTATTGTATTTTTTCTCTGAAATCAAAAGTAAATAAAAAATATCGAAGTTATATGAGGGAATGCATATGGATCCGTTCTAACTGGTCTGGTGTACCTTACAGCCTTAACTGTTTTGAATATCTGTGTCTGAACTGCGTCACTTTTAACCACCGTGAAATGTCGTTCAGAAATAATCATATTCGGCTTATTTCCCTCTTTGATTATCTCCGATGAAAGTAGGATCACAATGCAGGTATAAGTCTCAACACTTACATATTGTGATAAATTACTTTATCCGTCCCAATATGAGATGCCCTTTGTGTCAACTTGCGGCTTTTGTTATTCTTCAATGCCTCGTAACAGAACCCCGAGACAGTTCAATTATGCGCTCAGTGATCGTTTTAAGTATTTTTGTTGTTCGTTTATTGTACATTGTAGTGACTATTAAGTCAGTGTTATCGCATCAGAGAGTCAATTAATGAATTCAGATCGTCATAGACAAATTATTAATTATCATTTGTTTACTACTCGATGAGTATATTTATGATCAATATCAAATTAAATCACAGATTTGATGCTAATCTGTTCTTACTGAGACTTAGATTAGAATTAGAAATTATATTTCTCAATGGACATTTTGCTAAGTTAATTCAGAAACAGATTCGTATGGCAGTAAGCTAAATGAATGGTATTTGATTTGAAGCTATGAGATTTGATTCAAAACAATGATATTTGATTTGAAACAATAATACGATCTGATTCGTAACAATAAGGTTTGGTTGGGAACAATGTAATTCTATTTGAAACAATAAGATTTTATATGAAACAATGCAATATGATTCCGAACAATGAAAATTGAAATAATGAGAATTGATCCGAGCAATAAGATTCAATTTGAAACATTGAGATTTAATTTGGAACAATGGAATTTGATTTGGAACAATGAATTTTGATTCGAAACAACGAGATTTGATTTGAATGAATGCGATTTGATTCGAAACAATAGGGATTCGAATCGAAACGCAACGAAACAATCAGATTCAAGTTAACGCAATGAAAGTTTTTACAAAACAATGGGATTTGATCCGAATCAATGCTATCTAGTTAATAACAATGAGGTTTGATAGGATTGGATCGAAACAATGATATTTGATATGAACAGTTAGGGAAAAAACAAACAGAAAGTATGATTTATTAAAATAAACAATTAAATTGTTTAAACAAAAAGCAACTCAAACTAAAAATAAATCGTTTCTAATATTATCTTTCATTAAAAATGTCAAATGAAATCAAAAATACCCCCAAAACATACCTGTTCCTTTAGCCAAAGCCATTACTGTCGATAGAGGATTTTCGCCACATTCCGCCGTGCATTTTCCACACTGAAGGAGACAAAGTACAGTTATTATAAACGCTTGTAGCTTCTCCCAACTCATCCTTGGAAAGAACAATCTTCCGCGTCCCCAGGTTCTCTTTAGCCAATTCCCGACAAACTTAAAGATCATTTTATCATACAGGATTCTAGTTAGTAGATTTACTTAAAAAGCTCTTATCAAATCAGAAAGCGTCTTTTACATGTTAAATGACATGGCTACATAGCGTTTCTACTAATTTGAAGTGATGCGTTTTGCCTTTATAGTTTCCTGCGTAGAATTGCCAAGGCAGTATATGACGTGTGAATAGCGAACCCCTGATTCTAATCAACAAGCTATCGCATAGCATTGAAATATGAACACTTCGATTACCTCAACGTCTGTCGGTACACTCACACCTTCTCCCCTCCCACTGTTAACTATTTGTGTATTAATAAATTCCTTTCTGTCATATTTTCCTCACGACCGCATGATATTTGTAATATTATTTCATTGTTTTTTATTTCCAGGGAACCTTACCATAGCCGCGTTGGTTAATAAAATTAATGACGTCATATGTGTGCTAATCAGCCCACTATAATTTGCATATACTGTGTATATTTCTTAATTTTCTGGAATATACACGACACAAAAAAATTTGCAATAATGTGTAAGTTGATTTGGGATTTCTGGTAAATTATCTTGGCAGTCTGTGCCAGATCCAGTGGCGTAGCCAGCTTTCAGCCAAAGGGGGGGGGGGGTGCGATCGCCAAATTCTGTTTTCAGTCAGGGGGTCGATTGTGGCATAAACAAGCAAAAAATTAAGGTTTATCTTTAATTTTACAAAAATTGATGCAACTTCCATCAAAATTGAGCTAAAAGCTTCAAATAAAAAAGGGGGAGGGGCGATCGCAGCCATCGCCCCCCCCCCCCCCGGCTACGCCTATGAGATCCACGAAATAATTTACTCCTCGAAAGAGTGAGAATAGTTCCTCTGTAACTTTGGTGATATGCGTCTTAATCCAACAAAACTGATAACTTTGCTTCTTCATAAATACCTGCAGTCGTGCATTCCTCATTTTTCTACTTCAACGTAATTAAGTAGTAAGATATATAAAGGATGACGAAGTATTGAAACGATTATCTAGTTTTGTTGCGTAACATTCATTAACATTTTAGGTGCAAACATTCACCACTTTGGCCAAAACTTTGGCCTAGCCCACTAACATTTTCCCGTAAATGAACCAACCTTTTTACAGCACATCAGAACCAGCCTTTCAAGGCTTTAGAACGTTCCAACCACTTTATAGTTACCCAAAGTAATCAAGATGAACCTTCTGATTTAATAAAAAGTTACTTTTGAACAATATTTCATCAAAAAAATGTTGAATAAGTTGAATAGTATTAAGAATATTTTACTCGTATAATATATATTTTACGGTGATCACGTCTTACACGTACAATAAAAAGGGTCTTATATCACAGAAATAAAGCATAAAGAGAAATCCATCGGAAATGAGTAAGCTTGTATTTGTGAATTCAACTTTCGGCTGTCTGCTACCGGCTTAAACTACTATTTTATGATCAACTCATTTAAATATGAATGGAATAGTGGCAGGTATTATTCGTATTTAAATGCGTTGCCCTTAAAATACTTAGTTAATCAGGTAGCCAACATCCGAAAGTTGCATTAGCGAATACGATACAAGAAACCTACTTGTGCAAAAAGATGAGAGTGGAAAACAACTATATATTTGAATGTCTATTATATTTAGAAATCATACATACTCTACTTGAATTTAGTTATTTTATATTGTGATATCACCGTGTACGTTGGACATCATTGGAACACCAGGCTGCCGCAGATACACAATGGGCAATTTATTATTAGTCACGATTGTGAAAACAATGGGGTATACAAAAGATAAACGCAGAGTGTATTACATATTACAAAAAACAACAACCCCTACACGTTCTTGTAAATTATGATTAGTTGTATCTATGAGAAACGATTGCAATACAGGACAAAGATCATTTGATTTGTGCTCTTATGTGATTGTGGTTGTCTATCTTATAAAAGGCGCGGAAGGCGCATTGAATAGATTGTCAAAAGTATTGTATATTTAATTTATTATTTGGCTACTGTGTATTTATTAAATGACGCCTACAAATCCACTTACCGTCAAAAGTTTGGCATCAAGAAGTCTGCTTTTGGTTCACTTGTGTGCTTTTGGTTCACGTACGCCTCTTAAGTTTTATGTTTGGCAATTAAAAAAAAATCTTCTTAGTCATTAGAAAGATTTCGCAACCAACTTATAGCATGTTTATTATTCCTGTATAACATAAAACTTATGAAGCATTTGATTACGTCATCATTTATTGCGCAGCTCTATGCGTCCATAATTGTGATATTTTTACTTATCCCACGATTAATGTGTTATCTGTACAATAACAGCTATTGATATTTCTGATATCATTGAAATCCGTGTGATATTTTCCAGAAAATCGTTTATCAAACTCATATGCGTGTGATATCGTTTATCTCACGCATATCCGTGTGATATCACATTTGCATTTCGCGCCACAATATTGTTGGAAATTAGGTCAGATAATTTATTCTCTTTGAGAAAATAGGTCCGTTAATTTATTCTCTTTAAGTTTCATCGGTGTATTGAATTACGATTGTGTATATAATTTGAATAGAACATTACATGTTCATTTTATTTACTTTTAATTGTTAAAATAAAGTGTTTCAAATATTCAATTGATATTCTAATTTCTAGTTTATATTGTCTGCCAATATCCTGGAAATTGGATCAGAACATCACAAGGTGATTGTAATCATGGGATAAACCCAATATCACATAATTTCTCGTGATATCATTTTATCGCCTCGTAGATATCAAATATCAACACTCATTCGCATAAACTCGGCGATAAAAATGATATCACTCAAAATGATGTGATATTCTGTATGTATAGACGACTATTCATTAGAATATCACACTAATGGACGTACTGGTACTGCGCAATAAAGTGATGACGTAATCAAACGCTTTATACGTTATACGGGAATAATAAACATACTATAAGTGAGTTGCGAGATTTCTCAATTATTTCGATAGATGCGTATAAACGATACCTACGTAAATCCCCTTTTATCCAAAAGTCGGGCAACAGCCAGTCTTCATTTTGTTCACGCGTAAAGCCTCTTTAGCTTTGGCGATTGATAAAAAATCATTAATTTCCGAAATACGTGAACGTGAAATAAGTGAACAACATAGACATTGAAACATGAACAGGTTTTAACAACACGCTATTGAATGAAAGATGAAGACTTCTGGTTGCCATGGAGAAAAGTGTATCACAGAAAATTCTTTGGGTCTTGAAAAATGCTTGCAAGACCTACGGACCTGTAATTTTGAAATAATTCAGTTCTGTATTTATTATAATTGGATCGTATATTAATACAAAAATCGAATTCCTCTAACTAGTTATATAGAAGTATGACTTTTTGACCACTCTTTGAGCAGTGCAGCAGTGATGTGTAATACCCCTAAGCAATCGGTGAAGATTTACGTTATCCACACCGATTGTTAATGAGGAGCACATGCCCGATAGCTGTTTCCTTTTAATTTATAAAACCACACAGGAAATTTATAACTTTCAAAATTCAATTTTGTATCGATTGGTCATCTCGATCATTGATACTGAATGAAGGCTATAATTGCCTGTAAAAGGTTAGTATAGAAGCGGCAATTTCAAATTCTTTGCCTTACGAGGAAGTAATGTTTAGTGCGTAGCTATAAAATCAAGTACGCACCTATCGACTCAATTTTCTTTTTATTAGGTACTATCTAGTACCATCTACAAATATATGAATATAATTGAGTACCAAACATGTCTTGTTCATGAAATATTACATTCAAAAATGATTCTATCTGATATAAAGTGGTCATAGGCTGGTAAAATATGGATTTGTGCAATATCATATTGCAGCTTTGGGTCATTAATATTTCATAAAACAAAACATCCTTTATTCTGCGGTATGACTGCATTATTAAATAAATTGTTGAGTGTATTCAATTACTACTATATAAAACCACATGTTTAATGTCAAAGATATATCACTATTTTATTTCTTCGTTTGAAAGCTAAATGCTTTTGTTATATAGCAAGATAACCAGAGATGTTTATTCAAACTTAGCTGAATTAACATCACTGGTGATCCACTCGATTACGCTGGTACCGTTTCGGTAACCATCGTAATCGAGCGGATCACCAGTGTAACATCAGTGCTAGGACCATAACAAGTATTTCAAATAATACCAATCCCTTCCAAAAAAATTAGCAACAACATATCAAGATCCCTCTTGATACTAAGTGTTTATGATCACCATGGCAACATGATTTAATTACACAAAAGCTGTAAATATTTTGGATAAATCCAAAGCTTCCCTAAAAATAAAAACAAATGTCTGCTTATCTTTTTAAGTTATTCCAAATGAACACAAATTTGACCTTTAAAACAAATTTAGGGAGTTTTCAATAAGATAACATGATAAAAATGATGAACTCGTGGATGTCTATGACTCTGGACTCTATTGATATTGGTGACTACTGCTCAATCCACTAAAAAGTGGGTGTGGTACTTTTGGTTACATTTTCTAACAATTTTGACAGTATCAATCACAGTCATATTTATAGGGGTCATGAATACATATATTATAATTTGATATGGAAAGTCTGAACATGATTGACCAAGTGGTTGCCATAGTAACACAACATAATGAATGCAAATAGTGGCTAGAGATCATTTCAAATAATCCTTATATCTTAACAGGTTGTTCCAATTACATTCACCTTTAAAGAGTTATTTTGTGTATGATTGTAACAAAATTAAGTTTGGATAATATTAATACATGGTTGTTATGGCAACTTAATTGATAATGCTGTGTGTTAAGACACATGCTTTGCTACTGTAGTATCTTCTTAGTACAAAATACGGCAGGCCATGTCTCTAACTCTCTGTCTGTCTGGATATCTCCTTCTAGACCCTTCAACCTTGAGTCATCATGCTTGATCAATATTCTTAGTGGATCAATGAGTATCCCATTAGGTCATAGGTCAATATCTCGGTATTTGGCATTTTAAGATCCTTGGCGGATGTTGTGACCCTTGACGACCGATGATAAGTAACCTGAAGTCAAGGTCAATGTTATGGGTCAAAGTCATTCCAAGGTCAATGATCAATTTCTAGGTGTTAAAGCATTTTGGGGCCTTGTTGACCCACTTATATGGGTAGAGATTACTAGTATAAGTAATGAAATTATGTTCAATTTGAATTGTTTTCACAATTCTAGTTTAAATGTACTTGTTAAAACATATTTATATCTACTTCCATTGTGTCTCAATCTTTCTGATATGAAGTTGTTTGTAAGAGGATGTATTCATCTCAGACTTTGGAGGCTGAGGCTGTACCCATCTTGAGACTCTTGAGACTGTACCATCTCAGATTCTGAAGGATGTATTCATCTTAACTCTGGAGGCTGTACCATCTTAGATTCTGGAGGATGTATTCATCTTAGACTCTGGAGGCTGTTCTATCTTAAATTCTGGAGGATGTATTCATCTTAGACTTTTGGAGGCTGAGGCTGTACCCATCTTGAGACTCTTGAGACTGTACCATCTTAGATTCTGGAGGATGTATTCATCTTAGACTCTGGAGGCTGTTCTATCTTAAATTCTGGAGGATGTATTCATCTTAGACTTTTGGAGGCTGAGGCTGTACCCATCTTGAGACTCTTGAGACTGTACCATCTCAGATTCTGGAGGATGTATTCATCTAAGACTAAGAAGCTGTACCATCTTAGATTCTGGAGGATGTATTCATCTTAGACTTTGGATACTGTACAATCTTAGATTCTGAAGGCTATAACCATCTATGACAATGGAGGCTGTACCATTTTAGTCTCTGGGGGCTGTTCCCATCTTAAGACTCTGGAGGCTGTGCCCAATTTAGAGTCTGTAGACTGTACCATCTTAGGCTCTGGTAGCTGAACTATGTTATAGTCTAAGTGCTCTACCATATTAAGGTATGGGATGTTACTTTCTAGGGATTGAGCCGCATGTTCTCTTGGGATTAGAACACGGTGCAGAATTTTGAATCAACATTGCAACATGCACTCTAAACATACATTTGGTAGAATACTCTCATTGTCAATACATGTATATTGCAAATGACATGGATTGAATGAGATCGCAACTTAGTCAGCACCTCAGCTTATTTTAGCAGTTGAAGTTACATTATTTATATTTACACTTATCAGGCTATTGCTGAAGCACTTAATAAAAAAAATAAGAACATTTATAATAATTACAGACACAACAATTAGATTGAAAAATATTTGAACTCCTTTGATACTCCTTTTAAGTAAAGATGTAGTTAAGATAATAAGTAGGTGTCCCTGGCCCCACCCACATTTTACATAAATCACATTTTGTTACTATGACCTACTGTGAGTAATTTGCGACCCATTGTTACTATTGACCAATTATGATCAAGATTACCATATCAATTGACGATAATGGGATTGATGACCCTATGAAAATGACTGTGATAATAATACCAACATAAAATTAATAGGAAATGTAACCAAAAAGTGCCATGCCCACTTTTCAATTCACCCCTGCCTCATGATGTTAGAATTGTCAATATTAAGAACATAAATATATTCTGTTCATCTACAAAATTATATTTTAGTGTATTTTACACATCATTGGCACAATAATATGTTAAATATTTGGTTGATATACCTCTTATTTTAAAAGGATGATGTTGCGCTCATCCTGACCCTAAAACCGGCCTTAGAAAATGAACAAATTATAAGAACTTAAATAAATGTTTTCAGTCAAACAAATTAACCAACAGTTCTGATATTCAAAGTGTCTAATGTCTGATAGTAGGACAACACTCCTGAATTTTTAAAAGTCATCACTATGTTTAATGATAAAATTATAGGCATTTATAGAGAAAAATGGGTGAAAAAAGCATACAAGGTAAGGTCATGAACACACACAAAAATGAAATTTTCTCAATATTTTCAAACTTTCTTCTGTGAAACTATCAATTTTGATATCTTTCTAATACATACATGAAAAAACAAAGGACACTTTAAAAAGAAAGTAGTGTGATAATTTAAAAAAAATAAATTGTTGTCATTTTTGGGGGTCATTGAGGGGGGTATCTTCAGCACGAAAATTCATAGTCTTCCACTACTTAGATTTTTCTAGATTTTTGATATGTTTTTTTATTTATCAAGACACATTGATTTCACCAGGTTTAAAAACTTTTGCAATTTTTTCCTTTATTTTTGTGTTTTTTACTGGACTATGTCAGGCGACAATGCTTTACGTCACTTGTTAGTCTATGCATCAACGTTTCATTTTTTATATTAGGCATAATATACAAGGGTCGTTCGAAAAGTCTTGCACGACAGCTTCTCAAGAGAAGAGATTTTATTATTTTTCTGTGAAATTTCATACAGATATAGTATAACCCTTCTTACGAGCTTACACTTCCCTCCATAGGTTTGGCAACCTTAGCTCCCCCATTGAACTGCGTGTTAAAGCCACTTTACGTTTGAATTTTTATTTACTTAACTGGCGATGAGAAAACTTATAATATTGATGGAAACGTAATCTGAGTTTATTTCCAATACCTCCAAATTTTCTCAATTTTTTCCTCAATTACAATAGGTCGAAAATTGATGATAAATTTGATGAATTTTTGAAAACTCGAACAAACCGTGTATGAAATCACACGGATTGTGTATATATTCTGCTAAACGCTATTCTATGTGTTAGAGATATCACATAAATATAAGATGTCCAATTTTGATACAGTTTTAACACCATACTTAACATGTAGACCTTTTCAGTAATGCATAATACTTGTAGCATTACGTCTAGTCCATAAGCAAATGTCTGGACCATCCTTAGGATATCAACTCATATCATAACTCCAGCTACCCTCAATACATTTCCCTTCTCTAATTCCATCTTGGAATACTTAGTAAACCCTATTGGAGTCATCATATGCAATATCTTTTAATCATGAATGAATATAACTTGATGTGTAATACTGATTCTCCATTCTTTATCATGTATTTTATCAATGTTTTCTGCTCCAACTTTATTATTTCGAGCCATATTCTCCAATATTTCCTGAATTCATGAGAACTTTGTTAACGTCACAAAATCAGGTGTTTTTTTTCAAGATGTTTGAAGAGTATGTTTACGGTCATTCTTTGACATATAATCAAAGAAAACAAGATGGGAAATATTGAGATAAGATTCACATTTGCCATGAGAACAATACTGGAAATTGTTTAAATCTAAATTGACAGTTTATGAAAGTTAATTTAGCATGTTTAGCAACATTGATCTTAATGTGTTACTAGTTATCTTTTACAAAATGATATGGACCATTGCGTCATCATCGTGGTTACTATAGCAACCGCAAAATGTTAAGTAGTAGGCGTATATAGATGAAACTTTGTCAGTGTAAGGGAATAAGATATGGGCACATACAGATTAGCTATGAACAAGATTGGTTCATTATTCTCACAATTAGACATATTTGTGCAAAACTTTTTGACCAACCCTTGTATATACAGTATATATTTTCAGTTTTTAGTCTTAGATTTTTGGTGTAGTTGAAAATTTTCTTGTGCACATTTTTGTGCATTTTGGCTCGGTTGGCTTGTCCTTTTCAGTTTTTCTCTGCATACAAAGCTTTTTACATTCTTTGTCTGAAAACAGAAAATAGCAATCGCGTATACCAAATATATTTATTTCATGTACATCTTTTGAAATTAAGCTGAACAGTTTACAGTCACCCATGACAAAGCAGACAACAGCACAAACCTTCTGCATGTTCACTGTTCCACAACTAGTTACTTTGACGGAACGTCAATGTAACAAAATGGATGAACTTCCTGGATACGAGTTTTTTGTTCTCTCGATTTACACTTACGTATATTTCTATATTTCTTTTTAATGGTACAATATAATGACATGATAATATTTACATATATTTCAGCATAACTCTGAAGGTAGTGAGATTTTGATGTATTGGGTATTTCTAATTTGGGATGTCACGTGTAGTGTAAATATGGCTAATATGAATTTATTCGAAATAGCGTGCAAATCCTGCATTCCGACAGATGTATAACCTTTTACCACATAATATTACTGTATGTAAGATGATCCCAATACAGATTTAATTTGTAATATGAAATTCATTCCTCATCGTTTTGCTTAGTCTAAAAATAAAAAAAGTCTTGGTAAACGTGCTGCACGATAGAACCTGTATCAATGAACATTTTTCTGTAGTGAACACCTCTTCTTATATCATCACATATTCCTCTGACTTCTGTATGAAATTTCCTCTATGGAGTCAACATCTACCAACTGGGAACACATTTTTGGGGTGCCATATGAGTTCACTGTACACATGTTTTACTGTAGTTGCACCAGGTAACCCTAATAGCTCTTATTCAAATAAAGAACAATCTTAAAATCCAATTTTGCATTTTCGTATTTCAAGATACACTCCATTTACCTTTTGGAACGACTGTAGAGGGTAGAACAATCCACAGTTCATACCATTATATGTATTTAGCTTCATCTTCATCAAATAATTTTACTGCAAATAATCAAGTTACCGTAAAAATGACCATGTCCGGTGATGTGTCCACAGTATGCACTATAGCTACGAAAGGCAAATACCCTACACTGAAATGAAGTTGATTGTCATTTTAATGAGTTACCATGCATAAGTTGGATTGCAGTACAAACTAAGAAAAATGCTTAGAGTGGTCGTATATACATCTCAGAATTTGTAATGTGTACTTTTATTACGCTTCATTTTTCAGAATACTTTACCAAAGAGATTTGACACGTCTGCTCCTCTAAAGTGTAGTTGTAAAAGATATATTATGAATCTTAAATTCTTAACGTATATCAGCTTAGAAACTGCTCCGTCACGGTGGACAAAAAAATTAAACATGATATTTTATAAAAAATTAAAAACACCAAATTCATCAAGATCTCATTAATACCTTCAGAGTTATGCTAAAAACATATGTAAATATTATTGTGTCACTATATTGTACCATTAAAAAGAAATAAAAATGGTACATTTTGGAGTATGATACTCCGGCGCCGTTTTAAATAGTTTTAACTCAAAGCGTTGTTGAACTTCAAACAGAAATTAAAGTTACCCGTTAATGATACATTCATTGCATGGAGTAGGTAATTTTCTTTGATATAGCGAAACAAATGAGTAAAAATTAATTGTGTGGATTTCCTAGTGTTTCTATGCAAAATAGCACGCTCCGTCACAGCGGAAGATTTTTTCAATACCAGCCTGTAAAAGTAAGACAATGTAGTCTTGCTTTTAGAAATGCTTTCAGTTTGGAATACGATTTTTAAACAAACCTGTAATTAATGCATTTGGACCATCGCTTTTGTTACATTGACATAAGTCGTCAAAGTAATATACATCGGTAATATAACGGGTTTTCGTCAATGTAACAAAAGCGAGAGGCTAAATATATAAATTGCAACTTCATTTACTAAACAAATTCCAAATCAAAGAAACTTATTAAAACTAGACGATATTTTCAAGCTTTGTGCCAAATTATAATCTGCAACTTGACTTAAAAGTAGGTTCAAACCGAGAAAATAAAAATTGTAACCGGGAAGTTCATCCATTTTGTTACATTGACGTTCCGTCAAAGTAACCAGTTGTGGAACAGTGATGTTCTGCTAAAAAATATTCATTTGACATGGTCCTCTCGTAAATCAGAATACAGTTGGCGCGCAATGCGCATGCGTGATGTACTTACAATTTTCTCCCGGTATGAGTCTCGTTCGAGGCTGCTTAGTGGTAGTTGTCTCCACATCACGACTTTCGACAGTAGTGGTTTTGCAGTTTCTGCCATTCTTCCTTTTGCATTCTTTGAAATTGTTTCCTTGTTTAGTAGTGGGAATGTCGTCTGCGACTGGTTCTGGTTTCGTGTATCTACCCCAAAACAAAATGGCGCCAGTCGGCTTGTCACGTATGAAGAAAAGGAAGGGATGGTCACAGGTCACTCTGACGGGCGGTGGAGGCCCCGACCTTCCGCCCGCTATCACTGTTACTGCCGCCGCTTCAGTACCTGGGTATAACGAAAATAGATTTTTGAAGGAAGCAAACAGAATACGAACGGCAGAAAGAGTAACTTCACAAACTAGAAATAGCATCAATCAATTTAATTAACTCTTGAACAATCTCAAGTAAAAATTGTCCGTCAGAGACGATGGGAAATGAAAAACGTATCATTGTAGTTTCATGTGAATTAGAAATATTTTTCGGATAATCTATGAAAATGTAAAAAATCTAGGCTATTCTTTGCAAAAAATCAAAAGCATATTTGTCAAACTTACCTTCTTCATTTACTTCAATAAAGGCTTCATGTATGACCTCGTCAATTGAAAGCCTATCATCGTTCGCCATCTTGCTAAGATTCGCACCAGAAAACACATGATCCATACCCAGTCTTTTCAAATTATTGTTCAGTATGTACCTCTCCTTCAGCTTGAATTTTGGCAGGCTCACGGTTACTTCTCTGTCAGGGTACAAATAATTCATCTCATCCTTCAGCATGGCCAATGTGAGTTTTTGTTCAAGTTCTGCAAGTCTGAATCGATCGTTGGGTAGCAATATGACCATACTTACGGTATCACCGACATACGGTAACTCGACGATCTGGGCGTCGAGAATAGACGGCGGGCTGTTCGTGTACGGAAAATGTGTTCGATGCACCATCATGTCTACTTCAGTAGAAGTGTCTTTGTCGGTGAAGAAGTTGGATTTGTGTGTTTCCTTTTCGAGAAATTTGTACTTCCACGTACCTTTGAAATAAATGGCGTTCACCAGAACAATCACAGTCATCGCGTCTATGTTATCTGGTTGAATAACATTTTGTAGTTTGTTGTTTGTAACGTTAGCTATCCAGTCATTTATAATCTTACGAGATTCTTCAGTCTTTTTAAAATCAAGTGGCTCAATCTTAGCGTCTTCCCCATAGTATTCTGTAATAGCATCTGTATATGAGGCGAGGAGATTTAACGTCGTTGCTGGGTAGACACGGTTTACTGTATTGAGCTTCACAGATTCATGTCCGTTGATCGATTCGTCTATGCACCTACGGTATTTGTGGACACTTTCTCTGATCGCTTGAGTAATGTGGAAAACTTCAGCAATGGAGTCGGCAGTTTCACCTGCAGTCCCTAGTAGTACCATCAGAAAGCAAGAAGCAACACTGTAAGGACTGAATATCAAATTACCGTTTGGATCATCCGTACTTAGATCCCTGTGCAAGTCTAGAGCGAATTGGTTGAATGCATCGACTAGTTCTTTGTTACATTTCGGAGATTTCCCGGTAAATCCACTAGTCAATACAAACAGTGATACCAACAAACCCGTCAGTACTGCCTGTGTCATTTTGAACGGCCTTCTGGTCCGATGTTCCTGTGTCTATTTGGAAATTATTCTCCAGGTTTTATAATAGCTGTACCTCCTATATCAACAATGCCTGGAAAACTATCATCAAAACGCATGCTTGTAAGTATTTATTAGTACTTTATGATTAAAATCAGCTACGCAAATATTACACCCTGGAATAATATAACAAATATGCCTATTTCACATAGTACATCCGTTTACTAGATTCAGTCATTATAGGTTTGTTATATTAAAATTAATTAAAAGCAGATAGTTATGTCAGTGGTTCACCAGTATAGCACGACTTGTTTTATTGGAGAGGTAAAGCCACGCGTTTCTAGAAATCATGTACGTGAACGTGTGGAATTATGGTCCTTTGGGATGAGTACTTTTCTTCGTGAACTAAATCTGATTGAGTATAAAGGAATAAAAAATAGTCGTAGTTAGGTACGTCGAAAATGAAACAATCAATAGGGGAATAGTAATCCCCGAGGATCTCATTGTTACACGTTCACATGATGCTACACTTTCACGTTCTCGTAAAAACGTGTAGCTTAACTTCCCCATTTTATAATCGCATTAAAATTTACACTTAAAGTTAACATTACCGTATGTTATGTCTACTCAACATGTTCTGGTGAAAGCCAGTGATGTATTTTTCATTTTGCACGATTTCGAGCACCTGTATTTCTAAAACATGATAAAACGCTTAGAACCATCTGTATTGATGGTAACAGACGCTTTAATGGAAATTTAATGATAATTAAAAGCAGTATTTGTGTAAACGTAGATCAAAAACATATGGCAATGCAAAATCGGAAGTGGGTATATGCAAGTTTTACATATAAGCCATATATTTTTGGTACAAAATGGCGCAGCCTTCGAGGTACGATAAAAAATCATGCGTTGCAATTGCACCAAAACAACTCCATATATGGTCATTTCAGTTAGTTCTTGAAACCGAAGCAGTGTAGGCCGACATTGTTATACAAAATACAATAAATTTATTGTACTTTCCCAATAAGAAAAGTATCGCGGGGCTTTAAACGCCTAGCGTAGTTTATATCAATGTTACATTGACACGGTGTAATTGTATTGTATTGTATTGTATTTTGTTGTGTTGTATTATAGTGTACCCTTTATTATCGAAAAACATGTTTCGATTTTTTGTTTTTTGTTTTTTGTTGTAAAGTAAACTGAAAGTACACCATGTTCAGTTTATTTTTAAACCATTCAAACTTGGCAAGAGCAAATTAACAACCAAAATGAGGGTACGGTAAATGTATTAACATATGATGACGCATGTCATCTTAAAAGATACTTACCACATATATTTAATGACAATATAAAATCAAAGATCATCAAATGTGATCGTTTTCACTTTAAAAATCACATGGAAAAATGTTGTAGGGTAAACTGACGATTGAGAAGAACTAAATGGTGTTAACCCAAGTGCTATGGAACAGTTCTTTAGTTGGATATCAAAATTAAGCGGTATTGTCAGAGGGTAAGGGCTTAGGGTTTAGGGTTAAAGTTAGGATAAGTGGTCAGGTTTAGTGCTTAGGGTTAACGTTAGGGTTTGGAGTTAGGATCGAGGATTTAAGATTAAAGTTAGGGTTTGGGGTTACGACTTAGGTTTAAGTTAAGGGCTTATGGTTCAAGTTAGGGTTTAGGTCAAGCGCTTGGACTTAATGTTAGGGGTTATAGTTAAAGTCTACTGTTAAAGTTAGGGCTAGGTTTAGGGCTTATGGCTAAAGTTGGGGTTAGGATTTAGGATTTAGATTAGGGTTAAGATTAAGAATTAAAGTTAGGCTCTAGGGTTAGGGCTTAAGGTTAAAGTTAGAGTGATGGATTAGATTTAGAGCTATACTCGAACATATAAAGAAAAAGTACTGGAGTTGAGTTTTTTTGTTTGTAAATCATTTTAAAGCTCAAAAATAATCACAGAACCTATTTTTATGCATTGTAGTTCATTATAAAGTTAGATTGATAGATACATTGATATTTGCTTCAAACACGTTTCTTTTAAAATTATATTGTAAATCAATTTAATTTCATTTGATACATAAATCAACAATTGTGACCTCCTATAATTGGAACTATATCCCCAAAGCTGAAATAGCTGTGAATGTTGCCAATTTCAGTAGTGCATTCATAGATGTCGAGTTAGTATAGTAGTGAGTATTGAGGTGTCATCAGCGTATACCAATCAAGGCGTTACAATACCCGGGAATTTTTCAGTTCGTGTGGTTCATGTTTAATTTGTGATAGCGCTCTCTGCAGGTCACTGCGCTAAACTGTCTCAGGTAGTAAGGGGGTAGGTTATCTATCCATCGATTTAGATATAAATTGAGGCAAATGTTACCATTTTCCTACTTAAGCAACTTTGAAATTGATTAGAAAATAAAACAATATCAACAAATATGTAATAAATGTAAACTGTCTATCGAGAAATCAGGATGTGTTTATCGGGTTGTGTCTTCGTACGATGTCCAACACAGCCCGCCATAGATGGTTCCTTAAGCCCGGTATACACCAATGGGGCAAAATCCCACTTGCCCCATCGAGTCCCATCTTGCCCCATCGAATCCCAATTTGCCCCATCGAATCCCACAAAGTCCCATGGGACTTTGATGACTTTGCCCCATCGTGCCCCATGGAGTCCCATCAAGCCCCATGGAGTCCCATCAAGCCCTATGGAGTCCCATCAAATCCAACCGTGCCCCATTGGTGTATGTCTGGCTTCACACAACACGTCATATGATCGAAAATCCCACAATGCCCCATGGAAAGAATGAACATGTTCATTCTCGATGGGACTCCATGGGACTTCATGGGATTTTGCCCCATCTTGCCCCATCGAGTCCCACCGAGTCCCACGTGGGACTTCATGGGACCTCGTGGGACTCGATGGGGCAAGATGGGGCAAAATCCCACGGAGTCCCATGGAGCCCCACGGACTTCATGGGGCAAAATCCCAAAAGGTCCCACGAGGTCCCACGCAATGTTAAGTCTATGGAGGTCCCAACTTGCCCCATTGGTGTATACCGGGCTTTATGTGAATTAGTATGACGTCATATTTTCCGGGGAACCCTAGATTTCGAAAGGTGATCCAGTATTTATTTTGGCACATCTTAATATTTTGTTATTGAGTATTGGCCAAACTGCCCTAATTCACGTCACCATACTTGAAATCGCCGTTTGTTTTCGATAATCCGCCGCTTGTTAGAAGTCAAATATTGTCTAAGTTTTGGGGGAAAATTAAAAGTCTTCTATAGACTATCCTTTATTTTATTCAGCGATCTTGTTTTGCACTTCCTTGTCTATGATTTGTACCTCAGTTTCGAACTGCAAGGGAACTCACTATAATCGTAAAGACCAGCCACATGTATGATTGATACAAATCTGTCTAACCAGTCACCAATGTAACGTTCTATAAAGTCGGTTAATGTAGTTATATAAAGCTTTGGGTTTAGTAATATAATATATATTTAATTAAACAAATATAAGATATACTCATATATGATCATTTTCTTGATATGTTTACAACTGAAGAGTCTCTATTTAAGGTTTAATATCTTAATTGTACATATTTTACTCTATCAAAATACCAGTGTCATATAAAATACTGAGTGCCACTATAACATCACCACACTATGTTGATGGCATGTTGTCACTGCATGTACTGTGAGAGTCCCACTTCGCTGAATGATACGCATTGCTGAATAACGACGTTGTTCCACTTTGCTGAATAATACACATTGCTGAATAACGGCATTGTCTCAGATATATGTCCCCTAGGTCACATTAAGAACGCCAATTGATATCAAAAGCATGAACGCCACTCATTCAGTCTCTGTATAAGCACATAGTCAACTAGGCACTAGCATCTAGTATTCAACACATAAGCACCTCACATGAGTATCAGATTCATTTTCATCTTGAATTTCTAATGCTGCTGCTTTTTGTACAATTGGGACCATTTTACTTTTTGAGTAACAATCTCAAACCACTTTGGCTTATATTGTTGTCTTATCGAATGTTATCAAAGTGTGAAATGTGAAACTTTTTATTAATTTCAAAAATGTTTTTGAAGGACTTTTTGTTCAAAATATCGTGAATTTATTTAAAACTAACTTTAAGATGTCACACTTATCCTTAAAAGTGATAATTCACACCGATGCATAGCAATCATCCTCACTTGTTTTTTGCCGAAAAAATCAAGAAAATTGGTTGATAGATGAGCGAGCAATGAACTCATCCATGCATGAAAGTGGTTCAGGGAAAGATGCATTTCAAAATTTTAATTCTCATTGAAACCAATGGTAAAATAATATTAAAAACATAATATTTTCATCCTTTTAACCTGGTTAGACAGTCAAAATTGGTTTATTTTTTAAGTTTAGAATATTTAGAAAAGATTGACATTGAAAAATGTTGCCACCTAAGTGATGTCACGTTATGGTCACTTAGGTTGAAAATATATTCGATATGCTAAATCATTGAATTGGCACATTAGATATAACATTTTATTTTTAACATAGTTTGTCCGTTGTTCAATCTTTATATTGGTGTTAAAAAGATATAGAGGTTCTTATATGAGTACCTGTGCAAGATCGTCCATTCATGATGAGCTTTCATAATTCATAATTCACATTATCAAAGCGACTGTCGGATAAATTATGAATGTGGTTTCGCACAGGTGTCAACGGAACCAAACAGTGAAGCCCGCTTTCCCGAACCCGAGTTTCCAGGATTTGCCTCGCATGCCTTCGACTCTTTCTCAAGATTTGGGCCCTATATTGTACCCCTACCTTATCATCCTGGTGTCTCGTTTATAACACCCTTGTAATTACAATGCGAAGTTACTTAAGCATGACAAAAAGGTTTGAGCCCCCACTTGTATACATGTATACCTTTATATACTCAACCGGCCAAGTATTAACAGTACAAAAGGGAGAAAAAATCCATCAGGTCCATAATTCTACACGTTCACATACAAGTTTAAAAATCTTAAATGTATTTAGAACTACGCCTTTGTACCAGCTACACACTTTCACAGGTGCGTCTTTACAATGAAACACAATAACGAAAATTGCAACTTTAGGATCTTGAAAAAAGTTGCAATATCCTTCCTGGTTAGAATAGGTTTCCACGTACAACTAAAAACACTATATAAATTAACTATCTATACACCATCAATGCAAATATATGCTTTCTTCCATTCTGATACTCATAGCATCTTTCTGTTTCACCTGAGTCATCTCAGGCCTGAGAAGAAATGAGATGTCATGGTTTATCATGATGGCTTTCTTTGAGAATACATAATGCAGGTCTGAGAATGTGGGATGTCACATTCATTGCAACACACCTTACAACAAATTCTTCTGAGGGTAATTTCTTATATTGAGAAGTTTATCATCTATTGAAATTAAATACTTGTAGCTACATGCAAGTAGCAACACATACAAGTCTTTCATGCAAATGGAGGTGCGAATTCACATTAACAAATTAAGATAAGATCCACAATATGTTATCAAATGGTTAAATGCGCAAAATGTGTAGATATGTTTTCCTTAATAATGTGTGAGGAGGCCTTTCAGGCAATTTTCGAAAATGTAGTGAGAACAAGTTTGGTGTAAAGGGGAGGGGGATATCTCCCACCTCGGTCTCTCTCTAATGCCTAGGCCACATATGCGTTGGGCGCCGCTACTCATCGGCCGATTTCTGAATCATGCAGTTTCGACAAAAATTATGTAATTTGGCAATTTTAGTTACAAAACATGAAGGTACATTATGTAAAATTTTGAAGACAATTGGTGTATATTTAACAAAATACCAACACCAGTCCTGTTACTTTTGGAACACCCTGTACCCTCTGGAGGTGGTAAAAAACTAAAATGAATCTGATATACACATAATCACAAGTGAATCATCTATTAATACATCACTCTCATTTTAATAATGACAATTCTAGATTTTGATTTATATCAAAAGTGCTCAATTCAACAAGTGCATTTGGATTTGTGAAATGCAACCTGTGTAAGGGTAAGTTATCTTATAAAAGGTAAATGACATTCTATATAAGTTGCCCTAGTCATTCCACAGTTCCAGGTGTTATTTTGTGGAGCCCATGTCTTGCCACATCACACGTGGAAATGACTTTGATAAACCTTGGACATCTTTCTTTCAGTCCATGGACTCTAAAATAACAAGAATTTGCATTGTCGGGAGCGTAAAATTGGTTATTTTGAATGTCGCCTCTTGTATTTTTCATCTGCCTCTTGTACACAAAGTTACTGAAACCACTGTACTAGTCAATGGGCAAAAGGGCAAACGCCTGACTTTTTGTCTCGAGTTATGGATTTATGTGGCCTCACTGGCCTATCTGAGGTTCTAAACCTATGTCTAAGCTACATTTTGACACTAAACTCAATAGGGGCCAAACATCTATTTTTTGAAATAATTGGTCAATTATGACACTACCCCCTCTCTCAGCAGACAGAAATTAAAATTCACAAAAATGAAGGCAAAATTAATACGCCACTTGACTCGAAATCTTCCTTCAGATAACCCAAATAAACGCATTTTCAAAAGAAATGGCATGTTGTCATTGCAAAAAGTTGACAACTGTGCCTACATACTAGCTTACTGACTCGTCATGATCACAATTGTGTTGGGACTACATTTATTTTTGAAAACTACTTTTTCTATTCAGCGGAAGTGACGTACAGTATTAGGGCATTTTGGCCTAATTGCCACATGGTTGGATGATTTCTGGCTTGAAATTCCATTTTTCCAAATAGTAGAGTTTTTCAAGTTGTTTTGTGCAGTTTAAGATTATTCTGAGAGCAATTATGAAAAATATGGCTACTTTATTACCCCTGGGTCATTTTTCCAAGAACCCAATGGGTTTCCTGTAAATTTGACTAGTTTTTCATTTACATCGTGAAATCTACTGCCTGGTGGTGACATTTTACAATATCGTGTCAAGAAATTGAGTATTTTATTGCATATTGCGATTTTTAGCCAAAATCACTGAAAAAATTTGGCCTATTTTGGCCAAATTTTACTAAAATTATCATTTTTGATACTTTATTCCATCCAACAACATCCTGATTGGAAAAATGATGACTTATTTGATCAGTTTTGACTCTGGCCTAGAGAATTTGGACTTTTGAGATAGTTTTAGCTCGAATTTAGTCATTCAGAGTGGACAAATACATCAAAAACTGACACTTAACTGACCAATCTCTGACTGTACCCCTGATATGTACCTTCATTCTTTACTGGAAACCATAAGATGGTAAATTCAATCTTTATTATGAACATCAACTCATTGGCTTCTCCATTTACGACAACATATGAGATCTAGGGGTCATTAAGGACGAAATTGTAGCCAAATATCGTCAAAATCAGTGGTTTGGGGGTAAAAAACGAAAACTGCTGATTCAGCAAAAACATTAAATTTGTTCATGAAAATTCCCCTTTTTGCCTCCGCCCAGAATATGTTTCACTTACTAAACTTCAATTCTGGGCGATTCTGAGTAGTTTTAAAAAATTGTGGTCACTGTCACATGTGACTAATAGGCCAAACTGCCCTAATTTACGTCACCATACTAGTCAATGGGCAAAAGGGCAAACGCCATGACTTTTTGTCTCGAGTTATGGATTTATGTGGCCTCACTGGCCTATCTGAGGTTCTAAACCTATGTCTAAGCTACATTTTGACACTAAACTCAATAGGGGCCAAACATCTATTTTTTGAAATAATTGGTCAATTGTGACACTACCCCCTCTCTCTGCAGACATAAATTGAAATTCACAAAAATGAAGGCAAAATTAATACGCCACTTGACTCGAAATTTTCCTTCAGATAACCCAAATAAACGCATTTTCAGAAGAAATGGCATGTTGTCATTGCAAAAAGATGACAACTGTGCCTACATACTAGCTTACTGACTCGTCATGATCACAATTAGGTTGGGACTACATTTATTTTTGAAAACTACTTTTTTCTATTCAGAGGAAGTGACGTATTAGGGCATTTTGGCCATTGATTATGAACGCCTGGCGTAGTTTAAATCAATTCATATTGACACGATGTGATATGTTTTTAATTTGTTTTTGTTATTATTAAATTCCATTATATCCACCCGGATTTCCAAAGCGTTTTCTTATGTTTTAAAAACACGATTTTGTAGTATTTCGCGGAAAATGACTTTTATCTGTATCTTCAATACACAGGTGAAACGTATTTTATAGCATAGCTATGATAATGTCATTTTTATTGTTGATGCTGTATATACAAATATTGATATCACAACTATACAAATATCAGACAGAGGCGTGCTTGAATGAAAAACCACATATTAGCTCCGAATGTATACAATATAAAAGGACAATTTATTATTCTAGTCGGCTATTAATTTAAGTGTCTGTTTTTAATTAGGACACCTACACGTTCTGATGACATACATGTAGGCCTACTTTTAGACATTATTTACTCATAGGCAACTATATAGGAGATCGGAAATCTAAAATCTAAAAAAACACATAGCATAGTGCACTATTATATTTGGTAGCTTATATTTTAAACGTCTGGTGACGAGGACATTTGACATGAATATTGAAGTATTGATAGGTTTGTGGGTATCAGTGTCTGTATTGATCAGTGGAATTCAGGGGGTGCCAACGAAATGCAACAAGGAACTAGTCGATGCATTCAACCAATTCGCTCTAGACTTGCACAGAGATTTAAGTACGGATGATCCAAACGGTAATTTAATATTTAGTCCTTACAGTGTTGCTTCTTGCTTTCTGATGGTGCTACTAGGGACTGCAGGTGAAACTGCCGACTCCATTGCTGAAGTTTTCCACATTACTCAAGCGATCAGAGAAAGTGTCCACGCATATCGTAGGTGCATAGACGAATCGATCAACGGACATGAATCTGTGAAACTCAATACAGTAAACCGTGTCTACCCAGCAACGACGTTAAATCTCCTCACCTCATATACAGATGCTATAACTGAATACTATGGGGAAGACGCTAAGATTGAGCCACTTGATTTTAAAAAGACTGAAGAATCTCGTAAGATTATAAATGACTGGATAGCTAACGTTACAAACAACAAACTACAAAATGTTATTCAACCAAGTAACATTAACGAGATGACTGTGATTGTTCTGGTGAACGCCATTTATTTCAAAGGTTCGTGGAAGTACAAATTTCTCGAAAAGGAAACACACAAAACAAACTTCTTCACCGACATAGACACTTCCACGGAAGTCGACATGATGGTGCATCGAACACATTTTCCGTACACGAACAGCCCGAAATCGATTCTCGACGCCCAGATCGTGGAGTTACCGTATGTCGGTGATACCGTAAGTATGGTCATATTGCTACCCAACAATCGATTCAGACTTGCAGAACTTGAACAAAAACTCACATTGGCCAGGCTGAAGGATGAAATGAAATATTTGTTCCCTGACAGAGCAGTTACTGTGAGCCTGCCAAAATTCAAGCTAAAGGAGAGGTACATACTGAACAATAATTTGAAAAGACTGGGTATGGATCATGTGTTTTCTGGTGCGGATCTTAGCAAGATGGCCAACGATGACAGGCTTTCAATTGACGAGGTCATACATGAAGCCTTCATTGAAGTAAACGAAGAAGGTAAGTTTGACAAAAATGTCTTAATGTGTTGTTTCATTGCAAAGAATAGATTTTTCGAATTTCGTAAATCCCATGGATATTTGAAATTCACATGAAAATCCAATGACATAGTTCTCATTGTACACCATGGTGTACCATCCGGGTAATACATTCGAATTCCCTACTCTTGATTTAAAGTGTTTCCCAATAACATGATTTTTGGTTTATTCATATTTTGAAATCCCCATTCCCACGGTTGGATATAGCATATTATCCTACACTTAGTGTACTAAATGTATAATAACATTAAAAAATAAATTTGATGTAAAATGAATATAGGGAATCATAGGGTACTAGTATTCAACATTGTATGATTATGTTGACGAAAAACAAAAATTTACTGAATATAGATCAGCGAGTAAACAATTTTAACACTTTTCCCAATAATGTTTTTTGGTTTATTCATATTTTGAAATTCCCCTTCCCACGGTTGGATACAGCATATTATCCTACACTTAGTGTACTAAATGTATAATAACATTAAAAAAATAAATTTGATGTAAAATGAATAACCGCGGAGGATATCGCCATGAGATACTCCAGCTGAAAACAAATCATGATGCGGAGAAGATCGCTACGATGAACTCCGGAAAACCAATATGCGGAGGATATTGTGATGATATACTCCACTTGTTAGTTTTATACACACTAAGTGTAGGATAGTAATAGCATCCTATGATTTATTTTAATAATATTAATTTAATCTACTCGGTGATATTGATATCTGCACTCGTTCACTTCGCTCCATCGTTCAGATATCAATATCACATCGTAGATAAAAATGATATTTCCCAAAATCATAGGGTACTAGTATTCAACAGTGTATGATTATGTTGACGAAAAACAAAAATTTACTGAATATACATCAGCGAGTTAACAATTTTAACAATTTTCACTTGATTGCCTTAATTGCATACACATAAAAAAGACACAAAATAGTGTAAAAGTTGTTCAATACTGATTTCCCAAATTATCGGGTGACAATATTCTGGGTAAAGATGCGTCCGTCTTGTTAAATGGATTATCATTTTGTACCAAGGTACTGAAGCGGCGGCAGTAACAGTAATAGCAGGAGGGCGATCTGGACCTCCACCACCCGTCAAAGTTACCTGTGACCAACCTTTCCTCTTCTTCATACGTGACAAACCGACTGGCGCTATCTTGTTTTGGGGTAGATACACGACACCAGATCCAGCTGAGGACACGTCCACAACATCATCTACGACCCAGCCTTCTACGGCATCCAAGGCTCCAACTGTACCGGAAACAATTGTCACAGAGGAACTAAAACAAACGAAAATTACAGATGCCCCGACTACTACTGATGCGGGAATAGAGACAAGCACTAATCGATACAATATGAAAAGAGTAGGGCACAATTGTAAGTGAACATTTCTCTCATCTTGATACATAATGGATCAGTTGCTCAAACTTCACCTTGATAATCTACAAATGAATCCACATTTATTGAGTAAACAAAATAAATGCTAATAACGAAACCTCGTCTGATCACCTTAGATGAAAATTTCAAAAAAACAAACCTTTCAATGGAAACCACATTCAGGCCAATTTAGGGGTATAAAATGATCGAGAACTTATAAGTGTGACTGCTTGTAAAACAAATATTTGGATTAAATTATGTAGGATATTATGAACATAAATCAATTGTCAAGAATATTGCTTCATAAGCATTTCAAATGTTATGTAGTGATTCTTTAGAAAGTCAAGATGACACCTGAAGCAACGAGTTGACTACGACCAAACTATAACTCGACAAATCACACGCTGCCCACGCTTCTAAAGTGATATCCCACACAGTTTCAAGATATGTGATCCATTACTCAACAGTCATCCATCACATCAGTCAATATGAAGAGCTATATCTTTTCTTGAAGATATTTTCATCTTTTAATTCTGGGTTATCACTGAGACTAACATACCTAAAATGTTAGTCTCAGGCTATCACTCTTGTAATGTTTTATTAATGTTATATGTATGCTCTTTTTCAGTTGAAGAGTGCATCGAAAAATGTAAAATAAGAAAAGCCGCAAAAAACAAAACTAACATTCAGCCAAAATGTATGAAGTTTTGTTTTAAACGATTCCCGACAACACAGCTCTCAACTCCGTGAATGTGGGCGCATGCGCATAAATGGATGATCACATGATGTATTGACTTCAGATTTATTTGTTTAATAAGGATAATTATACCTAACTGATCTTAGTCAATCGAATTATCGACTATATATTATTAAACATCAATCAAATGTTTAAGGTGATCGTGAATTACTGTTCAAATTTGTGATTATCATTGGTTTTGTGCCCGCACAGTTCACTATTTGGTTAGGATTTTTTGGCTTGCAGCCGATGATTTTCAACACTTATCCTAAACATATCGCTTAACCCTAAACTGTTATTCTATCCCTAACCCTTAACTAACCCTAACCCCTAACCCTTAACCCATTACCAACGAAAGAATCAGAATTGACATTATTTCAAGGTTAGCCTGGACTAAAGAACGCTAAATATTATATATTTTCAAATATTTGTAAAACAAGATCGTTGTTCAATATGAAACTCAAATTATTTTACAGAAATATATTTATTCAGTCATTTTCTCAACTATATTTACTGGAAATTAAGTCCAAAAGGTAATTTATAAAGTTACATTAATATTTTATGTAATGTAAGAAGACAGGACCAGTTTTGAAAACCTTTTATTTGCCTTGCTTTCATTACTTTTGAATCAACTATAAATACGGACAACTCAACCCCTAGGAAACCCATCTCCGAACAACCCATCACTTGATAACTAAACCCCCGGAACAACCCAACCCCTGGACAACTCAGTCCCTTAAAAAGGCATCCCTGATGAACATCCGAACCCCTGGACAACTCAAACCCTTCAAAAGTAATCTCTGAACAACTCAACCATGGAACATCTCAACCCATTGAAAATTCACCCCTGGACAACTAAGCCTCTGAACAAATCAATCCATGGACAACTCATGTATTGTAATGACTTCAGTATGAAGAAATGTCCCTTGGTTTTCTGGTCTTGGATTGTGATATTGGCTCTTGAATGGTGGGGGAAAGGGGGTATTAGACATTGTTTCTTTTGACGTTAGATCATGGTTTTGGGATATATGGGGTTTGTTTTTCTTGACTGGTATGTACAGGGTGGTCAATAAACTGGAAACCCTTACACCATTTTCCTTATATCTTTGTTATTTTAAGTAATAAATTTGCACGTTTGTACATCACTCAATTTCCTACCAGCCTACCATATTTCATGACCTTCTGATTGATAGTAACCGTATTACTGCACTTACAGAACATTCCCGGTGGCCACTATTGTGCTGAAGACCAACCTGCACATGTCGTCCAAAATGTCCCTACCTATGGGGATATGACAGAGATAGAGTGTATAGTAATGACCCCAGGACAATTGCAGACCTCAAAAGTGAGATCATGTGTATCATTCAGGCCATACCTACTGAGGAATGCATTTGGATCATTGACAGCTGTGCAGGTTTGCCTTCAGCGCGATGATGGCCAAACCTGAAGTATGTTGTTCAAAGTGCTGTAAAATTGTGACTATCAATCTGATGGTCATGAAATATGGTAGGGTGGTAGGAAGTTGTATAAATTAAAATGTGTGAAATATCAATGAGTGATTTCTTTAAATGACAAAGATATGAGGAAAATGCAGGGTTTCCATTTTTTGACCACCCTGTACTTAAAGTTTGCTTTTTCTTGCTAAGTTCCATTACAACTTTTGGTCCTTTCCCTTTGGGACATGTGCTTAGATATTCAATCCCTTGAAAAGTCATCTCGGAACAACTGATCAACTCCTTGAAGGCTGTAGCAGTAACTTGCTATTGAGGGTCATTACAGAACTATAGCATGAAATCATTTTGTTGATAAACATTATTATGTCATTATATTATGATATTTAGCAGCATGATCAATGTAATGTCAAAGTTGTGAGAGACAAATAAAATGGATTCACATAGCTCTAGTTTCGTACTATACATTTGAGAGAGTTTCGTATACAATTACGAAACATTGCATGCCCTTGACTTTCTGTATAAGTTAATAGTGAGTTAATGTTGTTGCAGCAATAATAAAGAAAACAAACATTTACAAATACCTATACAAATACAAATACCTATGTATATACCCATCATCAAACACATTAGCTCAACTTTGAAATGCGCAATTTATTTTTTCTCGAAACGGTATTAAGCAATACGTATAATACCAATGACTATTAAAACGAGCTAAACAAAATAAGCTAACTATTGCATAATGACCGAGCATCTGCACTGGTAGGTTAGTTATTATTCATTTAGGAGGTATATATTTAATACATGGCATAGTTTAATGTTATATGGAATAGATGTGTTACATACTTTTACCCTTTTACCCTTTTAGCTTTTTTCCTGAAGCATTGTATCAAAGAAGCGATAAAAATGAAGGAAATGGTTTCCAAAGACTTCATTAAAGTTATTGTGTCAATAGTTTGAAATTGTATCTATTTGCTCAAAGAGAATTGATATCCCGGGACTGATTACGCAAAAAGAACATGTTGGTAGCCGAAGTATTGATAGTACTGGGCATTCTGCAAATGGGCAACGGGGCGAAAAATTGTTGTAAAGATGTAAGGAACATGAAAGTCGATATCAGATTTCTGAAAACAGTGGGATCGGTAAATATTCTTTATTTCACTACAAAATTGTACATGTTAATCTGAGCATAATCAAATATAAAGCCATATAATACTCACTGGCCATTTTTGTCCAAGATACTCAGAATTCATTATCATACTCCAATATATTATTTGAACATTTGCAAGATATTTTATAACAATGTCTGAATAATCGAAATAGCTAATTGATAAAACTTTGTTAAAGTTTACAAAAGGTGATCAGGGACCACCAGGCAAGGATGGAATCAATGGGACTACAGGGCCACAGGGCCCACCAGGCAACGATGGGGCTACGGGACCGCAGGGGCCACAAGGTAACGATGGGGCTACGGGACCGCAGGGGCCACCAGGCAACGATGGGGCTACAGGACCACAGGGCCCACCAGGCAACGATGGGGCTGATGGGGCTACAGGACTGCAGGGGCCACCAGGCAACGATGGGGCTACAGGACCGCAGGGGCCACAAGGCAACGATGGGGGTACGGGACCGCAGGGACCACAAGGCAACGATGGGGGTACGGGACCGCAGGGGCCACCAGGCAACGACGGGGCTGATGGGGCTAAAGGATCGCAGGGTCCACCGGGCAAAGATGGAGCTGGTGGGACTCCAGGACCACAGGGACCGGCGGGAGAGAAAGGGGAGCCGGGAAAAACTGTGAGCTAACGTGCTTTTTTATTCCAACAATTCAGGACGTATTCAATACAAAGTTTACTACATTCAATACAATAATTTAATCCATATAATACACTCAATACAACAATTCAATACATTCAATCAATACAACAATTCAATACATCTTAAATCCAATAACGCTGTTATGTTAATAGAGTACATTGTGTGGAAAATATGAGGCTATCTATGCTGTAGTGACTGATTTAACAATACATATCTCTCTCTAAGTGACACTCTAAATAAAATCAAAATCAACGAACTGGAACATAAACAAGTTCATGTTAAGATAGACGTCTGGATATTATGATATACTATTGTTGTTCCATCATTTCAGCACTAAGAAATTGAAAATCACGAAATCAAGATCATAAGACCAAAACACCAATTAGATTGGCCTAATTGTACGTGAATTATAATGAATTCGATATTAAACAAATACTGGATGACAATGAGGTGGATATGCCAGAATACCTATCCGAGGAAAAAAATACTATTTTTTTCGAGGATGGTTGGAGATCTCGTTGCTTCAATACTGGATAGAACGAGATCTTGCTGCCACGCATGGCAATAGACCCTGCAGCTCTTAACCAATCAGATTTGAGTATTTTAATGAGGTGCATAATGATTGACAATATCAGTTGACCTATAAACCGACAACTCACCAGAGAAATAAGTTAGAGATATAAACTGTCGATCTGTAAAGTTTTTTTTAACATAAGATATGCTTTCTTTGCTTTCTGTCAAATTAGGGGTCGCCGGGTCCCCAAGGCTTAAGAGGAAGCACGGGCGCAACGGGGCCTCGAGGACAGCCGGGATCAAGTGGTCGAGTAAGTAAAGGGTATTATATGGAATATTCTATGGTTTTGAAAAAATATCATTTATATCCATGAGTGGATATTGATATCCATGAGTGGATATAATTGATATTTTTGTGACCATAGGATTCTCCGTTTATTACATGGGAAAATTGAAAAAAGTTTTGAACACAATTTTGGAAAAAAAAATTTAAAAGAAATTATTGCAATGTCCTTCTCAACTAGGTGCATTGTTGCGGAAGATATTTATGTTGATGACAATGTTTCGTCTATCGCGTATTAGTCTTTTGGACACAGTAGGTTCAATTGATCAGTACCCTTTGCATTCGTTCGACTTCGCTATTCAAAAGAGAGCTTCGTCTTCGGTAGTTTATAACTAGACTATGCGCGCAGGGTAAATTGATCAGCACCAGAGTCTAGCTAGTTATAAACAACTGAGGACGAAGATATATTTTAAGAAGGCCAGAGAAAGGAATGCAAACGGTACAAATTTCTGGAACTAAAGACATATATATTTCATGAACATTATATAAATCTGATTTTAGGCTATATGGGGATCATGCAGGGATGTCAATGGGTCGTGGCAAGAAGCTGTCGGTAGAGATTTGCAATACCTAGACCGACATCACGTGCGATGTAATTCAAATGAATTTCTCGTTTCTTGGAGGATGAGATCGGAAGGAACGAACATAGGTGATTCTGGACGATTAGAGTGGCGATGTTGCACAATAAATATTGTGTAGTTGTAAAAAGTGTAATCGTTTGATCAGATGAGTTGCTGGATAACAACACATACGGAACATTTCACACGGCTACTTGTGCAAGCAATCCAAATGGCCTTCATAAAGACTTCCATACATTTAGTGTATCTCTCTTGGATAGTTTACCTAGAGCAGTGGCCTTATATGAATACTGATAATGAACTTAATATAGATTTTCCTACATTTATTGTTTCTCTTTCGGTTAGTCTTGATCTGGAGCAGTGACATAACCCCACTATCACACCAAACTAGTTCTCAACTGTTCTTTCCTACTTCGTTCATAAACAGTCTTGAAAGGCTGAAATTGTTCGGTCAATCTCTGTTCTTTGAATAGTTCGTCAGGTTATGTTATTATTGACTTATAATCAATCAAAAATATAGAGTTCTTATGCATTCTTCTGAGCAGGAATGTATTATTTGTAGCATTCTGTCCACCATGTCTGAACCCTCCTACCGATAGGATGTCAAGCCTTCTGATAACTACAGCTACACTGTACCTTCAATACATTTCCCTTTGTCTAATTCCATCTTGGAATACTTAGCAATGCCTATAGTAGTCATCGTACGCAATGTCTAAATGCATGAATGATTTAACTTGTGTAATTCTAATTTAACTTGTGTAATTCTAATTTTCCCATTCTTTAACATATATTCTATCAACGTTTTCTGGCTCAACTTTATTATTTTGAGTCATATTCTCCAATGTTTCATAAATTGATAAATATTTGGAATCTACATATCAATATTATGAAAGTACAACATGTTTCGAGCGGTTGCAGTCAACCTTAATTAAAGTTCCATATTTGACCCTGCTCCCACTCGCCTATAACCTCATAAAATCAGGTGATTTGTTCAAGATGTTTGAAGAGTATGTTTACGGTCATTCTTTGGCATTTCCAAAGAAAACTAGAGGTTTAAGATTGCAAGCAATCTTGTGGAGGCCCAGTAGGCTTTTTTGAACATTTAGGTCAGCCAAAGGTCAAATCTTAAATACAAGGTCATATATGAACTCCAGGCATCTTGTAGATGATTTTTTAAAAAAAGTTTGGTCAATTTGAAGCAATGTGAAATTTGACCTTAAAAATTTCAACATTAGACCTTTTTCAGTTTTTGAGGTCCAATATCTCAAAACTGGTGCAGAATTTTAATAGATAATCAATTGATAATATGTGTAAAACCTTTAGAGAAATATATATCCTGACTTTAAATCAAAAATATTGATTTGTAGTCACAAACTTTGAGAAACTTAGAAAACACAGTTTGTGATCTTGTTTGATGACCTTGACCTTTGACCTTGAAAATTTTACTTTTTTAGACCTCAGTATATCTTTTCTGATTGAATAAACCTAAATTTGAATCCAGAAAATCAATTTGAAAAATCAACTTTTTTGACCTTTCGAAGGTCACTGAAGGTCAACCAAAGGTTATAGGTCAAAACTAAGGTCAGATTTGAGTTCCTGAGATCTTGTAGATGCTTTTAAAAAAAGTTTGGTCAATTTAGAGCAAGTTAAAATTTGACCTTGAAAAATTTCGAAATTTGACCTTTTTTCAGATTTTGGGTTCTAATATCTCAAAACTGGAGCACATTTTTTTTTTTTTTTATAATTATTTTTTTTTATTTCAAAGAATAAGCATGTTAAAGCAATTGCAAAAAACAATTACAGTACAGTTACATGGTAAACCTACATTTAACAATTTTACAATACAGTACAGTGGTTAAATATTTCGTCTTAAGAGACGTTATACCATTGGCATTTTTTTATCTAAAGGAAAAAATCATCAGTTTCATTTGTTTAATTTTGTTTCCATGATTTTCCACTTATCGCCTCTGCCAACCCGTTTGTCCATAATAAAATATTCCTTCACATTACTTATAAAACCTTTAAGTGTTGGTTTTAGCATAGAATATTTGCACAAATAAACATACCTTTTAAAAATACATAGCATATTATTTAAGATGATTGTCTTTTCATTTATACTCTCAGGTCCTATCAATACATTTTGTTTAGTGCATAGCAATGTGAGCTCTAAAGGAAGCCATTGTTTAATGTCATTTAATACGGCACTTACAATAGTACATTCATACAGAAGATGGCAAATCGTTTCAGGATTTGCTTTACAAAAAGTGCAAATGTTTGACTCTACGAGTTCACACATTTTTAGGTATGTATTAGTTGCTAAAAATCTGTGAAGGACTTTATAAGTGAAGGATGATAACTTAGGTTCATAGTTACTCAGTTTGTTAAGTTTATTTATCTTCTTCCAATCATTTTGATTGAGTGACAAATTCAGATCTTTATTCCATCCTTCTATATATTTTGAATTCTTTTCTAAATTCTGAACAAATTCCCAGTATATTATTTTACTAATCTTTGACTGAGTAAGGAACTTTTGTACGTGTGCTTTATTTCTTTCATAATCAGTGATATTCTGATTATTCTCCATGACGTCTCTTAGCCAAGATTTTGGAATAGTGTTTTTTAGACTCAAATAGTCTAAAAAATTAATATTACTGAGACACCTCAAGATCTTCAGCGCATGCTTAATGTTGTAAACCAGTGGTGTAGGAAATGGAGACTCAGCATAGGTCAGAAAAAACTAAAATCGTTCACTACAGGCCAACCTCTAAACCAAGATCTACATATCAATTTAAGTGTGGAATAAAATCAATAGAATATACTGAGAAATATAAATACTTGGGAGTATGGCTTGAAGAGCATGTCAACCTTCAAATAACAGCAAAGGAAATTGCTAAATCTGCAAGTCGTGCTTTATGTGTAATAATGTCAAAATTCCAACAAACTGGAGGCATGGATATAACTGTTTACAGCAAATTATATGACACTTTAGTGCAACCTGTGATCAACTATGGCTGTTCATTGATAGGTAATAATGAGCACAAGTGTATAAACGCAGTCCAGAATAAGGCATCAAAATTCTTTCTTGGTGTCGGTGTCAAAACAAACAACGAAGCTCGAGCTGACCTTGGATGGGACCTACCACCTCACAAACAACAGATAGGGAGTGCACGTCTTTTTATACGCCTGCAAAATTTGGACAAAGATAGGTTAAACTCAAAAATACATCATTGGTCCTTAAGACGTAAAAATAGTTGGGACTACAGAGTCTACAAGTTCTTAGAGGCATCAGGCCAAGGGAATATAACTCAAATAGAAAACTTAAATGCTAAAGCTATTTTAGAAGAGGTCAAACTTTATCAACAATCTCAAGATCCCTTTCTAAAAAACATTTGGAATGACAAAAACAATGAAGTGAACGGTAATAAATTAAGTACTTTCAGGCAATTTAAGTATGGAGTAGTAGCAGAAAGTTATGTAACTTGTTTCATCCCAAGACACCATCGAAGTGCATTGGCTAAACTGAGAACTGGAACGCTACAACTCCGTATAGAAACTGGTAGATACGATGGTACTCCTCTGGACCAGAGAACTTGCAAACTCTGTGATTTGGATGAAGTTGAGAATGAAATTCATTCACTTTTGACATTTATTAGCCTAATGCTTGCCAAGAAGATTCAAAAATCTCTAGCAGCTCTTATTCATAATATGTATTCAAAAAGGCAATTTGACTATGGCAGATTATAGGAATTACATTTGTGAAGTCCAGACTTGGTTAAAACTGATACTTTTTAGAATTAAAGATATAACTGGGCAGCAAATGTGTGTCCCCAATCTGTTATAGTCATTTTCCAGCACTTGACTGCAAAATTTATTGTATCAATACAGTTTATTTATGTTTGCATGCATATTCATTTATTGTGATAATGGCCATTAATAGAAAATATTTGTCAAAGCATTTAAAGATGGCAGCACTTGAATACTACTCTATTTAAGAGTGCTATATTTAAGTCAACTTACTCTAGTCAATACTCAATTACAATTAGATATACATTTAATGGTGTATCCTAAGCCGATGCCGGCTGGTGGGTTTTTTAAAAAAAGTATTTATTATATGATATTGAATGTAGTTTTTAAACCTGTGACACAGAAATAAAATATTTTAAACTAAACTAAACTGTGGAATTTGTCATTGAATTCTAAAAGCGTTAGAAGTATTTTTGAATTTTGAAATACATCTTGTAGTACAATTACTTCATTGTTAACCTTTGTATTTTGCAGTATATATTGAACATTTTGATTTTTGGTATGTTTCCCCCATGTATTACACATAGCTTGTTCAGCTCTCAGTTTAGTATTATGTTCAGCTTCTTTTTCTTTCTGTTGTGTAAATTTTCAGAACATGAACAAAATCTCTCCAGAAATTATTCGAAATTTTTCCTCAATTTTTTGAATTGATTTTTAATCATACATAAAAATCTCGTTTCTTGATCTTACATTGATGATGAAAATTTTTTTAATAAATAGTCAATTGCGTATATGTGTAGAACCTTTAGAGGAATATATATTCTGACTTTCAGTAAAAAAAATTGATTTGTAGTCTCCAATTCTGAGAAACTTAGAAAACACAGTTTGTGATTTCGTTTGATGACCTTGACTTTTGACCTTGCAAATTTTACTTTTTTAGACCTCAGAAGGTATTTTGTGAATAAATATACCTAAATTTGAATCCAGAAAATCGATTTGAAAAATCAACTTTTTCGATCTTTCGGAGGTCACTGAAGGTCAACCAAATGTCAAAGGTCAAAAGTAAGGTCAGATTTGGAATCCTGGGAACTTGTAGATGACTTTTAAAAAAAAAATTGTCAATTTGAAGCAAGTTGAAAAAAGACCTTTTTTGACCTTTTTTGCCCTTCAATATCTCAAAATTTAGGCAAAATTTCTCTAAACGGCAATAAGCTAAGACTAATAGAATACTAATATCTATCTGTATGCAAAAATTCAGCCAAAAATATTGAAGTGTAGTGTCAGGATTTGAGAAACTTGAAAAACACTTAGATTTGACCTGGATTTTGACCTTTGACCTTGACCTAGATAAAAATTCCTAACCCTCAAGTTCAGCCTAGGTCCCTAGTAGGAGTATATAGTAGCTAGTTGAAAGCTAGTTCACCCTTGGTATACGCAGCTAACGAAAAGGTATGATGTAAATGACATGCTATTTACATCTTGTGAGTTTCAATGACGCGCGTTTGATTTTATAAAAAATGCCAAACTTTGTGACAAAGAATTTCATCAGCTATTGCCCCGAACCGGTCCGTCTTCTCGCTGCAAGCAGATTGCCCCGAACCGGTCCGTCTTCTCGCTGCAAGCAGGATGAAATTCTTTGTCACAAAGTTTGGCATTTTTTATAAAATCAAACGCGCGTCATTGAAACTCACAAGATGTAAATAGCATGTCATTTACATCATACCTTGATGGGGAAAAATAGATCTTATATGTTAGAAGTACTAAATAAAAGTTATCGTGAAAATGAGACAGTCGTTCTCGAGAGAAAAGAGCATAAATGCGCATTTAGAGAGTTTTGGTCCGTTTAAAAATCTGTAAAAAATTGGGGTACTTAAAAGTACGGGAGGCATCATATATTTCAAATTAGACACGAGGAAGTCAATATTGAGCAAGTTATGGCTGTTTTAAATTCAAATAAAACCGTTAACCCGTACCGGTCTAGCTTTTGACCCGTACCGGTCAATTTTCGTTAGCTGCGTATACCAAGGGTGTAGTTGGAAGTAGGAGAAAAGGTCCCGGGAAGAATAAATAATAAAGAATAATAATATCTACAAAATTAATAGGAGGCCCCCCGATGGGGCCTCCTAATAATAATATCTATAAAATTAATAGGAGGCCCCCCGTTGGGGCCTCCTAATAAATAATATCTATAAAATCTATAGGAGGCCCCCTGTCGGGGGGCCTCCTAATAATTGGTGAGAAGTATTGATATAAGATTCATTTTTGCCAAGAGAACAATCCTAAATATTGCTTAGATTAACGTTGATAATTTATGTAAGTACGTTTGAGCATGTTTAGTGATACTGTGCTTTATATATTACTTGTTTTCTCTTTACAAACGATATGGACCGTGCCGCCATCACCTTGGTTACCATAGCAACCAGAAAATGTTAAGTTATAATCATACATACATGGAAACTTGACAGTGTAAGGGAATAAGATGGGAGCTCAAACTCAAATAGGCGCAGTGCATAGAAAATATGTTAGGCCATCTAACTTTTTTTTGAACTGAAGTCAATGTTTTTTGCTATAAATCGGGCAACAACGTACGGTCTACACGACCTGTCATAAATAGGTATAAGGGACATTATTATCACAATACTAATGACATTGCTCACTTTTTAAAGTTAGTTTGCATACGTTATACAAAAAATAATCGAAATAAATTAATATTGGATGGAGGGGGGATAGGATGGAGGGGGGATTTATATGTCTTTACGATGGAACATATTCACAAGAACTCGTGTATTTGAAAAAACTAAACTCAGTACCCGAGTAAGAAACTGGATATTATATCTCTGGAGAATGAAAAATGGGAAAATTTGGAGTCATAAGAATAAATTCAAGTAGCATGGCTTATCATGCCTTATATACACGTTATCCCCCCTCCATCCTAAACATCTGTCATCTGTTTTAGTGGTTCACTTCATATAACCCTTATGTATCCAATAGTTATGCAAATTAAATTAAATTAAATTCAAATTATGCAAATTAAAATATGTCCAGTAAAAGAAAATGTTATCTGTCAAATACAAGAAATACAGGGTGTTCCAAAAGTAACAGGACTGGTGCTGGCATTTTGTCAATTTTGCACCGAGTGTCTTCAAATTTTCACAAATTGCATTATGAAGTATTGCAACTAAAATTGTATAGTTTCAGAAAAAAAGATGAAATGCGGGTAGAGTTGTGGTTACTATAATCTATATATCTAATTCACCTATATTTTAATACAACATTTCTTGTTTATTTTGTTAGTTGCTTTGTTGTAAAGGTGTTGCTATAAAACTCAGATTTAAGTATAATTTTATTATGATAATAAGATTTATTCGATTTGCTGGAATATCACCATGGATTACAGTCTGGACAATTCATGGTTGATTTTTTGAAAAGATCCAATTTGAAGCCAGTCATCCACCTTGATAACGCGCCTGCCCGCAGCTCACCATTTAAGACCATGCGGCTATAGAAGAGCTAGGTCTTGAGTTCTAAAACCATGCACCATACTCTTGATCATACAACATCCAATTTTACTTACATGGAGAATGGAATGCTTAACAGTGCTGTAAGATCTTTAAAGATGTGAATGACCTTCTCCAAGTTGTTCAATCGACCATGAGTGACATGTCCTCAAATGGGTTCACTCATGTGTTTGACATGGATACAGAGTGCTACTCTTCTACTGACCAAAGAGGAGCCTATTTTTCAAAGTAGATAGGATACATAGGAATATCAAATTATGTAAAACAAATGTAATTCCCACCAGTTGTTGCATTTCAACTTTGATATGGGATGTACAAAATGCGTAATGTCTCTTTCTGTCTTAATGTATCTTTCTGTGTGGAATGTTGCCCTGGGTTTGTGATGTCATGTAACCATAGCAACCATAACTCTACCCGAGTTACATATTTTTGTCGAAACTTTGCACTTTTAGTAACGATACATGAAAGTACATTATGTAAAGTTTTGAAGACGATTGGTGCATATTTAACAAAATGCCAGCACCAGTCCTGTTACTTTTGGAACACCTTGTATATTTCACTTTTTGTGATTTTGTAATATGGGCTCTATGGGGAATCAACCCGAACTGGAAGTCAAAGTTTCAAAAAAATCAAATTTTCAGAGTTCATGTTTTAATTTTTAACTTTTACATGTAGATTTCACGTATGACATCACTTTGACTGAATTTTGAATACTTAATTAAGCCATAAATCAAGATTATTTCTTCTCGCAACTAGCCTATTGCCCTACACTTTAAAAATACTGGATATTCTGAAAAAAATGATCAATGATTTACATTTTATTAATCCATATTAGTCGGGAATTTCTATTGTAAAAGCCCCAGATCGCTAACTGCAATCTCATTATTAATTTTCTATTCAACTAACCCCTCCCACTTTGAATTGAAAACCCTAACAATTGCAATCTAGTACATGCAGTATCTATTATTTGAAACATCAAATATAACTTCCTTTTCTGTCCGATTCCCAACCACGCTACCACGTACGGGGGTCGTGACAACTCAATAACGCGCATCTCCCTCGTGAGATATGCACATCTACCTTCGGTCCCTACGGTCCCTCAGGTAGATATGCACATCTCCCTCTGGATAAACCCCATATCCAAAACCTCCCAGTACATAACCCTTATGTATCAGGGGGTTTCGATGCATATCAATGTCAAAAGAAGTTACATGTTCAAAATGAAACTTACTCGCTCCCTGTACATTAATGAATTTACTAAAAAGTATCTTGTATTGCCTTCAATTTTTATTTTACTGCGCTCACTATTCTCTATCCTTGCCTATACGGGGTTTTAGCTAACAATATTCTTCAAACTGCTTGATGAATCTATTCTATATCTGGTTGAACACTAGGAATATATTTTAAGTGTAGTTTACGTTCAGAAATACGGAAATAAACCGACGTCCTCCATTTGCAACTTAACTGTACCCTGTACCCCTTTTAAACGTGGTCACGTGGTAGGGTAGTGTAAAAAAATGATCGAATGGATAGTTAGAATCAATTTCTTTGTTGTCTGAGGCAGGCAGGTTATATAATAATTATATTTAAGAATCTACCTGAATGAAGTGAAACTATCACAAAGTAATTCCAAATCTAACAATTAATGAACAAGGCCATAGGAAAAGGGGTCTTATCACAGATTTTTCAGTATTTTGATTTTTTGTTTATCTTAAAAAGCACAAGGAGACCTTTCAAATGAGCCATGGCTTCTATCTTAACAATTTTTCCTTGCATACATAGACCAAAAAGTCGGATTTGAATTTAGCACATTTTCCTCTTAATCTTGGGCACATGTTTGGCTTTGTAGCACAATGTTAATTTTTGTGATAAGACCAGTTTTCCTATTGCCAGGCTCTAATTATAATTTAAAAAGAACAACGGCACAAAAATATATTGGTGGGTCTAAACATATATATTTGTGCTAAAGATTAAATCAAAGAGAAATAGGTAGGTTTATCAACATGTGAAAGTATTTTTGTCTCTTCCGAGAAACTGATCAATCTTACACGGGAGCTGGAACCTTCTCACACTGCTCTTTTCCCAAAACTTTTTTAAAGCTGGCATCGTTCTTGAATAACGACGATCCATCATATGTTTGAAGTTTCAGGCGGAAGTTCTGATGCCGTATGAATTGCCTGGGATAGTTTGAAGACTGGAAGGCGTCGTATCCTGGGAAAACCCAGTCCTTCTTGTATATGAACGTCGCATCTTTTAAGAAAAAGTCAGGATTAGCCGGGGCGTCTTTGCTATCAATTTGTAGCAAGCCATTGATATGTCGGAGATAGAATCCTGGTTTTCCTTTCCACGCTAAAGAAACAGTACCAGAAACCCCCGTTAGGCCTGGACTCTCTAACGCCCACATGTTTATGTTTGGGTCTTCTTCCTCTAACTTTTTTTGGGTTACGGGATTGGTGGCGATGATATAACCCTTGCCGCCATAAGTTACTCTCATACTATAGTTTGGCAAATTCTTCGACCGAAACATAACTAGAAATAATAATTAAACCACTTCAGGTGAGGCCCGTAGCCAAAATTTGGCAAAGGGGGGTTCACTTTCTAAAAACATCCAAGGGGGTTCACATTTGACAATGTTGGCCCAAAAATGGCCAAAATCACTTGAAAAGTGAATCCCCCGGCTACGGGCCTGCAATATGTCAATGCTTAATAAATGGTTTCTACTAACGTCAATATTCTCATAAAAAGCTCGAATCATAACATACCATCCTATCAAATGCACTATACGTTTTATTTCTGCATTCTTAAACAATAAAATAGATTATACTTACCATTTTCGGAGCAAATTGCTGAAAATTCAAACAAGAACAAGTTGTGTCAATTATATTTCAACATACTGTATATATGTCCGTGTAGTAATTATCTTTATCTGAATAAGATTTATGTCGACGCGGGGGCTATTTATTAAGGATTTAAGCCATGGACTCAGGGTATGGTGGACTGATTATTCCTCCAAGGTGTTGTTCCAAACTCCTCAGAATCAAGTACTAAGTTAAAGAAACAACGCCTGATTTGAATGAATCAACCACAATGCAGTGAGTCACTCTTGTGCTTAAATTCTTATCACACATTGCAAAAAGATACGAAATCACTAAAAACATATTTTCCATGAAACATTTTGCAAAGGTCAAGTTGGCAAAGTATTAATTTCAATCTGTAAAGTCAAGATGAAACATTGACAACCATTGAACAAATGACCTTGGGTTGATTGTTGGTTATGTAATGCAGTACAGTTATGAAATATCGTATCAGGATTGGCTGGAATCGATCTTACCTTGCCCAGCTATGTCACTCTACTATACCTTGCATTTGGTTTTCATGAGCAACCCATTTGGTTTATCAATAATGACTATGTTATTTGTTTTTATTAGTTTGTTCCTTATTAATCGTTTATCGAATGACGTTAGATGTTAATAAGGTACTTTCAAAAATATACTAAACAATACAATTGGACAAACACAGTATCTTATGCATTTCTAGGAGTTAGGTTTAGTAGAGTGTTGTGTGAATACAAAGTTATACACAGGTGCTTATTTACATGAGGTATATAGTATGAAGCTTCTAAATAGCTAGAATATATCTTACTCTTCAAATGCAATCCAGCTGCGACATCCATGAAAACAGTGACACCAAGCATCAGAATCCACAACGCGGCCATTGTGTTATCGTGAACTAATGTTACGGTTACACTGCAGTCAATTGAATAAAATGTTTTAAAACTGACAGACACATGACGCGGCGTGTAATATACAGAATGGGTCAAAAAATAAAATGCACTTTAATAAAATTGTTGCTTTGAATGACATCCGGAATCTGGATCTTTCAAGAAGAGCCCTATAGTGAATGTTTATCTCTATTATTTGAAAACCCCTCGATTTATATTCATTCCATATCAAGAACAATTGTAAAACGGATTCCTCCATAACCTGTGTATTTTTCATTAAAAACATGTATTCTTAAAAACGTTAAATTGAAACAAATAAATTGATTTTTTTTGGCTCACCCTGTAGTGAACTGTTTATTGCATGCATACATATATTCGGCATTATGGTTCGTTCGTTCAAATAAATTATCAAAGCAACAATTGAAGGCAAAAATACATTAAGTGGCAAAAACTAAACAATTTAACAAGATTTTGTCTAAAAGATTTAAAAAAATTCATGAATAGTAAGTATTCAACTTACCCGTTGCTCTCTGTTGTAGACTGATATCAACCAATGAATTGGGCGTGCTGTTCTACATATATACTCGTTAAACTAATAAAAACATATCTCAGATATTATGAGCAGTAATACAGGGTGTTTCATAATGACCGTCCCCCCCCCATCCACAGGCAATCCTACTTCCCCATAATCTATATACCATAAAAAAGCGTATTCAATTCTGGACTTATGTGCCAAATATTAGAATGCCTGGTCATTGAGAACATAATTTGTGAACTTATATTTTGTAGCCACTATCCCCTCAATTTGCATGATTTGTGGCTGCTATTACTGATGGATTTAAAGAGAAAAGCAGATCGCTATATTATCCATTGTATCATTTAGAGATGTCCGGGCATTTCTTTGAACTATTTAATACTTTTATCTTTCAAATATCATCAAGATATATCTTCAACATCCATCAAATGTTAGAAGTTGTCCATTACTATACCCAATAGTGTATTGAGGCATGGTTATCATAGCTGTTTGCAGGGTACATGGCTAATTTTGGAAAAAATGTGGCTTTCAGATTCTATGCTAAAGGTAAATGGGTACCTTTTATAGAGATATGTAGCAAGTTGTAAAAAATGTTAAGCTTAATCAAAGTTGATTCAATAAGTCCAGAATTGACCAAGCTTTCATATGATATATAACACATGGGGGTATGCTATTCAGGATTGGTGGTTGATGGGGGGACGGTCATTATGAAACACCCTGTACATACTATCTGACATTTCAATCGGGTAGTAATGCCTGGGTCACATTTGCTCTGATTCATCGGCCGGCGCCCGGCCGATTGAGAGTTTTGTTCAAAATTGTATTCAGTTTGGAACAAAATACTCAATCGGCCGGGCGCCGGCCGATGAATCGCAGCAAATGTGACCCAGGCATAACCGAGCTCAAACAGTGACACAGGGTGGGGTTTACAAAGTTCACAGTGTTTGGTCTCGTGGAATCCATGCGATAGATTCATGTAGTGCGTATAGGACCATACCGGGGGACCATACTTGTTGAGGAAAATGTCATAATGTCGTTATTTTCTGACATTATAACTGACCATAGATTCGCAATCAACAGTTCTAAAGATTCTAACCAATATCTAGATATTACTTCTTGTGTGTTTTGGGATTTTTGTTTGGAAATATGACAAAAATTTGCGATTCAAATTCAGAAGTGAACAAAATGGCGGCTGCTTGAATTCGAATTTTGTAAGTAAGCTCACGACATCTTTGGCAGAATATCGAGTTGGAACCCCGGGAGCAATTCCTCCTTTGGAATCCAGAAATCCAACTTACTTCAGTATGATTGAAATGTCCCTTGATGTGTTTTGGTCTCTGATTGTGATAATTGTGGGGAGGGGTGTCACATATAGTACTTGCAAAGTAAAACGTGAAGATACCACGAGACAAGGTTTAAATATGTCGGCAGGCTCTGCACGCAAAGGTTTATTTCCGATGCGCTTGATACGCCTGTGGTATCTGCATGGAAGATTTCTTCTTGATTGCAGCACGCAATGATTATTAAGATCCATGTTAAACGGAGGGAAATTTATGCCCGGATTTAACCCCATGCTGTAAACTTAAGTGATAGTAGAGGGGTAAACACAGTGTTGCTATAAAATATACCGTCGTGTGACATCTGTTAAAACCCATAAGATGTGGTCCATTCAAAGCTTTACATTAGTGAAACGCATACGTGCGGAGTGCAACGTGACTAACATATCGAAAAACATTTCAGAAACATAAAAGACATAAAGATAGTGCATCTAATAATATATTTGACGTTTAGAATATATATTTGCAAAATGCATACTAAAACCGTTCTTATCACAATCATCTTCATAATAAAGTTAATTTAATTCCAAGAAACGAGAGGGCAATTTTACTAAAATTCAAATGCGCCTGTTAGTATTCAACATACCCCCATATTCGGTGTATTTATGTTTAACTTCTCGTTAATTCTATGAATAAAAAAGCAATGAAAAGATGCATATCCATAAGCTATTGGAGGCTGACCTACTGAATACATAACACGTTCATTACTTTAATATGTGTAAGCCAAATGTATCTAAATGAAATGATCAGAGCAGAATATAGTGCGTATCAAAAATGCAACATTCAATAGAATCGGAAAAATCGAAAAAACAGTGATGACTGCATCTATTTCATTCAATGTACCATGAAGCCACTATTTCTCCTCTTTTCTTCGGGTTTGGACCAAGTTTTCCAAATTGCGTTCCGACTTGCAAGAAGATATCCCTTGGTGTTATGGTCTTGGATTGTTGAATATAATGGCGTTGGTTGTGATTTGGTTGTGAATTGGGAGTAATTTGGAAATTCAAATACTCATAACATCAAATCAAATATCTGTTGATACTAGTACTCATACAAGAGCATTCAGTTTTAAATGATGTGGGACGGATAACCTCAAAATTATCAAAGCGTCAATATCCATCAGCAAAGCCGTCGCAGCATATAATCCATAAAACACACATGTTAGTTTTTACAATGGCCATCAGGAAAAAACTTTTGCTGGTTCTCATAGTTCTCACCATTTATACCATAGCCATGATAGGATCAACCTAAAAAGACGCCCAGTGAAAAAAGTGAGTTCGTTGTCGTGGAAAACTCAAATACAGGTTCCTGTTAGGCTAAGTTTCTCCTTATTTACGCATTCACTGCTCTGAGGCGGACACAATTCTGACAATGCGGATGGCTATGGACTATAAATGAACACTTAACACAGAAAGAAACAAACATCGCATCGTGTCTCATGTTGCCACGCATCAATTTAAAGTGTAGGGGACAGTGGAGTAAGGGCCGTGGGGCAAGACGGACAACCAAGTTTATTTTATTGTTTTAGAGTATATGTGATTATTCTGACATGGGATCATCATGGCACCGACATCGCGTGCCGTTCATTTTGTTCCATTTCAGCGCCAGATTCAATCGGTGGCACTTTCCCCAAAAAGTGGCTCTTTTCGCCCCACTTTTGTAAGACTTTGGTAAAACCTACAAATCAAAGAGGGTTTTTGATAGAACGGCTCTTCTTGCCTCACGGGGACCCTTCTTGCCCCATGACCACACAAGAATCATTTTTTTCAAAGATGAGGGGCATATTAGCAATTCAAAAATTTATTTCAAAATCATTGTATCTCAGAGAACCAATGTTCCTTGTTTCAATAAACATAGGTTCGGAGGACAGAAACCCGATATTTACAAGCTGTTAAAAATGACTGCTCTTAGGGTGTCCATCTTGCCCCACTGTCCCCTTGGTTACATTTGCATAGATTTGCAACAATAATGACGACAATAACGTCACATCGTGTCTCATGACGACGATGACGTCAAAAGTAGAAATGACGTCTATGTTTGACGTCATAAATGTGTGACGCATAACTTCCTCTCAAAATGGCGGTCTCTGCATACGGCTGGCGATTTTAGATTCATTAATGTATTATCTCTTACAAATATTCCACTATGAATGCGTATTTGGGCGTGCTGCTTGTTGCACTACTGATGGTTCGACGATCACGTCAAATGGAAGAACATCAAATGTCAGATGACGGTATTTTCAACTGTTTGTTATAGATTATTTTCGGCACTTCTACTTATAAAAATTGAACGTCAACAACAAAAACAACAACGTTACACTCAGGTTACACTTTATCGTGTTGTGTAAAGTTTTGGGCTTGGTCTCTATTAAAAAGCCTAGGCTATTAGCGAAATAGACGTCGAGCTCCATTGGTTTACACCTCAGACCAGAACGTAAAAAAACATAGAGTCATGACTTAAAACCTCCTAAAAGACCACGTGCCATAAATACAGTGGGTTTTATTAAAACAATATGTTGTTTTTCTCAATTTAAACATATCAAAAGTCTCCTCTACACTATATTGACAATTCTAAAATGGGTATGGATATTGAAATGAGTTAAAGTTAAAAACCACACTATCCCATGTTATTTTCCCATATGGAAAATCGTGCTATCCGTTGTTTTCAGCATAATTTTGGTTATCGAAAATTGATATCTTCAAAACTAGAATGCCATTCTATTTTTGAACATGTCTTAGATCCCTTGTTGAATAATGTTTTCATGCAATAAAAATCAGAAAAAGAAGATCCTCTTTTGAGTACAATACCTGTAGGTTCAATATTTTGAAAAAAATTTGACATGGGATCCCTATTCATAAGTTTTCGAATTGCTTGATTTATATTTTTATCATCATGGGTACTTCACTTGAAAGAAAACATATTGTTTTAATAACGACCACTGTATTTATGCCCAGAAAGTACTCATGGTGAAATATATGACCGTCTAAAATCACTTGCCATACTGCACGTGGTCTTTTGAATCGATTTCACTTGTCGGTCAGGCCCTAAACATGGTAACCAAATCTGTCAGGCCCAGTCATATACTCCCTGATTCTGAAAAGTCGAAGATCTCCGACGTCAGGGAGTAGATAACTGGACCAGATTGATTTGTTTAGCCCTAGGGGTACTTTCAGTTGTACACGACCTGAGGTCAGTGCTGTTCGTAATAAACGACACTTGTAATCACGTCACTCCTCATGAACCGTTGAGTGGAATTTAATCATTAAATTGTTATTTAATGACCAAGAGTAGAATATTTTATTTTATTTAAAATACTTGTATTCTTATCACACTCAAGAATTATTTAATATCGTTCAGAGTCTTAGCATTAATGATTAAGAATCTTAAAAATAGTCCTATATGTATTTTACATTGCACTGAAATAAAGCTGAGTGACCAAAACACACACTTTTAAAATTTCACTATTGAGATAATTAAAAATTCTAAACAATTGTTGCCTGACCATTTGGATTTATAACATTTCAGATGAGGCTCGAATGGAATGCTCTATGCGTATGTTTAACCCGACAACAGTGGTGAAGGTCCCATTTGGAGTCTTGTTTGATGTGAACCACGACTGCACAAACCCAGACCTTCCAATCATCGGCAAAGGCGATTTGAAATTGCGTACCTCTTTCATTGAAGGCACGTGGGATGTTCAAGTATCCTTTGGAAACGATGTTCATTTAGCAAAACAAATAAATATGACATTGAATCTTGATAGGCAGTCTTCAGAGTTTTGTCAGATACAAGGTAACACTGCTATATCTTCGAACGAGTTAGCCGATGTTCCACTCGGTGAGACGAGATTATCGATTGATATGGTGGACTACAAAGCGCACGATTCGCCCCATCTTTTCTTCATGCAGGATGTCATTATTCAAGATGGCGCCACGAATTCAGAAAATTGTCCGCCATTGTACGAAGCGAAATTGGGTTTTCAAGCAGCTGATATGCCAAACCTGCCAGCTTTCTCCGAGAATGATAACACTGAAGTGAGTTGTTCTTTACCAATTGGACGCTGGTCGTTCGAAGTCACCGCTGCCCATCACAGTGTAAAACGAGATCTAAATGTTGATAATAGCGCTATAATCAACAGCCTGTTGATTCCACCTATCGGATACGCTGGCATGATACCAATGGGCATTGCAACTGTGGCTGAAGGAACCCATTATAAATCATTCAGTCTCACTGGGAACGTTTATGCTGGTGTTAATCCTTATGAATATCAACCACAACATCCATCGGATAATATGGGTTGCCACGACCCATACGCAGACTCTGTGAACAAAATCAACTACGTGTCCATGCACATAGAACAATCCAAATGTGATGGTGACGTCAGAACTGTTCCAACAAGCGGATCGTGGGATATAAAGATTGTTCCCATTGCTCCCGGGGAATGGGAAGGTACTTTGGAAATATTATCTTTAGGCACAGTAGCTAGTGGTCTATATTTCAATTATGTGATGATGCCTGCAGACGACGGGTCATTCTTATGTGGGCATTCTCCAGTTTCAATCACCATACCAGATGTTTCATATTTTGACTTAGTTGACTCTGAAATATATGAAATAAGGATGAATTTTACATTTCTGATGGAGGACGATCTTAGATTTTCTTTCAAAGGGAAGTTCAAGGCAACAAATACTGCGGGATCTCCGAACTGCAACGTACCAATGTTTGAGGGCAACTTTGGTTTGACAAGTCAGACGCCAGCTGAAATGGTGCTTCCTCATTCTAAAGACTCGTTTGCTCTATATTCTCTACCACGTGGTCAGAATTGGGCGGTACTGCTTGAGATAGGTGGCGCTCCATATTACGCTTTCGGTGAAACAAATGGTATGGACGACATGCGAACTGTGTACATGAATCCTCAGCCTGACAGATATCCAGGTTTATATCCTCTAGTTCTACGAGCATCTGATTCAGCCCGTGGAATTGTATACGAGGTCACATCCATGATTCATCTGGAGGATCTGGATCAGCAACACTATTATGATCAGGGGCCACATTGTAATATGGACTACAGTAACGATTTGTACACAGTTGATTTCAGTATAAGAGAAGGCATGAGTGATGGAGAAAAGACTGTTATTGCCCTTGATCAAGACATCACCATTGAAGCAAGATTTATACCAGCTTTGTGGACAGTTCAAGTGAAAATAGATGACTTCTTCTATGAATCTGAGGCAGAGACACACATGGTAAACTGCACTGTCGCTCCAGCGGTAATTGAAATACCCAATGATAAATGGAATGGTATGGTTAGCACTGGTGACAAACTTCTTACAATCAATATGACAGCAGCAGAGGGAGGATTCAGTATTTCATACAAAACTATAATTAGTGTACAAGACACACCCCGGGGTGATGCAGATCGCCAGCAACTGTACAGGAACGAAATAGGTTTATCAAGTTCGAACCCCAATCAAATGTCTTTACCTGCTGATGCAAATCTTTACTTCAAATACAGATTCCAGCCAACAAAACAACGCGATATCTCTCTTAAACTTGGGGATATCATTTATGAGAAAGAGGCTGCATCTGACTCTGGTAATGTCACAATTCCACCAGATCGTGACGAAGGGACATATATGTTTGAGGTTACCATAACACCGCATGGTCAACAAAGCCAAGAAGAGTTCCGATTGGTTACTATGTTATTTCTTGGTGAATTTGAACCAGGGAATTACAATGAAAACCAAGGTTGTTACGATCCGCAAGCTGGGAGTACAGTAAGACTTAACAGAGTGTCGGTTCATTTGGGAGGTACAATGTGTGATAAGGAAGATACTGTGTTTATATTAAGGAATGAATCGCTTGATATTAGCGTTACGCCGCTCTTTGAAGGAAGGTGGATAGCTATTGTACAAGTGGACGATACGACAATCCAGAATACAACAATAGAAGCAAATATGATTAGAGCGGAAGATCAACTAGGCACATGTTTAAGTTACCCAGTTCACATAAATTTACCATCAGATGTATATCTTGATGAAGGTTTGCGCATGGGCAAAATTAAACTCATACATATAGAGACCAATATAGCCACAGAATGGAGCAGACCCTTTGTTGTCATGGATCATCCACAGGAGCTTGGTCACCACCAATGTAAGGACTTCGAGGCAACATTTGGCCTCACTAGTCAAATTCCTGACGAGATTGTCATATCACAAACTAATAAAAACCATATGGTATACTCTCTACCTGCTGATAAAAGTTGGGATGTTTATTTAGAAATACAAGGGAGGAATTTTTCTAAACGTGTTGTTCCTTTTTCCAACGGTGGGCCACTATCGTTGGAATTTACTACCTCTCCTACGATGCCTCCGGGTCAGTATGACATAACAGCAAGTGTATTTAGTCTAGAAACTAACGAAACATTTGTGATATTCTCCAAAGTCAAAGTAGAAGATCTCTCCGTGACTGGAGGCCATGGCGGTGATGGAATTAAAAATGAAACTCCCGACACTGATTGCAATAATATGGATCCTAAATCAGACATACCTCCTTTTGCAAGGTTTTCAATAGGGATACAAGAAGGTGAGTGCAGTGGATCGAAGAAGGCCTCTATGACACTTAGTAAGCAAGGTCCATGGACGTTTGCGGTACAGCTGCCAATTTATGGAGTTTGGAATGTATCAGTGACAGTAGGAAGATATAACATCGGACCATTTGAATTTTTAAACATGCCAAATCTGCACAATGTTGGTGGGCATGGTACATCGTGTCAGGCTCCTGATAGTTTCTTTGAAATACCTGCCAGTAAATTAGAAAAGTTCAGTGGAGGTGTTCAGAAACTTACCGTTGTGATGACAATGTCGCAAGAACCAACAGAGATGGCAATAATGAGGGTTTCATTCTCAAATATGGTCGAGATAGATTCAATGCCCCGCAATAAGAGGGCTGCAAGTAATAGCGTTGATACTTGCTCATTGTTCGGGGGAGAGTTTGCACTTTCTAGTCAGTCAAGTCGAGGAATGCAGCTTTCAAAATCGAAGGCAAATGAGCTTTTTGTTATGTTAGAAACTGGGCGTTGGGTGGTGGTTACATCGTTAGCTGGTAACGAGGTGAAGAAAACCATTAGTGTGAAAAGGGCGTCTACTATCAACAGAATGACGGTTGTTGCTGATCCAACTGCTTCTTCAGGAACAGCTCTGTTTACAGCTAAAGTCAATCCATACAGAAAAGACTATGGATTTTATTTATCAATACCTGTGTTTATGATGGACTTGGTAGCAATTAAACAGAATGGTTCAACTTGTATTCTTTCAAAAGGGAGAAAAATTGTAGCGATATCTGAACAATACCCTGTAAACAGGATCTTAAGAGGTTCTGGACAAATCATTTGATTCTGGACTTGACATATTTTTTTTCCAACGAAATCACATCCAAGGGTTGAATTTTTATTGGATATTTAGAGAGCGAGTCCTGTATTGATTTCAATAAAAAGGTTAAAATAGAACGCTATTTGAGAGTTAATCTTATACTTTCATTACATTGATAAATTAAGGCAAATTCTGAAAAATTTTAAAGTGCATTTTTTATGAAATATTATCCAAGTATTTAGATGAAACGGTCTTATTTAAATACAAATCATAACATGATGATATTTTTTCATAAAATATTTCTTCAAGAAATTCAATTGAAGGCTCAAGATAAAACGAGCTAATTTAGGTGAAAACCCTTACATGATGATGTGTTTTCATGACTTCTTTCATAAAATTCCATCAAGGGGTGAAAATAAAATGATCGAATTTAAGTGATTTAAGGATCACGAGGATAGGTTTTCTTGGATATTTTCTATGAAATCCCATCCAGTGGTCAAGGTAAAATTTTTATTTGGTATATTTGGTCACGTGTTCGAACCCATAGAACCATATAGGAACGTCATTTTGAATGTTACGTGATAAATCCATATAAGGCTTTTAGAACAATCAGGGGAAAGATGAGGGGAAACCCCTGACACCTGTTCACGATTTTATCCGAACGTCCATCGGATCATTTCGGTTTTTATGCACTTCATTATTTTACCGAAGTTTGCCGATTCGATTCGTCGTATTTCGGAATATTGGGGACAATTTTATACTCCATTGGGAGTATTTTTAATCTACTTCTTATTACGAAGATTCCCGAACCTTGTTCGGATTAATCCGGATTTTCTGACCTACTTCATCTACCGAGATTTAACGAGTTTACATTCGGCTCATTTCGGAATCCTGGTGACAATTTTATACTCCATTGGAGTATTTTTGATCTACTTCTTATGACGAAGATTTCCGAACCTTGTTCGGATTAATCCGGATTTTCTGACCTACTTCATCTACCGAGATTTAACGAGTTTACATTCGGCTCATTTCGGAATCCTGGTGACAATTTTATACTCCATTGGAGTATTTTTGATCTACTTTTTCTGGATTTTGCCCTACTTATTATATCTTTACAACAAGCAAATCAAAAAATTCGCCATGAACGGGTCTCGATCGACTAACCTAGAGCATGGAAGCTAGGCACGTTAGCCATGAGGCTAACGTGCAACCGATACGAAAGGATAAAAGTATTATATATTTATACCGAGCGTCAATTCAAAATGATCTTCACTTTTGACTGCACGTAAATACAACTCGTCAGTTGTATCCAGAATAGATGAACGCCTATGGTACTAGTGAATAACCAAGTCCCAGGCGAGTGGTTCGCACCCCACCGTGATATGTTATTTTTGCTTTTTTAATACGACAGAAAGGAGCAAGGTCACTGGCATGTAGCGGTCCTGATATCGATACATTCTACATGCAATAAAACCAGATACCTGCGTGTGATTAAAACTACATGTTAGAGCGTCGATATCCTACAAATTCTATTTTTTCATAAAAATATTTTTTCATGAAATCGAATCGAAGGGTGAAGATAAAACGATATTTTAGGTAAAACAGCTTTACATGATCTGGTGATGTGTTTTCATAACTTTTTTCATAAAAGACCATTCTCGGTTTGGAGAACAAAGTTCGTCACTCTAATTGAGCGTTATCCCTGCTTCGGACAAATTTGATTTTTTTACATAATATAGATTTGAATGTCTTCTTTTGAATAGTCATAGTTTAATTTGGGTAATATTTCTAGATTTTTCATATAAAAATTACTAGTGAAACACCCAACGTCGCTTTTATGATTCGTACCACTTTTTTAACTTGGTGTATTGCATATTTCCGTGGGTTGATTTGAAAAAAAGACAAACAACGTATACATGAATATGTCATAAGCATATAGTGAGATAATTGTTAGATTAGGTTTGCTATAAGTGACTTTAAAACAAAAAAATAAAAAACATTAGTTCACGTGTTAAAGTCCCATTGACCACGACATCAAGGAAAATTGAGCTTTTTGTCATCAGACATCTTTATAGATGGAACTAGCTATGTACTACATTTTTAAATACACTCACATTGTACATGTAGCTGTAATATCTAAGATGTTATTTTTATTGATGAAAAGATTCTTACATACTAAAGTTACATTAAAATATCAATTGCAATAGCCACCTGTTTTTAACATCCCTTTGTCACTAATCCCTTAATTATCTCTGTGTATCTTAAACGTGTGTGTGTTCGATGTTGATAGCACCCGAGTGCAACCTAAGGAGCACATACAATACATTTTGTGTATGCCCAGTCTGGCCGCCTTATATCTGCCTGCACCGAGAAATGGGCGCAGCTTTGACAATTAACGAATGATATAACGATATCACGGATTTCACCGAATGTTATTCATCCCTAAATAGCTTTTTTATTTAGTCTTATGATCCGACTGATGTTTCAATTTTTTGCAGTGACTCTGAAATTGCTGCGCCAGATATGACATCACAGCGACTCATTTTCCTACATTTAAATCACTAAACTAAATCAATTGAAACATAATCATTAAAGAATGAGGACCTTGTATTTTACTTTGGACGAGGGTAGTGGCCATGTCTTGGCATGGCTAGTTGTGCATTAACGTTTGATACTGTTGTGCGGATAAAAATAATGAATATATGTTAAAGTAGCACTAAACAGATACTTTTAAAGTTAAAAGAATATAGTTACATTTAAAGAATGGGCCCAACGAATAGATATTGAATATAGGACTCGTTTGATGAAACGTTCGTTCTTTTAATTCTAATAAACCTAGAAATCAATCAACGATTAAGTAAATTGACAAGACTTCATGTTCAAGTTGGCTGAATTTCGTGTAACTTAACTCTGTTATGTTTCTAGATTTTACATATGGAGAACAGAATTCGAAATCATAATCACAATCGTATTTTAAGGCAAATAGGCCATGAATATGCTTTTAGTTACACGGTGGATGATCAAATTAACACATTTTGGATGTTGAATTTCATTTCAAGTTCATTCGAATTTACGCATTATCGTGGGAAAGCCCATGGCATTATCCAATAAAATTGATATATATACTGTCTAGGCTGAGACTAACATATATAATGTTATTTAATGTATTTAATATACAGGATATATCTGAGAAAGTTATGCAATATATCTACACGAGAAATAGTAGGGACCGAGGGTTGATATATTACCTTTACCTGTCGAAAATCGAGTATAAACTATGAGGATTAGATACGCATTGAATGTAATGGAACCGTCATGTAATAATTAGAAATGATAATCACAATCAAATCATGAATATTTTATCTAGATTTAAAGTGCTTAAGATTTATTTTTAAAACTCAACCGAACTATTAACATTTAAAAGCACCGAACGAATTTTCTGGGGATTGCTGATGAGCGGGTGGGATGGGATGGGAGGGATAAAATGAAATACTAGATA